>JAKSZT010053883.1:28296440-28716224 GCA_026826555.1 Tolypeutes matacus
CATTGATCTCATAACCTGTGACTTTACTGAACTCATTTATAAGTTCTAGAAGCTTTGTTGCAGATTTCTCAGGGCTTTCTATGTATAGGATCATGTCGTCTGCAAATAGTGAAATTTTTACTTCTTCTTTTCCAATTTGGATGCGTTTTATATCTTTTTCTTGCCTCAGTGCTTGAGAAAATACTTCTAACACAATGTTAAATAGGAGTGGTGATAGTGGGCATCCTTGTCTTGTTCCTGATCTTAGATGGAAAGCTTTTAGGATTTCACAGTTGTATATGATGTTAGCTGTGGATTTTTCATATATAACCTTTATCATGTTCAGAAAGTTTCTTTCTCTTCCTATCTTTTGCAGTGTTTTTATCAAGAAAGGGTGCTATATTTTGTCAAATGCTTTTTCTGTGTCTATAGAGATGATCATGTGATTTTTTTTCTTTTGATCTGTTTATGTGGCGTATTATATTGGTTGATTTTCTTATGTTGAACCATCCTTGCATACCCAGGATGAAACCCACTTGGTCATGGTATATAATTCATTTGATATGTTGTTGAATATGATTAGCAAGTATTTTGTTGAGGATTTTAGCACCTAGGTTCATTAGAAAGATTGGTCTGTAATTTGCCTTTCTTGTGGTACCTTTGTTTGGCTTTGCTATTAGGGTAATGTTGGCATTATGGAATGAGTTAGCAATGTTCCTTCTGCTTCGATTTTTTGGAAGAGTTTAAGCAGGATTTGTGTTAGTTCTTTCAGGAATATTTGGTAGAATTCACTTGTGAAGCCATCTGTTCCTGGGCTCTTCTTAGTTGGGAGGTTTTTGATGACTGATTCTCTCTTTACTTGTGATTGGTCTGTTGAGCTCATCAATTTCTTCTTTCAGAAATGTAGGCTGCTTGTGTGTTTCTAGGAATTTGTCCATTTCCTCAAAATTATCCTTCTTGTTGGCATATAATTTTTCAAAGTATTCTTTTACAATACTCTTTATTTCTGTGGGGTCAGTGGTGATATCCCCTCCCTCATTTCTTATTTTGTGTATTTGCATCTTCTCTCTTTTTTCCTTTGTTAGTCTAGCTAAGGGTTTATCAGTTTTATTGATTTTCTCAAAGAACCAGCTTTTGGTTTTATTTTTCTAGTGCTTTCTTATCTTCTAATTCATTTAGCTCTGCTCTAATCTTTATTTCTTTCTTTCTACTTCCTTTGGGGTTAGTTTGTTGTTCTTTTTCTAATTCCCTCATGTCAGCAGTTAGGTCTTCGATTTTGGCTCTTTATTCTTTTTTGATATAAGCATTTATGGTTGTGAATTTCCCTCTCAGTACAGCTTTTGCTGCATCCCATAGGTTTTGATATGTTGTTTTGTCATTTTCACCCATTTCAAGGTAGTTACTGATTTCTTTTGAGATTTCCTCTGTGACCCACTGTTTGTCTAAGAGTGTGTTGTTTAACTTCCATATCTTTGTGCCTACTCTAGTTCTCTGGCCCTTACTGACTTCCAGCTTCATTCCATTGTGGTCAGAGAAATTACTTTGTATAATTTCAATCTTTCTGAATTCATTGAGAATTTTTCTGTGGCCTAGCATGTGGTCTATCTTGGAGAATGATCCATGTGCACATTAGGAGAATGTATATCCTGCTGTATTGGGGTGTAATGTTTTGTGTATGTCTATTAGGTCCAGATCCTCTAATATATTATTCAAGTCTTTGTTTCTTTATTGATTCGCTGTCAAGATGTTCTATCTAATGGTGATAATGGTGTACTAAAGTCTCCCACTATAATTGTAGACACATCTATTTCTCTACTTAGTTTTTCCAGTGTTTGCCTCATGTATTTTGAGGTGCCCTGGTTGGGTTCAGAAATGTTTATGATTGTTCTTTCTTCTTGAAAGATCACCCTTTTTACTAATATATAGTGTCTGTCTTTGTCTCTTACAATAGTTTTGCATTTAAAGTTTATTTTGTCTGATATTAGTATAGCTACTCCCTCCCTTTTTTTTTTTTTTTTTTTTTTTTTTTTTTTGGTTATTGTTTGCTTGTAAGATTGTTTTCCAGCCATTCACTTTCAGCTTCTTTGAATCCCTGGGTTTAAGGTGGGTTTTTTGTAGACAGCATATAGATGGGTCATATTTCCTTATCCATTCTGCCAATCTGCATCTCTTGACTGGTGAGTTTAAACCATTAACATTCAGTGTTATTACTCTCAAGGAATTACTTACATTCACCATATTTTCTTTAGGTTTATGTATGTCATATGTTGTTTTTATTTCTCTTTTTGTCTTTTTAGTTTTTCTTACATTCTCCTCCAACTCTTTCTCTCCTGTTTTTTCCTTTCAACCTGCAGGACTCCCTTTAGTATTTCTTGAGCAGCAGGTTTCTTATTTTCTTAATTTCTGTTTATTTGTGAATATTTTGAAATCTCCATCATTTTTGCATGCCAGCTTTGCTGGAAAGAGGATTCTTGGCTGGAAGTTTTTTTTTTTTTTTTTTTCTTTTAGTACCTTAACTATGTCATACCACTGCCTTCTTGCCTCCATGGTTTCAGATGAGAGATCAGCACTTAATCTTATTGAGCTTCCCTTGTATGTAATGCTTCTCTTTCCTCTTTCTGCATTCAGTATTTTCTCTTTGTCTTGAGCATTGGACAGTTTGACAAGTATATGTCTTGGAGTAGGCCTGTTGGGATTTATATTCTTTGGGGTGTGCTGCACTTCCTGGACATGTACATCCATCTCCCTCGGCAGGGTTAGGAAGTTTTCAGCCATTATTTCCTCCAATGCTCCTTCTGTCCCCTTTCCCTTTTCTTCTTTCTTCTGGATGCCCATAATGCGTATGTTTGTGTGTTTTGTGTTGTCGTTCAAATCCCTAAGTCCCTGCTGGATTTTTTCTGTTCTACTATCTTTTTTATTTCAGATGTACTGTCTTCCACATCGCAAATTCTTTCCTCTGCCTATTCAAATCTGCTGTTATGTGCTTCCAGTGTATTTTTGATTTCTTGGATTGTGCCATTCATCACCATCATAACCATTATCTTTTTATGTATGTTTACAATTTCTTCAGTATTTTCTCCCAGTGTCTTCTTAATATTCTTAATCTCTTCCTTCACTTCATTAAGTTAGTCCATGATATTTGTTTGGATAGCTCTGATTAGTTGTTCAATGCTCTGCATCTCTTCCTGGTTTTTAGTTTGTTCATTGGACTGGGCCTGTCTTCCTGTTTCTTAGTATGGTTTGTAATTTTTTGTTGCTGTCTGATCATCTTTTTTATCTTGATGGATTTATTCAGTTAATTAGCTTCTCTCTCTACTCTAGGGTTTTATTTAGTTGCTGTTTTTGTGTGTATGTTAAGTTTTCTTTTTGACACTTTGTTCCTCTTATTCTATTTTCTTGCTGTTGTCTATGTTCCCTTGAAAGAAAAAGATTAGGGCCAGAGAAAGCAAAAGAGGTAAGAAAAAAAAAGGATAACAGTAATAATTATAGTAAAAGTTAGAAGAAGACCCATATAAGACCTAGGAAAATGGATATTTAACTCATGTAAGCAGTGTAAAGTAATAGGAATAAAAAAGTGGAGTACAATGAAATGGGAAACCAAATAGAAAAAAATATATAGAATGAAATAAAAGGCCAGAATGAAGAGGAGAGAGGGGAAGAGAAAAGACAAAAAGGAAAAAAAGTTAATAAAAGAAAGAAAACAATAAACAAGACAGAAATAAAAAAACGAAACATTGAGGACTAAACAAAGAGAGGTGGAATGTAAGAACAACAACAGAAAGCGGAAGATAGAAAGATGAAGGAAGGAAAAGAGATAGCTTTGGTAGACAAAATCGATATACACAGAAAAGGGGAAATCAAGGAAGAGGAAACACAGCAAAGAAGAAACAAGCCAACAGCACTTAATTTTTAAAAAGGGGGTGGGGGTAGCAGTTTGGCAGTTTGATGTAGTTATGAATGCCAAAAATAGATATTGGATTATACTTGTAAACTGGTCTGCTAAACTGGGCATGATTAAGTTATGATTAGGGCATTGACTGGGCCATGTCAGTAGGGTGTTGAGCCCTACCCCTTGGTGGGTGGGGTCTCAAAGATAAAAGACATGGCAAAGGACAGAGTTGGAGTAGTTTTGAGTTGAAGTTTTTGATGTTGGAGTTCTGATGCTAAGATTTAATGCTGGAGCCCTGGGAAGTGAACACACAGAGGAGCTTGGTCGTGAGGAAAGAGAGAAGGCCCTGGGAAGAGAAACAAGCTGTTTGCCTGATAGTCTACAGCTGAGTTTGTGGAGAGAGGCAAAGCCTAGAGAGCCTCATAGTCTACAGCTGACTTTGTGGAGAAAGCAGAGGAGCTGAACCCAGTGACAAGCAAGACCTGGGAAGAGAGGAACCCAGGAAGCCTGAACCCTTGCAGACGTTGGCAGCCATCTTGCTCCAACATGTGGCAATGGACTTTGGTGAGGGAAGTAACTTATGCTTTATGGCCTAGTAACTGTGGACTTCTACCCCAAATAAATGCCCTTTATAAAAACCACCTGATTTCCAGTATTTTGCATCAGCACCCCTTTGGCTAACTATTATAGGGAGGGGGGTGGAGAAAGAGGAAAGAAAAACAAAAAAACAAACAAACACACAAGCAAGCAGTCAAACAAAAACTAAGGAAAAGCAGCCTTCTGTCTCAGGTCCCTGAGGAGCTTCTCAGGCTGCCAGTGTTCATCAATCAATTACCCTGCAGCCTGCCCTCTCCAGGTTTTGAAGCAGGTTTTAGTGAGTAAACTAAGTTGAATTTTCAAAAAATAACTTTTTTTTTTAGGAAAAATAAGAGACCCAAGAGAAGCTGATACAAAAATAATGTCTATGCTTTCCCTTTCCTAAAGCATCAGCTGGATGTTTGATATCCTGATGGATCACTACTCTAAGAGAAGCTGGGAATCAAACTAGGAACCTTGTATATTCAAGGAAGAAACTCCTCCACTGAGCTAAACTTTCTTGTTGGGTCAGTTAGCTCTTCAGAAAGTTATCCATTCACTTTCCCTCAGACAGATTTGACTCTTTGCAGTTGGGTGGATTCCTGCTAATTAGGAGCTGTCTGTCCCTGCCCCTTTTCTATTCGTATTGTTTTCTCTCCCAGGGTGGCAGGATACAATAGCCTGTGTGAGCAGATCCCCCACTCACCTCTCCTGGTCAGGTTGAGCTCCCTTCTGAAATTCAAATGGGACCCTGACAACCGAATTCACCACAGAAAAATGACTCTCAACCCTCTTCCAGACCACCCCCTCCTCCCCGGGGACCCTATATAGGCTCTTGGAAGCTTATTAAGTGCTTTTTACTGCCCACCTCCCTTATGGGAGTTGGAATTTTGGTAGTTTTCAGCACGGGACTAGTCAATTGCCTGACTCTGCCTAATCCCAGCCCAAGTGTCTCTATCCCAGGGCTGTTAGGTAAATCAGGCTGCCCTCAGCACATTTGTCTCTCCACTCTTCCTGGTGCCACCTTTAGCCAGCTGCTCCCCAAAGCTCAAAGAGTGTCCAGGCAACCAAACCCACAAAAAGGAAACCCCTCTCCACCCTTCGCCAGAACCCTCCCTCTCCAGGCCGGGGAGTTGGAGCTCACAGCAGCTTTTTGCCTTGAGGGTGGGGCTTAGCCATCTGCTGTTTCTAGCCACAGGGACAAGAAACTCATGGTTTTACCTTGAGCTCTGTATCTCCTTGCCCAGCTCCCTCCAGATCGATGCCCTGAAGCCTCCTGCTCTGTGGGTTCCCAAAACAGCTCACTGGGGCAGGAACATTCTCCCACTCAGCCATTGTTTGCGAGAGAGATGGTGAGTGCCCAGTTAAACCGACACCATCTTGCCGCCTCACAACATGCCTGCTTTTATAGTGCCGCATTCTTTCTCTCCTCTGGATCTTTGTATGTTATTCCCTTTGCCAGAAAAGAAACTTTCCCCCCCTTCTTCACCTCTTGAGTTTATCCAACAAGTATCTATGCAGTGCCAAGGATGTCAGCACTGCCCTAATGAGGTTTAAAGTCTCATGGAGGAGTCATAGATTAATCAAATAGCCACCCAGATGTATAATTAAAACTTGAGACTGGTACAATGGAGGAAAATAAACCAGGGGACCTGGACTTGGAATCTGGGAAGACTTCCCTGAGGAAGTGATCCTTAAGCTGAAAAGTGAGTCATTGATTTAGAAGGGGCAGGATAGGAAGCTGAAGCTGTGGGTGGCCCCATCCCCTGCTAAGTGGAGAAAGCATACCTGCTGTGGGAGAAAAGGAAGTAAGCTGATGAGAGGAAAAGAGGTGAGAGTGTCCCTGGTTCCTGCAGCCTGTCTCTTTTTTTCCAAGTCATCCCATTTTTCTTTCGGATGCCAGTAATGAGCAAACCCTGACTAATAAAATGATCAGGCTCCCAGCAGATGATGGCATGGCCTTTGAGATCATAGAAACCTGAGCCCGATTCCTGGACCCTCTACTCTTCACACCGTTCATCATGTGGCCCTGGGCCAGTTAGCTCCCCTGGGTGAGCTTCAGTTCCCTCATCTGTAAGAAGAGACCCTAACTCCTCCCTTGGCAGGATTCTTGGGAGGTTAAATGAGAAGGAAAAGGATATACCTTCTATAATGAGCTGCAAAGGGAATGACAGGCTCATGCAATTTGAATGGGAGTGAAATAGTAAAGGGGGATCCACATACTCTGGGCCAGAATCCAGCTCCAGGAACCCCAGACACAAATGCTGGGAGGGCTCAGCGAGACAAGACTAGAAAGCACAAAATTTCTTACCATGGAAAAAAAGTTAGCACCACCATCTAAATGACTGATGTATCCCATTAAATTTGAGAAAAGTGTAATTGAGTCCCTGGACCCCTCAATATTAAAGAGATTCCTGGACTCCTTTCCCTCCAGCCATCCAATGATGAAAGGAAAACAGAGGTTGTACTAAAAATGCCTGCTACTGAGCACTTGACGGTCCCTCCAAACTGAGAAACGCCTGACTCTGGCCAGGGGGTGGAGAAAGGGAGGATGGCTGAGGCCTTGCATAATCTGGCACCTTCTGATAGGACCCAATAAATGACACCATTTTTCACCTGCCTGAATAGGAACCTGTGTAGACATAAGCAGAGGAGTCTGGCAGGTGGAGATCAGAACACCAGCTGTAGTATAGAGCGTACTGTTGGGGACTGTGGCTTAGGCATCAGCCCAGGGCTTCCTAATACTGCCCTCAGCTCCAAGCAGCTTCTCACATCCAGCCACAGGAAGCAGTGGGACTGCAGGTCTCACCTGCACAGGCAGAGCCTTTACCACCAAGAGATCCCCAAAGGAGACAAAGGGAGCCACTGAGCCGAGCACAGTCAGCCTCTTCTTCCGGACTCACTAGTTGGGGCAGAGAGAGGCCAGGGAATATCAGGAGTGGAAAATAAACGCCTCCTCCTAACATTGTTCACCGCATTCTGTGCCCAGCTGTACTGGTCTTCTTTTCAGTTCTGCAAAATTGCCACAGGAAGCTGATGTGGCTCAATGGTTGAGTGGTGACTTCCCACATACGAGGTCCTGGGTTCAATCCCGGCCCGGGTACCTGGTGGGGTAGGGGGGAGCCAGGCACCCTCCCATCCCAGGACCTTTGCACATGCTTTGTTTTTTTTGTTTGTTTGTTTGTTTGTTTGTCTTCTTGGAGCACTCTTCTTTTCTCCCTCTGTTTGGCAATCCTTTACTCATCTTTTAGACTTCAGTTTAAACATCACTACCCCAGGAAACCCTCACTGATCTTCCAGACAAGGTCAGGTCCCCCTGTTATATGCTTTCCTAGCCTCTGCATTTCCTCTTTGCAGCATTTGTCATCATTTAAATGTATAATTCTTTGTGTGATTATCATGTGTGCTTTCTCAAGAAGACTCTAAGTGCATTGAGGGCAGAGATGCATCTGTGACAGTGACCACTGTATCCCTGGTGTCAATTTCTGCATAGACACATGTTAGGTGCTCAAAATATTAACTGAAGGAAATAACACACATAATGAACACTAATGCAAAGCTGTTTTAAGTGCTTCACAGGTTAACTTCTTTGATATTCACAACAAGCCTATGAAGTGGATACTTCTACTACCTCCATTTCATAAGTATGGAAACCAAAACACAGGTTAGCTCACTTGCTCATAGTCACACAGCTAACAAGTAGAGTCAGGATTTCAGTGTAGACTTCGGCACTCGGGCTCTAGAGGCAGTGCTCTTTACCACTGCACTGTAGCACCACTCACGGAAGGAAGGATAGAAGAAGGGGTTCCTAGGAATGGACAGGTCAGGGGGGCAGTGATGCAGAGAGCTCTTCTTACACAAGGGATTAGCTCGAGGAAAACAAAAACCTTGAGAAATGACAGAAAGGAACATCCCAGCAGCACACTGAGGTAAAGGGCCAGGAAACACCTATGGTCTGGGGGTGAAATGCAGGGGGAAAGGCAGCCACGGTTCACACTTCTGCTTCTGGGATTTTGAGCCGTGCTATCAACTCTCGGGCATAGGTACCTGGGCGGGGCTGGCAGGGTGGTCCCCCTGTGGGGACCTCTGCCCCTCTGGAGTGCTCAGCACACCCAGGAGATAAGAGCTGCCTCTGCAGTGGTCATGACAATGATAGGACCCAATAAATGACACCATTTTTCACCTGCCTGAATAGGAACAAAACACCTTGCACAGTAGCTGACATAATAAAACCCACTCAGAAGAGCCACGTGGAAGACACAGGCCTGACCATTGTCTAATAGATGACTTGGGGTGCCTCTCCCTGGAGAAGACCTCCCTGGGGATCTCGTTTGTAATTAACTCGGCCAGTGAAGTCACCCAGGTGTGCCCCGCTGCCTCCCAGTGCCCACACCTGCATGGTCAGCATCAGGCAGGCTCATTGTTTTAAGTGATGAGCAATTGTCATTTTCCGTCACCTCCAAGAGAAATCACTTTAAGAACTCCCTTCTCTCGACAGCATAAGTAATTACAGCCCTGGTGTCTGGGGCCCTGGCACCGATTAGGAGGAAAGCAAACTACGCTGTGGCTGATGCTGACTCATTTTTCTTTTTCAAAAGGGCTGGGAGGCCACAGGGTCAAAACCAGCTTGCTGGACCCTGCCTGCATGGAAAGCTACCCCATCAGGCACCTCTCAGCACTGCCAGAGCCAAAGCCTAGGGATGGAGCCGTCCTCTCTCCGATCCCCAAAGTCCTCCACTTCCTTTTCCCTAGCTATCTTTAAGACATGGTTCCCAAATGGACCAGTGATTAGGAGGAAAATGTATTGTATTTTAATAGGGAGAAATGATTAAGTTGGATAATAAGAAAAGGAAGTGTACCTTGTAAGAGGTTCTGCAAGTGCTATTGCATGCTTGGGAATAGTTGATCTATTATGTTATGTTGGTAGACAAAGAATGTATTCAATCAGGAGAATTAATAAATCTCTTTGTCTGCAAGAACACATCTCTATCCATAAGTATCTTTGTGAACAGAAATGACAAAGAAGAAAAAACTATATGAGCCTTATATTCTTGTAACCTGAGAAGGAGACCCTGGAACGGACTTGGGAGACATTGGCGTAGTGGGTTGAGAATTAATGCATATGGGGGCAGGCTTGAGTGGCATAAAGAATATAGTAAACTCGTATGCCCAAGAACATCTTGAGCATGGCACCAGGCTTCACTTCTCCTACTGCCATTATTGCTTCCAGGTGCCAGTGAATCCACCTGACACACCAGCCCACTTGTTTGAACAACCACAGGAAAGAAACTCCTGGCCAAGAGTTGGGGAAAGTCATTCTCCTGGCAGCTTCTGTGATTCCATTTGGGTGCTAGCAGTTGTCCAGCCTTCTGTTTTGTTTACTTTCCTTGGTCCTTACCAAGAGCCAGAGAAGCTTGAGGTTTCCCAGAAGATTCTGGCTAGAGAGTCAGCAAACGGTCCTGGGCAATGATACCCCCCAAAAAAGTAGGGAGTCATAATTTTTTAAAAAATAAGATTTAGGAAATGCTGCATACTGTAAACTTCCCTTGGAGATTCATAATACACATTGGCATTTTAAAAGCTCTGAGAAGTCCTGCAGTAAAAACCTAGTTAGCTTTGTTTAACCCATTGTTCCCCAAACTGCTTTGATCAAGGGACCTCTTTCATGGATACCTATTAACATCCTGCAGTATACTTTGAGAAAATGTTTCTTAGCTCAACCAAGATGTTTGGCTCCAGGTGAGAGAAGGGGCTGGGGCCTGACTTGACCCAGGCCACAGTGACTTGGTCAGAGAGGAGATGCTGAAGCCAGCTATAGTCACCTGAGGAGAAGAACCTCAACTGAAGATAACAACAGCTCATATTTGCTGGGTACTCTGTGCTTATCGATTTTCAGGTGCAGAAACTCAGGCTTAGAGGAATCGAAAGTAACATACTCAGAGATATATATAGTAAATGACCAAGCCAGGATTGAACCTTGGCCCATCTGACCTGGGTATATCACATAAACCCTCTAGACTTTAATTTCCTTATTTATAGTATCATTTTAGCTACCCTTATAAAGTTGTCATGAGAAGGAAATGAAATAATAAAGGGCTTAATAGAGGGCTTAGCACATAGGAAGATCTTACTAAGTGCTGTCAGCACAGACCCCAAGTTTGTACTTAGCCTCTCCAGTAACAGGGAGCTCATTACTTTACAAAGCCCCTCACACTACTGGGCAGCTCTCTATGGTAGAACAGTCACCATTTTTTTTGCTATTGAGCCAAAAAATGTGCCTCCTCTTTCCATTGGATCCTAGCTCTGCCCTGGAAACAGCCCTAATCCTTCTTCCCTGACTGCTTTGCACTGACCCACAGACAAGGATGGTGTCCCTGAGTCTGCTTGTCTTCACACACACACACACCCCATCCGCAAGTTCATAGAGCTTGGAAGACCTGGCCCTTCACCGTCAGGCTGGGACATACCCAGAGATACATATAGTAAATTACCATTTACTGAGCATTTCTTCCTCCCATGATGCTCCTCTGAGCAAGATCCCTGGTGCTCATGGGCTCTTCCCTGAGCAGCACACTCGTAGTGGGGTTTTCTTACTGGAAAGACCAGCATCTGCCACAATTACCCAGCTCAGGACAGATGCCTGCCAGCCAGCCCAACTGCCCTGCTGTCCTCACACCTAACCCAACTCCCCAGGAAGAGCCAAGGGCAGCCTGCCCTCCCTGTGCACCTTGTCTCATCCCCTCTTGCTGTTCGCTGACAGAGGTCCACTAATGGTTTGCAAGACCCACAAGGGAAGGTCCAACCTGCCTGCTGGAGCAGGAGCCAGCAGATGCAGAATTGGGGCACACATCCCCTGCAGTATCCTGCAGGTGGGAAGTCCCTGGGAGACAAAGGAAGGAAAGACCACCTTTACAATGATTAACTCTAGATAGCTCATCCCTGTGCCAGCACTGTTTTCCATACTTTACCTGTGGATTAACTCATTTATCCTCACAAGACCCTATCTACTGCCATTTGAGAGATGGGCAACCAGGTCAAAGAGAGGTTAAGAAACTTCCCCAAGTTCACATAGCAAACAAGGAATCAAGCTGGTGATTGAACCTAGGCAGTCTGCCTAAAACCTCTGTACTGCACTGTCTCCCAAACAGTATACCATCTAGAGCAGTCCAGGGAAGAAAGGACCAGAGGAAGGAAGGCTATAACTGAGACTACAAGGGCAGGAAGAATTCAAAGAGCTGGAGACCAGGGCTTTGTATGGGGGGAACAGCATAGAGAAAAGCTCAGAGCCGGGACTGTGTGGGTACAGTGAGCAGAGAGGATGTGGACTTGCTGAAGTAGAGGCTGTGGGTAGGGAAAAAGGCTGATCTCAGCATGAAGAGGAGACAAGACAGGGTGAATGGAAGGCCAGGTCCCATCTAATGCCTCATCTGGGACAGAGACACCAAGATGAATAAAATAAGTTTCCTACCCCAGGAGCTCACGGTCCGGTGGGCAAAAGTCACTCCAGGGGCAACAGTGTCAGATGGGTTTGAGAGGGTCCCTTCCCCAGGCTGAGTCCCCATGACTCTGAAAGACAGCTTCTCCCCAGAAAGGAAGGTGCCTAGTTGCTCAGCTGCACCCATAAAGCAAGTCAGACTCCAGTGGGAAAGCTTCTGGAGTCCCATAGTGCTGAAACGGCCCAATGCTGCCTCCCTCCACCCTCGCAATAAATTATTCCATGACGGAGATGGAGGAGATGCCAGAGTCCCCCATCATCTTCCCTAACCTTGGGACAAATTAAATCAAATTCCTCTGCACAGCCTGAAGGCATAAACTTCGTTAGCTGCACCAATATATTCTGCCAGGCAGGCAGGCTCCCAGGTACTAATTACTTTATTCAGCAAGTTAAACAAATGATATAATATCTAAATTTGAGGTAGAGGCACCCATGAGTTATGGCACACACACCACTGGGACTTGCCAATGAACAAAGCAATACAGAATTGCTCAACTAACAGCTCAGGTATTCATCTGTCTGTCCTTCAAGATTTAGCTCAGGGCTTCTGTTCTCCACCCCCATTCAGGAAGGCTTCTCTAAAGACACCATCTCCACAGACCTTTTCTTTCCAGAAAGCTGTATAGCCCTGTGGTTAAGTGCATATCTTAGGTTTGGAGTTCTACACCAATTGGTTGTGTGGCTTTGGGTACATTACTTAACACCCAAGCTACTCTAAGCTTGAGTTTCCTCAACTGTAAAGTGGAGATAATAACCTGCCCACCTCCTAAATGGTTGTAAGTGTTTTCTGAGGTAATTCATAGCACATAGTAAAACCTCCCTAAATGGGAACTGTCTCTATGATTATGATTATTATTATTATGGCTTTTTGTTATTAATAACCATTGTATACTGTTGGGGTTTCCACAGAGTTCCCAAAAAGTAACAGCCCTCTTCTTGGCTCAGTCCTGAACCAGGGCACTGGGCAAATTTCCACATGGTAGGAAAGCCAGGTCATGCTGTATGGTGAGGTCAGCCCTCCGGCTCTGCTCTCAGGAAGATCGTTCCCTAGAGAGAGGACGTTCTTGAGGACCTTCCCATACACACATGCATGCCCCATTATTCTTCCTAAATTTACCAGTCAGATAAAAAGTCATTCCATTTCCCCAGGGTAGAGAAAATTAATGGGATGGAAAGGAACCTAGAGTTTTACTAATTGAGCTCCCTTCGCAGGAAGAAACACTCGGAGTCAGCGGGGAGCTTTCCCCCACTAAGGCATGGGAGACAATGAGATGTGGTGGCTTTGGAGTCCAACAAAATGGGTTTGAATTCATTTTCCTCCCGCCCCCCGCCCTTTACATGCTTTGTGATTTGGGAGGAGAAACTTAATCTCTTTGATTAAGGTTCTAATAAAATTTGGCTTTAGCTAAGCACAAATCATTCAGAAGTTGCCTGCACGTCCTTGTTCTTTGTTCCCCAAATCCAGACGCTCCTATGGCTCCTGAGCCCGGGATTTTGCTTTCTGGTCTTCTTCCCTTCATGTCTTTCCTATTGCTGATGCAGCCACCCACTTCTAGACATTTTGGAGTTGAAACAAAGCACACACTTACCCATGCAGTCCCGTGACCACACAGCCACCCCCAGATATATTCCCTCTCCTACCTAGTCAAAATGCAGCTTCTGATGTAGAGTCTGCTCTTGAAGATAAGCACCCAGTCCTTCCTGATCCTTCCAGCTACCGGGTATCTCCCTCAATAAGAGGGTGGCAAAGTGTGAAAGCATGAGCCTCAGGTCCAGGAAAGAAGAGCAGAGAAGAATTTATATGTAGGGCTTTAGAGTTGGCAAAGAACTTCCACATCCATTACCTCCTTTCACCTTCACAGTAACCCTGGAAAGCAGCATTGTCATCCTGCTTTCCAGAAAAGAAATCTGAGGCTCAGAACAGTAGACACTTTTTGGAGGATTGTGAATCCCTCGCTTGATACCCTTCATGATTAACCAAGGCAGCAAAATTTGTAGTAAATGACTTCACTCTCTACTTACTGGTTGATTGGACAGTAGTGAGCACATGGCTCAAGCTGAGTCGATCAGATTCTTCTCCCAGTAATTATGTAATTATAGAATTCATAATTGGTACTGATGGTGAACTTGGAAACCACAGGGCAACCATCTGCTGCCATGTGCCAAAGAGACAGATAAAACTCAATGGGAGAGGGGTGAAGTACAATCCCAGAGAAATGCAAAAGTGAAAGACCCTCTGGCTCCAGACAGAGTGAGGCAGGCAGGGCAACTGCTTTGGCTCTTGGTGGCTTCCCAGTCCCTTGTGAGGACTGACTGCCTTCCTGAGAGGATCTCTGAAGCCCTGCAAAAAAAATAAAATTCCTTTTTTCTTTTATGCCAAGCTGGCCTCTGATACTTGCAAACAAAAGAATCTTAATTAAAATACTCAGAAAGGTTAAGCGGCTTGTCTAAGCCATAGAGCCTAGAGCACAAACCAATCTCGCTTAACTCCAAATCCTAAAGTTAGGCTGGCTATGGGGGAAGAGAGTCTGCAGGGGCCTATGGGCCCATCCCAGGAGGGAGAACAGTCTTAAAAGAGAAGCCTGTGATGAGATATATAGACCCAAAACCAATGTTCTAAGTCCCAGACCCATCGGAATCTGAAATCCCAAAATAGAGAACAATTCCCACTCTGTGAATCCCTATTTCAGCAATTGTCAGTGTGTCAGTCCCATTCCACTAGGGGACAATGATTCTCAGCTCTCCTGCAGAATTGTCTTCTAACTAGTTTTGTCTGGATTTTATTAATAAAGACACGATTCTGAACTTTTTATCCAGCACACACACACTCCTGGGTCTGAAGATCTCATTATTTAGCATAAGAGAGAAAAACACCTTTTTCTTGACTGAATTCTGCATGCACTAAGCTGATGGCCTGGGTTCTACTTGTGAGAAGACAATGGGGCCAAGTCATGGGCAGCCTAGCAACACCAGGAACCAGAGACTAGCTCTCTCTGTCCCAATTTAGCTTCCATAACATGGCTGCCCAGTGGTCTTCCTAAAACACCCCTATTACTCCCCAGATTAAAGCCCTACAGGAGTTTCCACGGAGGTCCTCTGAGACCTGGTCCCTGCCTATCTCCCAGGCTCATCTGGGTACCTTATGACCTCATTACCTTACTCCCTACACTGGAGGGGCACTGAGCTGTTGGCCTCACAAGGCCCTTGGTGAACTCCTTTCCTTTGCAGTGCAGTTTTCTTTGACTGGGTGCTCTTCCACCCTTCACCAGTCTAACTTCTAACTCCTGCATAGCTTTCAGGACTCAGCTCTGACATGCATTCTCAGGGAAACTTTCCCTGGCTCTGCTTCCCTGCTCCCACCCTGCATTTCCATGGGCTGGTGTTTATCTTTCTTGACCCTATCCCCACCACTGCTCACACCATAAGGTAACTGGTGGTTTTCTTGTCTATCCACCACCCAGCTGGGAGCACCCTGAGGGCCAGGAGGGCATCTTACTCATCTCTGATATCAAGAAAAAACAACAATTGTTACTCAAAATAAAAACTAATCCTGCTTTTACATCCCAGAGGAATGCCAACATTCCTGTCAGAGGAGATGACCTTTCAAATATGTTGAGGCATCTCTTTGGAGTGCAATGTCCCCAAGTCATGGCCGAGAGGACCAGGTACATCAAAGAGAGAGCTGAATTGCATAATAAGGTGAGAAAATGTTTGAGTTCCCCTTGACAGCCCAGGGATGGAGCACAGGTCAGCAGCAAAACAGAGAGAAGTGCAGAGTATGTGAAAAGAAAAAGGTCTGCGAGGTGATGGACCCAGTGAGAAGACCCGGAGCCTGAGGAAGAAAGGCAGACAGTGGGGCATCTCTGGCAGTGTGGGCTGCGGGGCTTACAAACACGGAGATGATGAATATTCAGGCTTAAGCTGTCTTTTGTATGGTTTTGTTCTGTGCTGTAGCCCTTCTCCCACCCCATTACTCCAAACCTTCAGGAAAAGTCTAAGGTGTGGCAGCAGCCTTGTGTGGAGGTGCTTCGAAAGGAATGAAGGAAAAGAGGCATTGTCCAGCATGGGGATAAGCAACAAGCAGAGGCACGACCAAGGAGGGGAGCTGACAGTGGATGACTGAGAAGTCAGGGGAAGCAAAAAGTCGGAATTAAAAGGTGAGCAGGAGAACAAAAACCACTCCAGGAATTTGCAGAAACCTTGGGGGAGGCATTGAAGGAAGGAGTGGGCTCAAGTCATTTTCTTTCAATATTAAAGGAAAAGTTTACTGCTTATTATATGCTCAATTGAATTGAATTGAAACTCCGGTGCATTTGGGGACCCCTGAGACTGGCCTGCTCGCGTTGGGGGCAGACACCTGGGAGAGAGGAAAAATGTCAAAAATGCTCAGCAACTAGTATTTCCCATGATTGCAAGAGAGGGCATTGGAGACGGGAGCTTCTGAGACTGTACTCCCTACATAGGCTGGTGGGAACAGTGGAGGAAACAAAATCTTCAGATACAGCAAGAGCAAACTTTTGGGAACATCTGGTTCTCATATGGCAAATAGATTTTATCTCAAGTGCCACCCCTGATCAATTGGTATTAGCTGTCTGGAGCACTGCCTTAAGAAGGAGCCTAAGGCTCTGTCTGGAGTCAGCTGGAAATAATGCAATGATCAATTAATAATGTCTGCCATGAGTACAAGAAAGGGAATGATAGCACATGTGCTATTTATTCGCCATCCCTAACCTAGCCCAATTTCTGATTTTATGGATGAAAAAGAGAAAAGTCACATAAACAGTGACTAGAGTCAAGTCTGGTATGGAGTTCTGGACTCTTCTCTTGGTGCTACATCCCTATACACAAAACACAAGGTAGGGAAGTGGAAAGGTTAATATCTTGGCTAACTATCTGGCAAAACTAAGCAATGCAGATGCACAAACCATGCCAGAGGAAAGGGGTGGCAGCAGGGACTATATTAGGTTTATATCAAGGAACAGGTTTTGGCCACACAATCTCTGCCTCACTTTGAGCACATACAATCTCAGGGTACATTAGAAGAGGAGCCCTAGTGCAGGTTAATATCCAGAGGGTGCCTGGGGCTCAAGCTTAATGTGTTAAACTAGAAATTTCCATAACAGGGAAGGAAGAAGACAGGTTGACCCAGGTAGTCTTGGCTAGCATTCTCCATGGTCTTAGCCATTCACTCAACAAATCTTTTCTGAGCATCCTTGAGCAAGTTACTGAACTAAAAGCTGAGGCTCATGTTTCTGGGGCCTTTACATCAAGAAGACGGTGGAGACAGGCATGGGCGGGGAATTATGCAATTAATCATTTCATTATAAACGGTGATAAATGCCATGAAGAGGTCCGAGCAGAGCAAATAACCCAAAATCTGTTGTAATCTAAAGAATGAGGAAAAGCTTTTCTAGGGATGTAGCATTTAAACTGAGACTTTAAGGATTAAAACAGGAGTTCGTGATGGATTGCGGGTAGAGGGAGGCAGGAAGAAATGAAACACAGAAAAACAGAGGGTAGAGAGAAGAGCCTGCTAAAGGCCCTAAGGAGGGAAGAAACATGACATATTTGAGGAATTAAAAGACCAAAAGGCCAGAAGAACCAGAACACAGAATATGCATTTTTTTCAGGTTGTTGTCAGGGAAAAAGAGAAACAAACAAAGGGTAAAACCATGACAATGGGAATCAGCAGGATCTGCAGCCGAACCCGTACCGCTTCCAGCCCCGCCTGCAGCCTACCTGGAGATTTTGCATGAAGCTTTAGAAGGCATCCCCTCTGGAAGGACGGCCCGGACACACAACTGGACGAATGGAGTTGGGGCTGACTCTGGAGTGCAGTGCAAAACCTGCCCAGAGGTACACGGCAGGCCTGTCCCCATCCCCCTTGTCCCATCCCCAAGTACACTAACCAGTTCCCATAAGAATCACCTGGAGACCCTGTTAAAATGCAGATTCTGATTCCGTAGCCTGCGGTGGGGTCAGTTGCTCTTGCTGCTAGTCTCCAAACCACACTTTGAGTAGCAAGGAACTAGCAGACATGTTGTGAAGCACTGCACTTTAGCATCCCAGACAAATGGGGAAGGAAAGAAAAATCCAGGAAAGTGATGTTGTTTAATGAAGTGCAGTCCTTTTGGATTATTGCCCACGATGCATCAGGCCCTTCCATGCTGGAGACGGAGAGAAACATAACACGGCCCTCGCCCACAGAGCTGGGGCCCTGGCGGATAGGTGAGCACACGGGATGCTCCAACTCGGTTAGACAGCCATCAGTTCCAGGGGAAGTTAGAGCCAAGGCGCCCAGAAGGAATGGCGAGGGCTCCTTGGGAAAACCAGGGAAGACTCCTCTGCAGACATTTCTGGAATGAGCAAGATTTCAACAGGTGGAAATGATATGAGGGATATCGAGAGAGGGCAGAAAAAGATAAGCCAAAGAACTGAGGTACACCTCAGCCAATCAGCCCATAAATATATATGTCAAAAAATATTTAAAAATAAAAAGAACTGAGATGTGAAAAGGTGTGAGGATGCCAGGGCATACGGACCTTGAGATTCATGGACAAAGGGCTCGTGGGCAGTAGGGTTAGGCAGTCCATCCATGTCAGGTCATTCTGGGCCTTGAATGCCATACTAAAAGAAAACCCACCTGGGGGTTTGGACATCTTACTAAAAATGAAGAAGTGAAGCCACATAAGGCAGAGCTTAGGGCCAAGTTCTCAGCACTCAGGTTGTGAGTTCCCACCAGGGTGCCCGGGACAGACGCACAGATGCAGCTTGCAGCAGCAGGGGGCCCTGACAGGATCAATACAGAACAGCTTTCTAGAGTCTGGGCTTGTGTTGTCGACACAAGAAAGTCAAGGACGACAATGCCAGAGGGCAAACATCAAACTCCACCTGCCGGGGCAGAGGGCTGGAAGCGGCAGCTGGAGAGAAAAGGTTTTTAGACACAGAAAAGACGGCATCAGTGAAGGAGATGGGGAAGACAAAACCCAAGCCTCTTCAAAAGAAACCGCGTAAAGGTGTGTTTACAGTATCGAAGCTGATGAAGAGAAATGGATGGTGTGAAAGCTCTTTAAGAGGCTGCAGTTCATAAAAGAGCCCGCACAAAAACTGATTCCCCCCTCTAGGTTCCCTGTCCCCAGCTCTTCCCAGATCAAAGGTCATTTGGCCCCATACCTGCAGCCCCAGCCAACTCCAGACCACAAACCCAATCCTGTCCCAACAGAGGGCAGGGTTTAGCACCATACTCAAGGGGATGCAACCTCAACCCAGCCCTGCTCTTGCCTATGTCCCCTTCTGTCAGTGGACTAGGTCTTGCTCCAGGGAGGAAGCCTCTGCCTTGTCCTCTAGATCTCTGGGTGTGATCCTGGCCTGGAGACCTGCCCAGGTCCTCCCAGGCCAGGCGTGACCAAGCTCCCCTTCCCTCTGGGAGTCCTCACCCCAAACCACAGGGATCACATTATCCACAGTTATTCCTCTCTGCCTGGTGATGACAAGAGTGAACTGAGTCATCTGAACCCATCCTGCCCGGAGCCCAGAAGTGAAGCTGGCCAAGGGCTTTTTCTAGAGGAAACAAGAATCAGACTAGACTCAGAGCTCGAGGTGTACAAATGTGGTCTGCCTGGCTCTTTCCTCCTTCCCACATCTGGATGTTTCTTGAACATTCATTCACTTTTTAAAGATTTGCAAATGTGCACTTGGAGTCAAGTCGTATGCTGGGGATACAGAGGTGGCACAGGTGTGGTTCCTGAAAAAAACTTCATATACCATGAGCATGACAGTCTCCCGGGCTGCCGACTTCAGACATCCCCTCTCCATCTTCTGGGTGACATCCCTCTGCAGGTTGTATGTCCTCTCACAGCTGCCAGGATTCTGTTGTGGCCCCTGGAGAATGGCAGTCCCAACCTTGTGACCTCCCGCTGCCATGAGGCTGCAGTGGGAGGGATTGAGGGAGTAGCGGCAGGTGGACAGCCTGTTGCATCCAGCTTTGCGCAGGATGAACCATGAATACATACTTGTTCACCCAGATGGGTGAGATGCCACTGGGCTTCCTAAGCTCCCCTGGCATCAGCAGATCCTGCTCCCAGAACTCCTCTCCCTGTGTTTGAAGTAGAGTGTCAGGACCTCAAGTAAGGTGTGAGATGTCACACCAAGACTTCCAGACTTCCAAGCTAGATGAGGTTCCCCACATATTCACAACCAAAGTCATTTCTAGCAGCTCAAACTGTACTTGCTGGCAGTCCCCTAAGATGCACTGAAGACTATAGCCATGCAGTCACTATGGTTGGTTCATGCCACGACTGCTAAAATACTGGATATGGAAAGGGGGTAGGCTGGAATAAATCCTGAGACGTTGGATTGAAATTGGAGATAAAGGGGTAACTTCATAGTTTGCAGTATACAGATAGATATAGATATAAATATAGAAGTAGATAGAGAAGTATATGTATGCATATACATACATAATATGTAATTATGTGTGTATAAAAATACATACATCTGTTTCCTAGCCCTGGCTGCTGAGAGGGCCTAGAAACAAAGAAACCCCAGTAGCAATAGCATGCCTGGTACCTACATCTCAGTTCTCTTGGGGCAGGGGGAGGAGGGGATGACCCAAGCAACCAGGACTCTTTGAAGAAATAGCTGGCCCTGGGACTGAGACAGAGAAAATACAAAATGAGCCTGGAATGTCTTGCTGTGCCAGAAAATAAGGATGTATACAAAGAATGATTGGAGACATACCAAAAGGACACAGGAGCCAGCCAGTAGGGGTTCCCACTGAACAAATCTGGGACAATTTGAATTATCAAAGTAAATAATAATAGTAAAGGATTATACATCATTGAATAAAATAAGAATCCATGAGGGGAGAAGGGTAAGCACTTCTTTACAGTAGGAAGCCAACTAATAAATGTAGAAGGAATGATGGGATAAGAAAATCACCACTTGGCAATCATCATCATCATAATTGATTCAGGCAGGTTTCATCAAAGGATGCCAAAGCCAGTGAGTGGATAAATGTTTGAGGAGCAATGGGGTGCTGAAGTCAGCTCACTTTGTGTTTTAGTTTCCTAGGCTTCTCGTGCAAATACCCACAAAATGGGTTGGCTTAAACAATGGGAATTTATTAGCTTATGGTTTTGAGGCTAAAAGAAAATCCAAATCAAGGCATCATCAACGCGATGCTTTCTCCCTGAAGACTGTGGCGTTCTGGAGCTGGCTGCCAGTGATCCTTGGCTCCTCTGTCACATGGCAAGGCACATAGCAGTATCTCCTGGTCTCTTACTTCTCTTCTGGGTTCCAGTTCAGCTTCTTGCTTTCTGTGGCTTTCTCTCTCTTTGCCTGAATTTCATTTTCTTATAAGGAACTCCAGTAACAGGATTAAGACACATCTTGATTGAGGTGGGACACACCTTAACTGAAGTATCCTCATCAAAAGTCCTCCTTCCTATAGGTTCACACCCACAAGAATGGATTAACTTTAAGAACATGTTTTTCTAGGGTACATACAATTCCAAACTATCACACATTGACTCACCAGAACCAGAAGTGGCCTGAGGATCTTCTCCCACCAGAGCATGCCAGGGAGTCACTGGGAGACACACTGATATAGGAGAAACATGCGTGAGGCAGAATCATGCTCAGGCTCCAGAGTCAAAGAACAGTTTGTACGTCACATGTGGGGACCACGTGCACAATAAGAGGGCCACATATTTGATGGCACTGTGGGCGTAGCCTTTGCAGGGGCAGTCACGGGTGCAGTATGTGTTGGAGGACATGGCATTTGAGGAAGCAGATGTGAATGTTAGGAGGAAAAGGGCAGAGGCATAGGACTCAGTCATTCATTCTGATGAAACCGGTTATTTGCTGTCCTCCCTGCCTGTTCCGTGTGCCTTGCGGTGCCTCCCCATGGGAAGAGTGTTGCTCCCCAATCCACTGACTTCAGGCTTGGCCAGGGGACCTCAGGCTTTAGCCAGTGGAGTGTGCATAGACATGATGTGTGCCACATTTGAGCAAAAGCTTTCCAAGCTAACATATTGTTCCACCTTTGCTCTTTTTCCTTTACATGTCCTAGGGAAAGAAGGCTCCTTCACCCTAGCTGCCAGAATGAAGAAGATAGGCAGAGCAGACACAGCAACTGACCTGCAGATAATAGGTGAAGAGAGAGAAAAATACACCTGCACTGGTTGTAAGCCCCTGGGATTTAGTGGTTGTTGTTACTGCAGCTTAACCAAGTGAAAGCTGGCAAACATCTTAGGTCTTCCCATGACTTTAACTACTATTCATACACTGATGGCTCTCAAATGTATGAGAAGGTTCTCTTCTCTGAGCTTCAGAGCTGTATATCTAACTGCCTGTTCCACCCTCCTCTTGGATATCTAGCAGGCATATCAAGTATAACATCCAGAATGCAACTCTTAATTTTACTACCCTTCTAAATCTGCTCCTCCTCAATTTGTCTCCAAATGATGTCAGATTTGCCTCCAGAACCCCTAGTCTAAGTCCCATTTGCTCTTATCTAGCCCGCTTCAACAGCCTCCGAATAGGTTTCCCAGCCTCCCCACACAGCAGCCAGAGTGGTCCTTCCAAAGTATAACCAGATCCCATCAGCACCTTGCTTAAAGGCTTTCCCTTGCAAGTAGAATAAAAAACTAAACTTCCACCAATGCCAATGGGCACTATGTGATATGGCACTCAGTGTATGTGCTATGTAAAAGAAGAAGGAGAAGATGAAGAAGGAGGAAAGGGAAAAGGAGGAAAAAGGAGCATTCAGGCCCATTGAGGATACGCCCTTTGAGCAGACAAATAAATACCTGCACAAAGACTAGTCCAAGACTTAGCTCACCACCTGCTCCTCAGAGTTGGCTGTGAGAGGGACCCCTTATCCACAAGCCAAGGTACTGTGGTCACTGCCCCTCCTTTCCTCTCCCTGTCCATGTCCTGCCCGTCCTGCAAAGTCCTCCCAGAGTCCTTCACAGTCTTTGTTGTATTTCCCAGGGCATTGCTGAGCTCAGAGGTGGTCTTGATAAAGACTATGGGTTTAAAGGGTCAAGAGATCTCCAAGCCATTGGGTCACCAGAGCAGTGTCCTGAATATTGAAACCAGGGATCCAGTCTCCAAGTCCAGCCTTAGATGGGCACACTGGGTTCAGATGAATAGAGGGGAGGGTGAAATCTTTTGATTGCATTCAGGCAGCATGCCCTCTGTATTGCATCCTCACAGAGGCTCTCTTTTTTTTTTGGGGGGGGGGGGGACTGCTGCATACTGCAGTGGTGTTATTTTATTTTCTTTTATTTTTTTTTTATTATGGGTAAAAATCAAAATTCTCACAATACATACAAACATTTGCAAAATGATATATAAATATATATATACATATATGTGTAAACAGAGGCTCTCTTTTTTACCACAAATTACATGTGTATACATTGTGAGTCCAAAACCACTGATCTCTCATGACATTTCATGCATTTGCCTTTTAGATCCTTTACAAAATAAAAAAGTGATGTTACATACCAAAACCATGATATTGATATTTACCCCTGTTGTTACCCTCACTGGAGATCTTTGTTTCTTCATGCGACTTCAATCTATTGTCCATTGTCCTGTCCTTTCTACTTGCAGAACTCTCTTTAGCATCCCTTGTAGGGCTGCTAGTGGTAACACATTCCCTCAGCTTTTGTTTATCTGGAAATGTCTTAATCTCTCCCTCATTTTGAAAGACAGTTTTGCTGGATAAAGAATTCTTGGTTGGCAGTTTTTTGCTTCCAGCACTCTAAATCTATCATCCCATTGCCTTCTTGCTTCCATGGTTTCCTGTGAGAAATCGGCACTTAATCTTATTGAGGCTCCTTGTCCATGGCACATAATTCTCTCTTGTAGCTTTCAGAATTCTCTCTTTATCTTTGGCATTCAACAGTTTGGTTATGATATACGATGGCATGGGTCTATTTGGGTTTATCCTGTTTGGAGTTCACTGAGCATTTTGGATGAGTATATTCATGTCTTGTTAAATTTGGGAAGTTTTCAGCCATTATTTCTTTGAATATTCTCTCTGCTCCTAACAGAGGCTCATTTTAATGGTAGAGACACAAGCCTAGTCTTAGGATACTCCTGGTTCCATGCTGGAGACATTCCTGCCCTCAGACAGCTCCCAATATTATGAGGACATCACAGTTGACCCTGGAGGCATGATCCTGCCCCGACTCCAGACCCCTTCCCTCTGGCTAGTCCATCCATCAGGGCTGGCTTTCTGATCCACCCCTATATTGATTGAGTCAGACTGCCAATATAAAGTGACTTGAGGTTTTAGGGCATCCCAAGTTCATGACACGTGTCCCTTCTCCCCACTCCCACTTGGGAAGACTTCAGACCTTAGGGAAACAATGCTCACCCTGACCTCCTCCTCTCTCTTCTATGCTATTTCTGTAATAAGTATTTATCACTCTAGGTTCAGGCTAGTTCTGCCCCTTGGGCAAGCTTGACTTTTACTTATCATTATGCAGAAGGACCCAGGGCTCTTTCCTGTGACTGACGCTCTAGTGAGAAAGGGCACTAATGAGAGAACTCAAGTAACCAGTCAACATGAGAGCTGATTTCTTGTTGTCAGTTATTGAATCGTTATCTAGTTTATACATCCTTAGTCTCTATGCATCAGTGTGAGTCTACCCCAGCTGAATTCAATCTCTGCCTGCTGATAAAATTAGGCTTCTTCCAAGGTTCAATATCACATTCCATCCTACATGTCAACAGATTTCAAATAGTGATCTTCATGGTCCTAAAGTTCTGTGATGGTTTCTCAAGGGCTGCTGGAAGCGGGTGAGGTTGGGCCGAGGATGCTAAAGTGTGGGGATATGAGACTCCAGGGCTTACTGTAGCTCCCCTCTGATCTGTTTTATATATTGGGATTCCCTGCGGAATATTATTTAAATGTGGATTCCCTAGCTAAATAAAATTTGAAAACCACTGCTTTATTATAATGCCCTTGCCTTTACATACCACCTTCCAATTGCTGCCATATATACCATGTCCTGTGCCATCACTGAAAGCACACTATGTGACGTTATAGATGTCTGTTGTCATCTTGGTATCACTGCCACATACAACATGCCAATATATCAAGATGGACAATTTTTAATTTTTTCACATTTCGTTATGTAATGTTTTTCAAATTATAAGAGTAGTGTATGCTTATTGTAATAATTGAAACATACAATAAAAAAGACTATAACTTACAGCTTATCATCTTCCCCACTCCCCACTCCACTATCTCTTCCCTGATATAGCCAATGTTAACAACTTGTTATGTAACTCTCAGGTGGACATTTATTATGAACAATTTTAGTTGTCCCTAAAATCATTAATACAAAAATATGCCATCAACAATGGCAATCAGTATGAGCAAGGCAAGGTATGCAAGTACACATTCTGTTTTCTCTCAGAAGGTAACTAATCCCCATGAGGTTATTGGGTAAACAAGGAAAAACAACCAGAGTTGGTTAGAGACTATGCAGTGTAAGTATGCCATCAAGCAGCAGTCCCTAAGAGGGATGACCCCTGGTGGTTGTTAATTTGGAAACTATAGTTTCTGGGCTAGATCAAGCTTTCTGTGTATGAAGTTGAGAGTAGAGTTCAGGCCAAGAACTTCAGGCTATTTTCAGAGGTGGTAGAATCTGGCGATTAAGATCATGCATCAGGCAGACCTGGCTTTTTTCAAAATATATTTTATTAGAGAGGTTGCAAACTTACAAAGCAATCATGTGTAGAATTCTCATACAACACCCCTCCACCATCACACTACATCTTTGTGGAACATTTGTTACAGATTATGAGATAATCTCATCAGACTATTGCCACTAACTATGGTCTATAGCATACATTTGATATATTTTTCCATACCCCCATGGCAGTTTGATATTGTTTATGAATTCCAAAAATAGAAATTGGATTATGTTTGTGAACTGGTCTTTTCCCCTGGACATATTAGATTATATTGGATTCAGAGGTTTCACTTTTACTTGATTAAATTATGATTAAGGCTTTGATTGGGCCATGTCAGTAGGACATTGATATAGGATGTTGAGAAAACAAGAAGGCAGAGAAAATGACAAGGCACAGGAATTAGTTGAGTTTTGATCCTGAAGCCTGGGAAGTAAACACACAGAGAAGCAGATATATGAGGAAGGAAGGAAGTCTCCATTAGACACGGCAGATGCCCCGGGAAGAAAGAAGAGCCATTCGCCTGACAGTCTACAGCTGGCCTTGAAAAGAGAACAGAGCAGCTGAGCCCAAAGAGAAATGAACCCCAGGAAGAGAGGAACACAGGAAGCCTGAACCCTTGCAGACAGTGGCAGCCATCTTGCTCCAATACATGGCAACAGACCTTGGTGAGGGAAGTAACTTATGCTTTATGGCCTGGTAACTGTAAGCTTATACCCCAAATAAATACCCTTTTAAAAGCCAACAGATTTCTGGTATTTTGCATATAGGTATTGGCTGACTAATACACCCTCCCCCAATTATTGACATAGAATGTCTTTGGCATTGATGCAAGAATATTACAGTATTGCTGTTAACTATAGTCCCTAGGTTATATTAATTGTATTTTTCTCATGCTTCTCCACATTCTTACCACCTTGCAATAGTGATGTACATTTGTTCTAGTTCATGGAAGGACATTCTTGTATTTGTACTATTAACCAAAATTCTCCTTCACCTCTGGGTTCACCATGTTATTCAGTCCTTAGATTATTCTCTTGCTTTCTTTCAATTGACATTTGACTCCCTTCTCTTCCAAGTTCCATTGTTTCAGCTTCTGGCTTCCTCTCTCCTGGGTTCTGTTGATTTCAGCTCCTTGCTTTCGTGGCTTTCTCCCTCTGCTCCTGTGGCTTTTTCTCTGCATCTCTGTCTATATTCATTCATTTATAAAGGACTCCAGTAAGAGGATTAAGACCCACCATGGGTCACACCCTACTGAAGAAACCTAATCAAAAGAAGTTCTCACCTACAATAGGCTTACACCCACAGGAAAGGATTAGCCCTAAGGACTTGATTTTCTGGGGTAATATAAAAGCCTCAAAGTACCACAGTCACATATTGCTATTTTCTAACTGTGTGCTCCTTGGGCAATTCATATCTCTAAACCTCAGTTTATTCATCTGAAAAACATAAATAAAAATAATACCTATACACTCATTAGAGTTCAGCCAAATACACAAGCCTCTCTATGTACTCCAAGTATAAAGGGTTTTAATAAAGATCATTAGAGGTTTCCACAACTGTTAGAAGAGGTGGGGAAGCAAAAGTTAGAGAAGCCACCAATGAGGACCTCAGCCACATCACTACAGCAGGTATTTCTCAAGGACCTACCCAGAGTCCCTGGGCAGCGCCCACTGACCTTCCCAGTCTGCAGCGAGGAAGCAAGGGAATCTCAAGAAGCTTATCTGCTAGGTGCTTCAAACCTCAAGTCTGCCTCTGTATCTGCCTGAACCTATTTGTGGAGAATAGTGGTCTCAATTTCTCCTCCACACCCCAAATCTCCCACGAGTACACGACCATAATCAGGAACCATATGAGAAAGGGCATTCTGGGAAATGTAGGCCCCCGTATCTCCTCTGCAATGCAAAGGACACTTGACAACAGGTGGCAGTGATGCCAGGTTGACAACAGACACCCAGCACAACTTACCTCATAGGGCTGGAATGAGATTAAACAAAAGAAAGCAGATAAATTCTTGTTAAAGTCCTTGGCCCGTGGTGAATGCTCATGAAGTGGCAGTTATTATCACTATTTCTATAGTTTTGATCCTGGAGCTGACGGTTTTTCACCAAGCCCATCCCACCTACTCCATCTCCTATTACAGAAAACCCTAGGCTTTCAGATTCCTATCAAAAGATCTATTTCCCATTACCTCACATCACTCAGTAGGCCTTGTCATTTCTTTTTCAGATCCGATTATAATGGCAACATTTGTAAATTGCTGATCCTTTAATTCCCCATAAGCACACATTCTGGGTGAATGTAATGAAATCAATTACACTGAAGGACATGAACTAAACACTCGACTTTTGTGTCTCTCCATTTTATAATCGAGACTGTACCCAAAATCACCATTAAAAAGGGCATTGTGGTGCACGTGTGTCTCCTCCATCATCTGTCAATCAAGGCATGAGGAAATCCAATAATAACCCCATTTATGAGCAAGCAGCTCAAGCCTCACAATTGCTATCATCAGACAAATACATTTCAGAATAATGAAATGTTTCCAATCATAATTAATTTTAAAATCCAAATTGCAGGCAAACTTACTTCCATGAAACTTAAATTCAAACCATTCCACTAGTAACAAAATTATACTTGTAAAGAACTCAAATTGATCAAACTTCAAAATTCAATTGTACAAAATAAAATAGGTTATAAACCTCAAGGGCCTTGCCAACCATCCCCTGCTCTGAAGCACAAACCAAACATCACATGGTCACAGGTCAGCGCTTCCTGCAAGGAAATCCATTTTACAAACAAACCTCAGGTATTAGCACCCAGGTCTGTAACGCCTTATCCTGATTAATGATGGGTCTGCCCACTGTCACATCCACTGTGACCAAGAGTAACGTTGACATTCTTGGGAGCAATGTTACCCTTAAATTGGCACTAAGCTCTAAGGAAAATGACCCAGTTTAAATTTTTCTCTCTTTAGCTTGAATGTGCTTAACTCTTTTAAACTTGCTCTATACTATTACTGTGTGTCCTTCAAAGACATGTCCCTTGTTATTCCACATAACACTCCTCCGCCTTTAAGTCAGAAGCCTTTAGTGATTCTGGAAGCAATTTAACCCCCAGTTTACTCTGATACTATTAAAGAGCAAGTCAGGAGCCCAAACAAAATAGTCTTAGGAAGCTAACACTTCCAATTGGCATGTTTTTTAAAAACCTTGAACTGCACAATTATCCATTCAACTTCTCAACCCATGCCTAGGTGCATGGGTGATTGAGTCAGGAAAATTTCCTTCCCTTGGGGAGCTTACATTCTAGCCAAGAGAGACAGATATACAAGTAAACAAACAAACAAGATCGTTTCAGAATATGCAGTGTTGATGTAAGAGTCTCTTCACTTCACTTGCCTGGTGCTGAGCTGGGGCCAAGCCTCTGAAGAGTCAGGAAAAGAGAGGTATGGACATAGGTTACAGTGAGTGCAAAGGTCCTGTGGTAGCAAAGAGCTTGCCAGCCTCAAGAGATAGAAACACATTGCCAAACACACATGTACACATAATACATACACTGTTGTACACCAAGGACTTGCTAAAATGTTTTATTAAATACTGAGTATGCTAATGAATATTTGAAAAATATATCTACCATATGAAGACTAACAATACCAAAAACACCTATGTATCCCACCATTAAGTCCAAGAAATAAAACCTCATCATTAAGTTCAAAATCCCATGTGTGCCCTCCTTGACTCCATCCCCTCTCCACCTACCCATAGGAGTCCCACTGAATTCTGTGTTTATTTCTACCTTGCTTTTCTCTTTATGATTTTTTAATTGCAAATATCCCCCAAACAATGCATTGTTTTATACATATTTTATCTTTAATAAAACTAGACTCATGCAGTTAGTTATGTTTCTATAGCTTATTTTTTGTATGTGTGGCCAAGTCAAAATTATGATGAATTCAGGGAAGGGGCAGTGGATTTAACAGTTTTTTAATTGAAATTTGTATAAGAGAAAATTAGATTCACATGCAATTATAAGAAACAATACAGAGAGATCTTGGGTATCCTTGGCCCAGTTTCCTCGATGTTAACATTTTCAAAACTATGGTATAATATCACAACCAGCATATTGACGCTGATACAATCCACAAATCTCATTCTGATTTCCCCTGTTAAATTATGGTTTTGTGTTTACTTCTATACAATTTTTATTGCATGTGTAAGTTCAAGTGTCCACCACCCATCTCTACGAGGATGCCTTGTGTTGTCCTTTATAAACATACCTGCATTCCTCCTCCCCAACCCCCACCATTCCAAACCACTAACTCTTTTTCATTCCTAAAAGTTTCTTATTTCAAAAACGTTATATAAATGGAATCACAGAGTATGGAACTTTGGGGATTGGTTTTTTTACTCAACACAATTCTCTGAAAATTCATCCAAGTTGTTCAGTGTATCAGTAGATTAATCCTTTTTCTTGCTGAGTAGTTTTTTTCCATTGTATATATAAAATAACACCTTTTGTTTAACCATTCACCTGTTAAAAGGAATCTGGACTGTTTTCAGTTTGGAGAATATTACAATAAAGCAGCTATAAACATTTGTGTACAGGGTTTTGTGTGAACATAGCTTTTAATTCTCTGGGATAAATGCCCAAGATTGCAATCTCTAGATCTTAAGGTCATTGTATATTTAGTTTTCTAAGAAGCTGCCAAACTGTTTTCTAGTGTGGCTGTACCATTTTACATTTCCACCAGAAATGTATGAGTGATCCAGTTTCTCTGCATCGTCACCAGCATTTGGTGTTATCACTATTTTTTTTTTTTTTTTAGCCTCTCTGACAGGTGTGTAGTGATATCTCACAGTTTTAACTTCATTTCCCTGATGGCTATATGATGTTGAATATCTTTTCATGTGCTGACTTGACAGCTGAATATTTTATTCAGTGAAATATCTGTTTATATCTGTAGCAGTTTGGCATTGTTTATGAATTCCAAAAATAGATATTGCATTATGTTTGTAAACTGGTCTGTCAGAGATATCACTTTTAATTGACTAAAGTATGATTAGAACTTTGATTGGGCCACGTCAGTAGGGTGTTGAGTCCCTGCCCCTCAGTGGGTGGGGACTCACAGATAAAAGACATGGCAAAGACATGGAGTTCTGATGCTGAGTTTTGAGCTGAAGCCTGGGAAGTGAACACACAGGAGAAGAACACAGAGGAATAAAGACTACTCTTAGACATGGCAGAAGCCCCAGGGAGAGAGACAGAGCCATTAACCTGATAGTCAACCTTGTGGAGAAAACAGAGGTGCTGAGCCCAGAGAGAAGCAAGCTCCGGGGAAGAGAGGAACCCCAACATCCGTGAGGGTTCAGAAATCTGTTGGCTTTTATAAAGTATATTTATTTGGGGTAAAAGTTTACAATCCCAAGGTTGTGGAAAATCCAGTTCAAGGTACCATAAGAGGTATTTTCTCACCAAAGTCAGTTGCCACATGTTGAAGCAAGATGGCAGGCGATCTCCGCCTAGTCTTGCAGGGCTTCCTATATCAGTCTGGCATAGGGCTGGTTTCTTTCCAGGCGTTCTCAGCTGCTCAGCTGCTCTATTCTCTTCAGCTGCAAACTATCAGGCAAATGGTTCATCTCTCCGCAGGGCTTTAGCTGTTTGAGCCTTCTCCTTTCTGTCACACAGCAGGAATGAAATGACCAAGGTCTCTCCCCTTCCATGTGTCTTCGTGAGTGAGTATCCATTTATATCAGCCCACCGAGGGGGCAGGGATTCAATCTGAGTTGTGCGCAAACTGATGTGGTGGAATTAAAGCCCTAATCTTAACAAGTAATTTAATTAAGAAACGTCAGATGAATCTAATGCATTTAAAGGGTATCACACCCAGAGGAATAGATAAGTTTACAAACATAATCTTTCTCTTTTTGGGATTCACAAATAATCTCAAACTGCCACACACATCATGATAATATTACTACTGTCTATAGTCCACATGTGGCTTGTTTTTAACTCAGAATTATCTTCCTCAGTTTCATCCACGCTTGTGGATTTTTTCATTTTCGGTGCTTTATAGTATTCCATTGTATCAACTGAATAAAAATGTATTCATCCATTTTACTGTTGATGGGTATTTGCATTATTCAGTGGTTTACTCTTACAAGTGTTTTTATTACAGGCATTGTTGATATGCATTTTGTTGCACTTATACTAGAGTTTCTCTAAGGTATAAACCTAGAAGTACAATTTCTGGGTCATTGTATATGAGCTTTATCACCTTTACCAGATAATGCCAAATTATATTCCAATTTGATTATATCACTTTATACCCACCAATGATAACAAAAGTTCCTTTTGCTCACGCTTGATATTATCATTTTTTTTTTTCACTTTTCATGATCTGATGTATAATAGTGTCTTGCTTTATTTGTATTTCCCTGGTTACTAGTGAGATTGAGCATTCAGTCTGGACATTAAGGTTTTGTTTTTGATTATGTGCCTATTCAAGTTCTTTTGCCCATTTCTCTACTGGGTTGTTTGGCATTTTATGGTTGATTTATAGGGTTCTTTAGATATTCTCATTACTAATCTTTTGCCACTTATGTGTGCTGCAAATAACATCTTCAAGTTTGTGGCTTGTCTTTTTACTACCTTTAGGGCGAGGGTTCTTAACCTTTTTTGTTCCATGGACCCCTTTGCCAGTCAGGTGAAAACCACGGACCCCTTACTAAGTCCACACTATACTGTGTATTATTTAATAAATATATCACACCCGCACCAACACATCCCCACAAGAATAATGGGTTTTTTTGAATTTCAATTCAAGCTCACAGACCCGTTGTTAAGAAGCCCTGCTTTAGAGTATCTTTTGATGAACAGATATTCTTCATTTAAATGCAGTCAAATTTTTTTCATTTTTTTCTTTACAGTTGCTATTTTTGGGGTTTTAAGAAATCCTTCCCTACCCCAAGGTCAAAAAAGACATCTTCCTATACTGCCTCTGTAGTTATAGTATGTAAGAACATAAATGGACTCCCAAGCCAAACTTAGGTTCAAATCCTAGTTCTGAAACCTTGAACAGCTTACTTAATCTCTTTGTGCCTCGATTTACTCATCTGCAAAATGGAAATGATATTAGTATCTATGGCATATGGTTGTTCTATTGACTAAATAAATTAATATGTATAAAGCAGTTAAAATGTTGTCTGGCCCATGGTATTATGCATTAGTCTTATTAACATTATTATTATTATCATGAAGAACTTTTATGTTATTGCCTTTTTCAACCTGGAACTGATTTTTATATATCGTGTGAGGTCTTGGTCTAACTTTTTAAAACATGAATAACTGATTTATTCAGGACCATTTATTTTTTTAAAATTCAGCATTTTCTCCTTGAACTGCAATACCAACTCTGTTATAAATCAAGTTTCCATTTATGTGTGGGTATGTTCTGAGATTACTATTTTCTTCCATTGGTCTAGTTAGCTATTCCTAAACTGGTGCCACACTGTCTTAATTATTATAGTGTTATAATGATATTTGATAAGACTACTTCTCCTTCTTTGGGAGTATTTTGGCTATTCTTAACCCTTTATTCATATATATTTAGAATCAGTTTGTCATGATCCTTGGAAAACAAACCTATTGGATTTTCATTGGAATTGTATTGAATCTATAGAGCAATTTGGGAGAGAAGTGACATTTTTACATTATTGTCTTACAATGCATTATACTATTTAATAATTTTTAAATGTCTCTCAATAGTTTTATAATTTTTCCATCAAGATCCTGCACATATTTTTTCTAGATTTATTCCTAGGTATTTCATTTTATTGAAGGTATTATAAATGGTACCTATTTTTTATTACAATTTTAACTGTTCATTGTTGGTGTATAAAATACAATTAACTTTACTAGTTTTACATCCAGTGACCTTAATAAACTCTCTTATTGATTCTAATAGTGTATCTGTTTATTCTTTGGGGGTTTCTATGTTTATAACCATCTCAAAATAATAACAGTATGATTTTTCTTCCCAATCCTTATTTCTTATATATTCTTTATTTTCCTTGCTTCATTGTCTAAGATGTCTGCTATATTGTTGAAGAAATGTAGTGATAGCAGGAACACTTGTCTTGTTGCTCACCTGAAAGGGAGTGTTTCCAATGCTTCACCTTTAAATATGATATTTGGTGTAAGTTTTTGTAGATGTCCTTATTAGGTGAAGACATTTCTTTCTATCCTTGGTTTGCTAAGACTTTTTTAAAATCATAAATAGATGTTTAATTTTATCAAATTTTTCACATCTATTAAAATAATCAGATTATTTTCTTCTTCATTTTGTTAATGTAGTGAATCACATTAACTTACTATGCTTTAATGTTTACCAAACCGTACATGTTTTGGATAAACTGAACTAGGTCATGACATATTATCATGTTACTACATTACAGGATTTTGTTTACCAATACTTGGCTTAGAATTCTGTACCTATGTTCTTAAGTGCAATTAGCCTACAATTTTCTTTTCTCAATACTGTCCTTGTCAGGAACTATTATCAAGACTATTCTAGCTTGGAGCTCAGCTCGATCAAGATAGCAGAGTAAGATGCTTCAGGGCTCCATGCCCCCACAGAAGCTTTGAACAACCAGCAACAACTGGCAGAAACAGCTTTCTCAAAGCTCCAGAAAACAGTTCAATGACTGCAGTAACAGGGTGAGTGCCATATTAAGAAATAAGCTACTTAAAAGTGATAGGGGGAAATGGATGTGGTTCAAGCAATTGGGTTTCTGTCTACCATATAGGAGGTCCAGGATTCGATTCCTGGGGCCTCCTGGTGAAAGGTAAGCTGGCCCACATGGCAAGCTGACCTGAGCAGAGAGCTGGCCCATGCAGGAGAGCTGGCCTGCACAGGAATGCTGACCTGCGCAGAGAGCTGGTGCAGCAAGATGACGCAACAAAAAGAGACACAGAGACAGTAAGAGATGCAGCAGACCATGGAGCTGAGGTGGCGCAAGAGATTGAGGGCCTCTCTCCCATTCCAGAAGGTACCAGGATTGGTTCCCGGTGCTGCCTAAAGAGAAGACAACACAGAAGAACACACAGAGAGCGCAAAACAATGGGGGGAGGGGGCATAAATAAATAAAATAAATCTTTAAAAGTGATAGGATCTCATGGCACCCTAGCTGGTCCATTCCCTACCTGGCATAGAACCAGTCCACATTCCAATTGCAGATCCCTGCTAATCTTTCTGGTGGTGGCCTGAGGGATTCAGTGTCCAAGAACTTGCCCTGCATGTAGAAGGCAGCTCACCAAGCTCTCCTGTAGAACACCGCGGGAGAGCAGTCAGGTCATGCTGCCTGGGGCAAGGGATTGCTGACAGTAGTACATATGGTGCAGTTGCTCGGACTGTTTCCTAGGTAAGATGGGGACATTCAGAATTGCATAAACAGGGGAATTCCAGGACCACACGCACAAACCCAAGACAAGAGTTATGTGCAGAAAAGATCAGGGAAGCCCTTATTCTTTACCTGGAGCTAGTCTCTAAAGTCATTGTATTTGTAATCTAAGCATTTTAAAATATAAAAAAAAATAAAATTAAAATAGAGTCATTGTATGGATAAGCCCTGAAGGAAAGAACTTGCACAGGTCAATCTGCAAGCTAAGAAATGTATTTTCTTTTTTTCCCTTTTTTTTTTTTTTTTTTTGTTGTTGTTGTTTTTGTTGTTGTTAGCTTCCAGCATTCAAGGAAAGCTCTAGCTGGATACAGGCTTAAAGAATAGATGCCTCAGAGTCTAAATTCTGGTGCAACACATTAAAGCATCAAAATGTCCAGGTTTCAACAAAAGATTACAAAACATACAAATAAACAGGAAGCCATAGCCCAGACAAAGGAAAAGATTAAAGCTTTAGAAACCATTAATGAGGAGGACCAGACCTGGGACATAGAAAGCAAAGATTTTTTTTTAAATGGTCCTAAATATGTTCAAAGAGCTAAAGGAAACCATGGACAAAGAACTAAAGGAATTCAGGAGAATGATAGATCAACACAAAGAGAATATCTGTAGAGAGGTGGAAATTATGAAAAGGAACCAAACAGAACTGAAGACCATGGTAATAGAAATTAAAAATTCCCTAGAGGGGTTCAACAGCAGATTGGCACTGGTAGAAGAAAGAATCAGAGAACTTGAAGATAAGATAGTTTAGATCATTCAGTCTGAGAAAGAAAGAATGAAGAAAAGTGGACAGAACCTGAGAAAACTGTGGGACACCATCAAGCATACCAATCACACACATTATGGGAGTCCCAGAAAGAGAATAAATAAAGGGCCAGGGAAGGATATTCAAGGAAATAATGACTGAAAACTTCCCAAATTTAATGAAAGTCATGAATACTCACATCCAAGATGTTCAATCAGCTCCAAACAGGATAAACCCAAAGAGATGCTTCAACATAACCAAACTGTCAAATGCCAAAGATAAAGAGAGAATTCTGAAAGCTGCAAGAGACAAGCAAAATACACATACAAGGGAGCCTCAGTAAGAGCAAGTACCAATTTCTCACCAGAAACCATGCAGGCAAAAAGGCAGTGGGACATTTGAGGGGGCGGATGTGGCTCAAATGGTTGGGCGGCCGACTGCCATATGGAGGGACCTGGGTTCCATCCCCGGGACCTCCCGGTAAAAAAAAAAAAAAAAAAGGTAGTGGGATGACATACTTAAAGTGCTGACAGGAAAAAAAAAAAAAAAGCCAACCAAGAATTCTATCTTTTCCATCAAAATTATCTTTCAAAAATGAGGGGGAAAAAATCAAAAAAAAATAAAAAGATTAAAAAAAATAAAAATAAAAATAAAAAAATGAGGGGGAGATAAATATATTTCCAGATAAACAAAAGCTGAGGGAGTTCATCACCACTTGACCAGCCCTACAAGAGATGCTAAAGGGAGTTCTGCAGGTTGAAAGAAAAAGACAATAGACAATAGATCAAAGCTGCATAAAGAAATAAACATCTCCAGTGATCATAACAAAAGGGGTAAATGTAAATGCCAGTACTATTATATATTTTTGTTTCTAACTCAACTGTTCACTTTCTATGAGATCTAAAAGGCAAATGCATAAAATGTAATGAGAGATCAGTGGTTTGGGACTCATAATGTAAAAACATATAATTTATGGCAATAACTACATAAAGGTGAGGGGGACAGAGGGGGATAGGAACATAGTTTTTGTAGACTATTGAAGTCAAGTTGCTAGCAAAGCAAACAAAATTGCTATAGATTCACATAAGGGAATTTTCTTGTTCTTAGAATAGTGTTGGAAATGTACATGACAGTATTAAGTGTTCATGGAGCTTGATATACACAACTTACACTCAAGTGTTCAGAAAATGGATTGATAAATAGACAGATGACTAGAATTACATGGCAAATGTTGCAAAACATTATATGGTTAAAAGGGGAAATTTTAGATGTATACATGTTAATAAAATAATTTTTTAATTGTGGTAAAATGTCAAAATTGGTGAATCTGGGCATCTGGGGAGGATGGGAGTATGTTGGAGTTCTCTGTATGGGGTTGGTATTATTTTTTGTAACTTTTCTGTCAGTTTGAAAGTATTTCAAAATAAAAAAGTTTTTTTGAAAAGATCATTCTAATCTTATAAAATGAATTGGGGGCATATTTTCTCTTTTTCTGTATTGTGGAATAGTTTGTGTAAGATTGGAAACATCTATTTCTTGAATGTTTGTTAAAACTCACCAGTAAATTCATTGGGAGGATCTGTTGTTTCTTTTCTTTTTTTCTTGATCAAACTCATGAGATACTTTTCAATTTGATTAGTCTTCTCAGAGAACCATTTTTGGATTTGTTGGGCTTTTCTTTTGGATGTTTTATTTCCATTTCATGAATTTTTTCTCTTGTTTTCATTATTTTCTAACTTTTGCTTTTTTGAATAATTTGTGTGTTTGTTTTTGTTTTTATTTTAATTCTCAAGTTGGATGCTTTAGTTCAGAGATTCTCAACCAGGGGCAGTTTTGTTCCCCAGGGTACATTTGGCAATGTCTGGAGACATTTTTGATTGTCACAAGTCGGAGGACTGTGATACTAGGATCTGGTGGGTCAAGGCCAAGATGCTGCTAAATGCCCTACAGCGACAGGACAGTTCCCCACAACCCAGAGTTGTCTGATCCAAAATGTAAGTAGTGCCAAGGTTGAGAGACTCAACTCTAGTTCATTAACTTTAGCCTTTGTTTTCACTTAACACTAAAAATTTCATGTTGAATACCGCTTTAGCTGAATCTCATATGTTTTTAAATTTACATACAGTAAAAATTGACTTTTTGGTGTACGGTTCTAGAGATTTTAACACATGTATAGATTCGTGTAAACAAATCAGGATACAGAACAGTTCCATTATTCCAAAACACACATTCATCTGCCCCTTTGTAGTCAAACTATCCCCCCATCCTTAGCAACCACGGACCTTTCCTTACCCATACCTAATTCCTTGCCTATAGTTTTGCTTTTTCTAGGATGTCATATAAATAGAATCATGCATTTTGAAACTTTTTGCAAATGGCTTCTTTCACTTAGTATAATGTCTTTGAGATTCACTCACACTCCTGCATGAATCAAATGTTCATACATTTTCATTGCCAAGTATTATTCTATTATATGGATGCACCACAGTTAATTTACCCATTCAGTCATTAAAGGACTCTTGGGTTGTTTCAATTTTTTGGTAATTATCAATATGTCTACTATTTGTATACAAGTTTTTGTGTGAACATATGTTTTCATTTCTCTAAATACCTAGGAATGGGATGGCTAGATCTTATGGTAAGTATATGTTTAACTTTATAAGAAACTGAAAAACTGTTTTCCAAAGTGGCTGTTCCATATTCATTCCCACCAAGAATGTATGAAAGTTCCAGTTGCTTCACATACTCACCGGCACTTGATAGTACCAAGTTTTGTTTTGTTTCATTTTTATTATTTTTTTTGTTTGTTTTTAAAGAAGCTTTAGATTACATAAATGTTACATAAAAAAAATAAGGGATTCTCATATGCCCCACTCCCTTCTCCTCCCACGTTTTCCCACATTAACAGCATCCTTCATTAGTGTGGCACATGTGTTACAATTGATGAACCCATATTGAAGCATTGCTACTAACCATGGACTACAGTTTAAGTGTGTAGTTGTATTTCATTTCGGTTTTAATTTGCATTTTCCTAAAGGCTAATTATATTGATAGTCTACTGATTAAAGGCTTGCTTTTCATTCACTTAACAGTGTCTTTTGAACAGTGGAAATTTTTTATTTTGGTGAAATCCAATTTATCAAATTGTTCTTTTAGATATTGTGATTTCAGTGTCTTATATAAGAAATCTTTATCTAATCCAAGGTCACAAAAATTTTCTTCTGTATTCTTCTAGAATTTTATAGTTTTAGGTATTTTAGTGCTATGAACAATCTTAAGTAAAATTTTTATATAGCATGATATATGGATCAAAGTTCTTTTTTATTTTTACATATAGATGATCAGTTGTTCTGATGCCATTTGTTGAAAGAATATTCTTTCTCTATTCTATCTTCAGTATTCTTACCTATAAACTGGTGATATGAACACTTGTTTCCTCCTACTTCACATAGTTTGGAAGAGAATAAAATGTTATTACGGTCTGTACTAGATGAAAAACTCTCTAAGGGGAGTGTCTGTGGCAGAGTGCACAGTGGTCAGATGTGTGGGCCCTAAAATGGCAGACCTGGATTCAAATTCTGGCTTTATAGTCACCCTACTGAGTTTGAATCTTGGCTCCACTCCTCACTCTTTGCTCCACCATTTATCCTTACTGCTTACTCATATTTTCAGACCTTAGGAGAAGTTATTAAGCTTTTCTGTTCCTCAGATTTCTCATCTTAAGAAATGGAACTAATCAATCCTTCCTTGTCGAGTTTATTGGAAGATTAAACGAGATAATGTATGTAAAAAGTCAAGCACAGTGTCTGGCACATGCAATATATAGATAACAGAGCCACATTAATTTTCACTGTTGTGTCATCCATACCTAGCTACTACTCAATAACTATGATCCAATAATAAATAAAACCGTTCTAAGAAAGCGTTTGTCACATGGAAACACCCCCACAGATCAGGAGTGTTGTCATTGTGGTTTTGTGTGTGTGTGGCTATGTTGTTGCTATCACTCTCTGTTTACACTATAACCCCTCCCCAGGAGCCCCTCACACCCTATGTGCATCCCTATCGTGGTATTTGCCGTCTGGACAAGCTGGTCTATCTATCATTTCCCTCATCCCCATCATATGAGCTCTTTAAGGGAAAGGACCTTCTGAATCCTGTTCATCTTTGCATCTTCCATTTCCAGCACGGTTCCTGACACACAGAGCCCTTAAAACATGTTGAAATAATGGAAGGGTAGGAGGAAGGAGTAAAAAAGGATTCTAATTTTTTGCCAAATGCCTAAGCAAATGTGAAGCAATTCTCTAAGCCCAGGCCAAGTAAGTGGACAAGTCAAAGCTCTAATTATCCCATGGGGCCTAATTCTTATTCTGTTCGGCTAATCACGTTTACCTGCAAGCAACACCCTGCCTGGCACACAGCAACGCTAAAGCGCAGCCTTCACCAGTGCTTGAGCCTGACACCTAGTGGTGACAGTGAGGAATGCAGGCTACTTTTTCAAAGCAGCTCCAAAGTCAAGGGTCTCAAAATATCTTAACACATTTACTTAGTTGAGGCCAAACCCCATGGATTACACCCCCTCCCATTCCCATTTTCCAGTTGTACACTTCTTCCATTTGGAGGAAGGAGGGATTGGGAAGAATTAAAGAGGAATAAAATAATGATCTTTAATACTCGGTGAATAACATTTACTGTTACATAAAAGCAAAAGTCTGCGGACTTGGCATGCATTTGTCAGGTTTTTTTTTAAATGAACTTAGATTTTTGCAGCCCATGAGGAGACCCCTCTTATGGACCAAAGACCACACCTGGAGCAGCCTCTCAGTCTGAGTACCCAGAAAGATCTTAAGTGTTTCTAAGTACACAGAAAGAGTTTAAGTGTCTCTAAGTACAGGGAAAGAGTTTGACTGTCATATGGGGAGAGAGGACCCCAGCTCTAGCTTCTCATTTAGATAAAAATCATTCTTGGGGGAGCAGATGTAGCTCAGTGGTTGTGCACCTGCTTCCCAAGTACAAGGAGGTACCTGGGTTCGATCCCCAGTACCTCCTTAAAAGTAAGGATAGTGCTAGTAATTCTTATTTAATATTTCCTACTGGTCAGGAATGTTAAGGCAAAGGACTTTGCCTGGTGCTTCATACACATTGTCTCATTTAATTCTCAAAATGCCATTGGGACCTGGACAGCATGATTATTTCTTCTTTACCTTTAAAAACTGAGGCTAAGACAGGTATATTTGCTCCATCACACAGCCAGGAGAGGCAGAGGCAGCATTTAACTTTCCTCTGCACCATTCCACCTCCCAGCATATTCATTTTATATCAAATTTATGGTGTGGTTGAGTTGTTTTGTTTCATGCATGCTTTATAGTACATGAGGGTCTGTTGTATAACTAATGTACATGCACTTGTTTTCTAGAACTTAGCACTTGTTTTCTTGCTTTAAAATTATTGTGGAGGTTTATGGTTATTGCATCTCTATTTTATGCTCTGGTGTTGGCGATATCCTTGCTTATCCAGTGGTCCCATGGAGGAGCCATGCTTCTTTTTAAAGACAATTCATCTCAGGGGTAGCCATAAAGGATATGGGGTGAGCCACACTTGACCCTGCTAGGGGAAAAGAGGGTCTTGGGAAACAGAATTTAGATCAACAGAAATGCAGTGGGAAGTGCAAGTAGAGCAGGGTCTGATTGGGAAGGCTTTGGCTGACAGCCCAAGGAGTCTCTACTTTATCCTATAGGCAAGGGATGTTTTTATAGAGGGGAATGCCGTAATCAGATCTGTATTTTAGAAGCACCCATCTTGTTTTGGGACCAGTAGGAACCACCTCTGAGTGCTGGGGTCTGTCAGTGATAAGACTTGTTTATTATCAGGTAGAGATGTGGCTAAGGAATATGTCCCTGGCCTAATGCTGCCAGTCCTGCCCCTGCAGCTTGTGCTCCATGGTGGTCCATGCTGGTTCACATAGGCTGAGCCAGCCTGGTCCACTTCCTGGCTCTGACACTCACCAGCTATTCACCTGTGGCCCAGTTTCCACTGTGCCTCAGTTTCTTCATCTGTATAAAGGGGTAACAATAGAACCCACCTGATATGGTCACTGTGAGAATTAAAATGAGCACGAGAAGTGCTCAGGAGTCTGGCACAAAGCAAGTATTAGTTGAGTTTTTGCTCTGATTCCTGTTATTCAGGCCAGACAGGCTTCTAGCAGGACTGATATAAATTCCCAGGCTCTCTACCAACTCTCCATCAAAGATTAGACTTTCAGATGGTGTCTTCACCCCTGCTATTTCTGTAACCCTATCTCTTTTTTAGTCTTTCTGCTACTGAGAAGTGTCCAGGTAAATGCCAGAGCTATGCCTCTGCTCAGAATTCTGCACTTAAATCTGTGCAGCTGTCTGAAAACTCCTGGGGATACCTTTGTCTGACTTATTCTCTCTTTATTCTACAGAAGGAGAGGACTTGCAAGGCTTCTAAGCTTTTAGTGGAAAGAGAACAACTTTCTTTCTAACCAAGGGTCTTCTCAGAAGCTGGACATTCTATGGTATCAGTAACTCTTCCCAAGATCATGGCAGGTTGATAAAAAGAAAGAAAAAAACCTTAAGAAAGAAAAGGCATCACTGGGTGGCTGCTTTTTAACTGTTTAGTGCCCACTTATGGGTGAGTCACACAGGCTTCCAGCAGTTCCCTTCTCGGCTCCGCTCCTTCCAATCAGAATGCGGTTGCCAAGGGAACCACAGGTACCAGTCTCTCTCCATCCCCCTGAATCAAGGCCTAATCTACATTGAAAGAAATTTCCATTCCGGGGCTCAGCAGATTTCAGCATTTTACAACCTGCTTAAACTCTGGTCCCTGCCACTTCTTCCTTAAAGGGGCCAGCCTTCCTCATAGGTACTTAAAGCCTGTTCTTTCCCTGAGATGTTCATGGTGCTACTGGGATTTGCTTATGAGATTAATTTAGTTAATTGGTCCTTACTGAGAAGTGAATGAGAGCATAGAAAGACAATAAAACCCATTTGGCAGAATTGTTGCAAGGACTGAACTTGATAATGCAGGTGAAGTACATGGCACAGGGCAATCTGAGGAAGCATAATAACAGCTGGACAGAGGAGCTGCTACCAGGGCAAAGATGTAGGTGAGCAGAGGCGGTGTTGAGGGACTCAGCTTGGGGATGCCTCTCAGATAATACTAGCTAGAAGCCAGCCACTCTTCCTCCCTGCAAGGAAGAGTCCCCCAGCCCCCGACCCTTCTTCTGGGTTTGCTACTGTCCTCAATGACCTGGTGTCCTATTGGGGTAAAAGAGCCAGTCATCTAATTTCAGATGCCTTTCTAGAACTCTCATTTGGAAATGGTGTTGTGTTTAATTAATTTGTAAGTATCCTCAAGTAGGCTTCAAAAGAGTAAGAGTCCATTTCTGCCTCTTAGGTTCCCCCATCTTACCGCCAGCCCCAGGCTGGTCCCCAGTTCCTATGTCCTCTGACTATAGAGATTCCAATCACTACCTGCATACCCTAAAACCACAGAAGATAGAGCTGCCTAAGTCCAGGCCAGTGAAAACTTTATCTTACAAAGAACTCCAAACACATATGAAAGACAAAAGTAATATTTTACAAATATGCATTTGTTTTATTAGTTCATATTTGTTACATTACCTGCAGTCCAAGTCAATGCAAGAGAACTGCTTTGAGAGATGGACACATTTGAAATCAGGGTGATGGATAATAGGAATTGTTCCAATTATACTATTGCATAACAAACCACCTCCAAAACTTAGTGGTTTGTGACAGTTTGAAGGTTTTTGTTGATCCCAGAAAAGATCATGTTTTTGACACTAGTCTATTCCTGTGGTATTGGGACCTTTGATTGGATTGGATTCAGTTGGGGGTGGCATTGATTCCAATACTTCCATGAGGCATGGCCCAGGGTGGGTCTTGGCCCCCTTGATGTAGTACTTTATAAATGGAGAACTAAAAGCAGAGGCACATGCAAAAAACCTGGAGAGACAGAGTAACCCCAAGACACTGGAATCAGCAGAGCACAGAGGCACAAAAAGAGGCCACTGAGAGGCTGAACGAGGCAAGGACCTGAGGAGAGGGGAGACACAAGCCATATACCTGATTGACCACAGCTGAACTTAGGGAGAAAGTAAGCCTGGAGGAGAAGGAAGAGACCCAGACCAGCAAAGCTTCTATTTTGTCTTGGCACCATGGGAAGAGTACAGGTTCACCAGCAGCTGACCTTCAGTGAGACAGCCTCTCTAAGGATGGTTTGATTTGGGCATTTTCACAATCTCAGAATTGTAAGCTTTTAACCTAATAAATACTCATTTTAAAAGCCAAAAAAAAATCATAATCACTTTAGTATCATTCATGGTTACTATGGGTCAGAAATTAAGGAAAGGCTCAGTTGGGCAGTTCTGGCTCTGCCTCTCTTACACAGTTGCAGTCAGGTGGTGGCTGGAGCTGGACTAGCAGGGAGCTGTCCAGGAATCCCACCCACCCCCACCCCTCTCTAGGGCCTCTCTATACAGGTGGAGTAGTTTGGATTTCCTTACAACATGGCAGCCTCAAGGCAGTCAGACTGCTTTGCCCTGGTGCCTGAAGGCTTCAAGAGTAAGTATTCTAAGGAGCAGAACAGAAGTTTTATCACCTTTTATGACCTAGTCTCAGAAGTCACAGAGTATTACTTCTACCATACTCTACTTGTTAAACAGTCATGAAAGTCACCCAATTTCAAGGGGAGGGTGCATAGACCCGGCCTCTAAATGAGAGGAGTGTGAAGGTTACTTTGTAATAGGAACATGTAGGATGGGTAAATACTGGTGTAAACATCTTTATAAATTGCAATCTGCCACAGGCAACAACCTCAGTGGCCAGTTCATTTCCACACTTTATAAGAAACTTATAATCACACAGATGAGGCTTTGCAAATGGTAAAAGTTTTCCAACAGCTTTATTGCAATCTGAGGAGTCCCTTTCATTAAACAGAAATGTCAGGACCCGATCCATTCTAAGACCTGCACAGACAACATGTTAATTTAAGATTTATTTGAGTGGGTATGTTTATAGCCATTTTTAAATAATTAAATGAAATCCAAATCAATCATTTGCATCTGCTGAATATGGTTTGGAAACCACAGATACAGTCCAATAGGACACATAGAAACAGACTGTGCAACGGACAGTTGTTAGCCAAGAGCAGAGGCCAAGTCCAGCCTTACAGAGAGCCACTAGGCCTGTCCCCAGCAGAGGACTCCCCCACCACTCCATCTTCTGCTCTGGATCCAGTAGGTTCCACTGTCTACAAAGCAGTCTGCAAAGTCCCATCTCCTCGTCCCCCTCCCCAAAAAAACAAACAAAAGAATTCGGAGGAGAATAAAAATCCCATTTAGGACAGGTGGTGAGCTATGAAACACCAAAATGAATGATCAATCATTCTTTAGGGTACATTATTGTCCCTTAACTTATTATTTTTTTTTTTTTTTTTTAAAGATTTTATTTATTTATTCATTTATCCCCCCCTTGCTGCTTGTGCTCGCTGGGTCAGCTAACCACGCCGTGCGGGCGGGCTTGCCTTCACCAGGAGGCCCCGGAAACCAAACCCGGGGCCTCCCATATGGTAAACGGGAGCCCTACTGATTGAGCCACAGCCGCTTCCCTGTCCCTTAACTTATTGAATCCTTTCTAAAAATCTTAGACATTAGATCTATTTGTTGTCATTCTACAATTGAGGAAATAGAGGCCCAGAGAGTTGAATGTTCCAGGTTATAGGTAAGGAAAGGGCAGGACTAGATCTATTTCCAAAATGCAGGAAAAGGACTCCCCCCACCCCCACCCCCCACCCCAGGTGGCTAGCCGTTTAGGGAATGAACCTCTTTTAATTTCACAGACTCATTGGATTCCAGAGCTGGGGAGACGCCTAGAGATCTGGTCTGACCCCTTCAGAGAAGGAGAACTCTGCAGGATTGCCTGACCTGGCCTTGGACCCTGACCAAAGGCAGTGCCAGGTGTTTGGGCTCGCTGCTCCCTTGCCGCCTTTCTTGAGGAGGCAGTGCGTGTAAGTGGCTAAGAGTGCGAGCTTCACCTCTCCCAAATCCCGGGATCCTTGAGTATATCACTTACCTTCCCCATACCACATCCGTTAAATGAGCACAGTAAAGGGACCTGCTTGGAGGGGATGAATGAATGTGAGCATGGGGCAATGTGAAGCACCTAGGAGAGAAAGGTTTTTCTAATTAGCCACCTAGGACGGCCGCACAACAGCCCTGCTCTGTAATGCACAGCTGCAAAGTAAAGCAGTGGACACATAGGAGTGCCAGCTCTGGAGACAGTCTGCTGCCTGGCTTTCTTTATCAATAGCTTTATTGAGGCATAACTGACATGCAATAAACTGCACATGTTTAAAGTGAACATTTTGATAAGTTTGGACATATCTAGTGACCCTTGAAGCCATCACCACAACCAAGATAATATACCCACCCATACCCCCAAATGTTTCCTTGTGCCTCTTCATGATCCGTCCTTCCCACCCCTTTCCATCTCCCATCCCCCCCATTCAAGGCAACCACTGATCTGCTTCCTGTAACTAGAGATTAGTTTGTATTTTCTAGAATTTTATGTTAATGGAATCATACAGTATGCATTCCCTTGGGCTTGTCTTCTAAAAAAAAAAAAAAACTTTATTTCAACTTCAAGAAATAAAATAACAGACAAAAGGCAACTTAACAAAATTATGGAAGCATTACTTTAAAAAATCCTGTCCAGGCACATTTATTTTATTTAATCCTAAAAAGCAAACTCAATTATTTCTCCAGTGTTCCAAAAAATGAATAAATGAGCACAGATTAGTTAACTGACATGACCAACTTCTTGTTAATGAAGAAAATGAAAAAACAATGCTTGATCATATTCACATCTCATAAAACTAAATCCCATATTCTTTTTTTTTTTTTACTTTTAGCATTGATATAGTAACTTCTCTGCCTTTGCTATAAAAATTACAATATTATTTTTAACTATAGTCTATAAATTACATTTCTCATGTATCACCATATTCTTAACACCTTGTCTTCAATCACTCAGCAAAATTATTTTGAGATGCACCCAAGTGCAAGTGGTTGCATGAATAGTCCATTCCTTTTTTTTTTTTTTTTTTTTGAGGTACAGTTGGCTGGGGATTGAACCCAGAACCTTGTAGCCAGCACTCAACCACTGAGCCACATCAACTTCCCTGAGTTGGTTTCTTCATTTGTTTTGCTTGTTGTTTGTTTTTGTTTTTTCAGGAAGCACCAGAAACCAAACCTGGAAGCTGGCATGTGGGAGGCAGGAGCTCAACCACTTGAACTACATCCACTCCTAGTTCATTCCTTTTTATTGCTTAGTATTATTCTATTGTGTGGGTTTGCCACTCTTTGTTTATCAATTCACCTGTTTATGGACATTTAGGTTGTTTCCAGTTGAAGGTAATTACAAATCAAACTGCGAGGAACATTTTTGTACAAGTCTTTGTATGGAGAAATGCTTTCTTTTCTTTCGGGTCAATACCTAAAGGTAGAATAGCAGGTCCTATGAGAGGTGTATGTTTAACTTTTTAAGAAACTGCCAAACCATTTTCCAAAGTGGTTGTACCATCTTATACTCCCACCAGCAGTGTTGGAGAGTACCAGTTCTTTGACATCCTCACCAACACTTGGTTTTTGTGTGGTGTTTTGTTTTTTCTTTTTCTTTTAGCTATTGTAGTGCATGTGTAGTGGTATCTCATTGCAGTTTTAATCTGCATTTCCCTGATGACCAATGATGTTGAGCATCTTTTCATGTGCTTAGTTGGTGAAGAATTTGTTCAAATCTCATCTGTGCTGGGTTCCTCGGTAACTTCAAGCAAGTTGCTTAACTGCTCTGTGCCTCAGATTCTGTGCTGCAAAACAGAGGATAGTAATAGTCCCAGCCAATAACGTTGTTATGAGAGTTTCTCCAACCCCAGTGCCCTGCTCAACTGCCCCACCCGTACACCACAGAAGCTTCCGTCAGGCATAAGCTTTAAACCAGCTGTCTTAGTTTCCCAAAGCTGCTGTAACAAAGTGCCACAAACTGGGTGGCTTCAAAGAGCAGAAATTTAATGTCTCATTACTGAAGGCAAGAAGTCCCAAATCAAGGCCTTCCTGCAGGAGAGAAGCCTTCCTTGCCTCTTCACAGCTCCTAGTGGTTGGCAGGCAAGCATCGGCATTCTCTGGCTTGTGGCAGCCTGACTCCCGTCTCCGCCTCGGCTGGCACGTGGCCTTCTCCCATGTCTGTGCCTGCGTTCAAATGTCCTCTCTGCAGAAGGACACCTGTCATGTTGGATTAGGGCCCACCTCCATCCAGCTGGGCCTCACCTTAACTAACCACACCTTCATAGACCCAATTCCAAATAAGGTCAGATTTGCGAGCCTGGGGATTCGAACTTGAACTTGTCTTTTTGGAGGGCACAATTCAATCCATATCCCCAGCCCCTTGACTTCCTCTTTCACTGAAGACAGCTCTCTCCAGCCAGGCACACACTCACACACTCCACACACACCATTCCCACTCCCCTTCCAGCGGCAGAGGCAAGAGACAGGTGCCAGGAGCACAGGCACGTTGGTTACCCAGGGACTGCGTTTGACAGTCTGTCTCTGGAGCCCTTTAAACCACTGCCGAAAGACACTTGATATATTAAGATATTTTTTTCTCTGCTTGGAATGCCAATCTGCCTGTCTCCCAGGTGAAGGCTGCTGCTACAAGGCAGGAGGAGGGGAGGCGCCACTGAACTACTGTAGAGAACTCTTGAATCTCCGAGTCTGCACATCCCCCAAACTCCCATACACAAATGATGCCCCCAGCTTCCAGCCCTCTCCCTCTAGCCCCTCAGGTCTCAGCATAAGCAAGCCCTAGCCACAGAAGGTGTGGATGCTCCACAAGGAAGAAGGGAGGGTCCAGAGAGCAGACCAAGCCAGGCCCAGAGGGGGCAAGAGAGCTGGCCAGGGAGGTAGGGACACCACCAAGAACCCAGTCTGAGAAGACAGCAAGCCAAAGTGGGTCCTGGGCTGAGGAGGTGCAGCAGAGAACCCCGTCAGGACTTGGGACAAGGCCCAGGGCAGTGCCTAAAGGTGGTTGAAGTTCAGCACAGCACAGCGTTTTCCAAGGAGCAGTCCCCAGACTAGCTATGCCCTTCACCTGAGAACTTGTTAGAAATGCAGATTCTCAGACCCACCCCAGACCTGGAAACTCAGGGTGGGGCCCAGCCACCTGCTGTCCTTTTCCAAGAACAAAGACAGAAACCACAGAAGCAAAGACAGCACAGGTCTGAGAGACAGATGAATCTCGGTTCTCGTTTCAGCTCTACCATTTCTCGCTGTGTGACCTTGGGCAAGTCACAAACCTCTGAGACTTTCTAAGCCTCTTGTGGCAGTTTGAGATTACTTATGAATTCCAATGAGAGAGATTATGTTTGTAAACCGGTCTGTTCCTCTGGGCATGATACCCTTTGATTGCACTAGATTCAGCTGAGATGCCTTTGATTAAATTATGTTGATATTAGGGCTTTGATTTGACCACGTCATTAGGGCGGCTCAGTTTTAGTCCTTGCCCCCTTTGTGGGCTATATAAATGGACACTCAATAAGGAGTCACACAGAAGAAGAAACACAGGAAGACAGAGAGCTCCATAGACACGGCAGAGGAGAGAACTTGATCCTGGGGCCCGGGAGAGAGCTGAGCCATTCACCTGATAGTTTACAGCTGATCCTGTGACGACAACAGAGCAGCTGAGCCCAGAAAGAAATGAGTCCTGGGAAGAGAGATGAGCCCTATGCCAGCCTACAGCTGAGATTGGAAGAAGCTGGACCCATAGAGCCTCAAGAGGGAAGAGGAAGGCTGAACCTGCACAGAGGTCACCCGCCATTTTGCTTCAACACATGGCAACAGAGTTTGGTGAGGAAGTAACCCTGAGTTGGACTCTTTAAGGCTTTGTAACTGTAAGCTTTTCCTCCAAATAAATACCCTTTATAAAAAGCCAACAGAGTTCTGGTACTTTGCATCAGCGCCCCTTTGGCTAATATACCTCTCTTTCCTCTTGGGTAAAAACTGGAACAACGGGGTTAAACTTGTAGGATTATTTGGAGGATTTGCAGAGGTAACATACATAAAGGACAGGGCACATGTTAAGTACTCAAGAGAGAGCAGCCATCTTCCCCCTGCCTCAAGCCCAAATGCTGACATCGGGCAGCGTAGCCCCCTCTTCTTGCTGCTCTACTGCCTTTGCAGTAAACAACTTTTATACAGCTTTGAGAAGGACACCCTGGGGAGGTGCAGAGTGGAACCCTAAACGGCCATGGCTGTGTTTATCATTATGAAGTGCACACGCTTAGGATGTGGGTTCCTTCCCCAGTTCTCAAGCTGCCTGCTTCGCCTCCATTCTGTAGTGGGGTGCGCGGCCACAGAGCAGGATGCAAGACACAGCTCCCCAGAAGGTTGATTCCCTCCCCCCTTTTGATTTACATGTAACTCAAGGTGTCTTCTGGAGACGTCTTTCCTCCATTAACCGCAAAAGTAACCTCAGCCTCCCTCCCAACAAACTGGGGGAAGAACAGGCTTCTCCCAATATTTCCTACCATTTTCAGGGGTGCTCCCTCTCTCCTGCTCACTTCGTGCTCTCAACCCGGTTCTCAGGTCACCTCCAACTCTTTAGTCCTTGCTCCTTGCCACTTCTCATCCAGAACCCAGACCTTCTACATTGGTGCCCTAAGGCATCACTAAACTGAACCTGTTGTTCATAGCCGACTTTACTGAAGGTGGGAGAGGTTACAAAATAGCACACAACTGGAAACCATTTGACATGGAATAGTCTCCATCTCAGAGTTCCTCAAGTGCCTGCAATGCAGGGAATTGTGCCGGGGACATCACTCTTCTGGGATCCCAGGCTGCTGCCCTATTTGGGGACATTCAATTCCCCTACCATGAATCGTTAATCTTTTTTTCCTGAGTCTTGCAAAACTCTGAAAACTCTCTCCCCCTTGGGCAGCCGGTAGATGTTTCCAGATCGCTGCTAGTTTTTTAGGTAGAGCCGTTCAGCTCCTGATACAGCCTCCTCCTTCCAGACGACATGCATCAGGGGTGGGAGGTGCGCCTTCCCTTGAGTAATCAAAAAAGCCTATGTATAGTGTTTTCTTAAATAAAAGAGCAGCCTTCCTTCTGTCAGGCACCCCCAAAACCTAACCTGGGGTTTAAAAGTGCCGGTAGGCATTCTTGTTTCTAAAAAGCAATTTTTCCCTTGCTATAACACATGTGCGATGCACAGAGACCCCTGGAAATTCCTCAAGTTTTTATTAAAAACTCCAGATGGTGCAGCAGAGATTTCAGACACTATAGCTTCTGTTAACAACAGGAAATTAATAACCAAAATGACTCGTTGTCATTGTCATCTGGATTGGTGACAATAACATTTTAAAAAAAGGAAACAGGGTAGCAGCATTTGAAGTAAGAGTTGTGAAATCAGTAAGAACTGGGTCTGAATCCTAGATCTCCTATTTATTAGGTGGAAAATCTTATTGGGGAAGTCACCTAATCCTTCTGTGCCTCAGTTTCCTCATACGCAAATAAAGAAATAATAGTACATTCAGTTCTGCTATAGTGCGATATATGCATTCCTAAAAATTACCATGCTGTGCAAAAACTACAGGGCTGTGGAAAAAAAATGGAGTTGGGGCACAACACTCAGAAATTTCATCAGTGACACATAAAATAAAAAGATAGGAATCTAATAAAAAAGAGTAGCACCATTTTACACATGTTAAATGGCTAAGACATACATAAATACTACACTAAATACAACACTTTGCCTTGAAAAAGAACAGAAGTTTGCTTGTAGAGGATGACATCAGGAAGAGTTGCAGCTTGTGAGTTATTGTGAGGTGGTGGAAGAGAGGAGTCATCTAAAAGTGGAAGGAAAGTTGTGACTGCAGATGTGTGGCTCACAACACACATATCACACGTGGTGAACTGAGCAAGCTTGAGGAAGTCAGAAGTGTGGACACTTGTGCATTTGTGTATTCCTGCACAGCTCAATTTAATTCAAAGCAGGATTCTTAGTTCACCTAGCATTTCTCCAACATGAAAGCACAAATAAGCAAATGCAAAATTAGCATTATGCTCAAATTGTTCCCTAATATATCAATCGCATTGGAACAAATTTGATTTTGCAAAATAAGCTCTCTGCCAGAACTGACTTCCCTACCTGATGGAATTATTACAAGGATTATATGATATAATGCATAGAAAGGTTTCAGTAGTGCCTAACACACAATAACTGCTCAAAAAAATTGTTAGTGATTGTGGTTGGTGGTTAAGAGAGTGGCAATGGTCATGGTGATGGGCACTTATTACTCCAAAAAGGGAGGATCCAGACGGGACAAGGGAGGCTATGTGGCCATTTTACAGATGACACCACTGAGGCCTAAAGAATCTGAGAAATCTCTCAAGATCACACAAAAGTCTAGTACATGGTGGTTAATTAAAAGATACAATATATATTCATCCAGATATTATGTTCCCTGGGTCCCTGGAGTACTTTGCCCAGGTCAACAGAGCTAACAGGAAAATGCTCCACCTTCAGGGAATTTGAGCCCTTTTTAAAAGGCAAAGGAAATGGGGAAAACTTTGAGTTCTGTCTGAAATAGCAAGACTAATTTTTCTGGTGGTTCCTATTGACTTGGAAAGAGCAGATCTGCCCATCAAATGGCATTTACCAGCTGATCAATTTGGTGTCATTCTCATTGAATTAAATCAAATTGAAATGTAATTCCCTTCCTGGAACAAATCCCCTTGCAGGGATTCTCTGCACAGAAGTGTTTGACCTTGTACTGGCTGCCTAGAGGGCTTTCCAGAAAGCTGGGGGTAGTGAGAGGCGTCTGCAGAGCTCATGTCCTGCCAGGCACAGCCCTCTCAGCTGACTTCTGGGCTTGATAACTGCCTACTCCTGGGTCGACAAGTGCCCAGGTAACTTCTGTTGACCCTTGCAGGAGCCATAATTAAGTGCCCAAATGTGTGCTTACACCTCATAAACTGAGCTGGCATATACCTAGGAGCAAGGTACAGCCACCACTGGGGAGCTCCCAGCGCATAGGGAGCCTTTGTACCAATTAGGAAAGGGGTCCACTTCCAGGTGTGGAGTCGCAAAATGGCGCCCCCTATGGTAGGGAGAAGGTGCTCCTTTCTGCAGGTATGGCAGCCCCAAGCCAGGGAGCAAAGGTTGATGAGTAGTAATTGGGCTGGATTTCGTCACCTCTCATCCCCAGACTCAACTGACACAAGCATAGGCAGAAGCAATAGTCAACTCCCATCTGGGACCACCATAGTAGTCCCAGCTCTGAGATTCCTGGAGCAAAGGCTTGGCTCTGGTACAACACAGATATAGCTGAAACTATCTAGCTATTTGCTGAACTGATTGCAGTTGCCCCCATTAAGCCCTGGGAGACCCTAAGAACAAGACTCCAAAGCATCCTCTGCCCAGAATTCCCCATGGAAATGGAGATAAAGCAACTCTGATTCATGCCTCATACAACCCTATCTTGGGAGCCAGAGTCCTGGTGTTAAAGCTTGCCTCTACTGCTATATGACCCTGGGTCAGTGGCTGAACCTCTCTGAGCTTCAGCTCCCTCATCTGTAAAGCAGTAATAATAATGCCTGTCAGAAGCATGTGGGGGTGACGGTAGAGACTGGAAACAAGGACGCCCTCCGAGAGTTAGGTTAGTAAAATCCATGCAGAAGGGTGAGATGTGCCATCTGTTGGCATGAACAAAGAGATGGCCTGAAAATGTGGCTGAAGAGTTTGGGAAGACCCCAAAAGCTAATTACGGTTGTCTGGGTATGGTTACAGCGAGGCAAGGCTGGGTGTGATGGTAATTGAGTAAGCAGAAGCCTAATTGACTAAATCAGTTGCTAAAGATGATGTGGACAGAGAGAGCATGCCTGGCTGGAGCAGAGACAAGGGGAACCCAAGGAGCCAAAAGTTGGCCATAGTTACTCAAAAGTTGATGCCAGCCTCAAAGGCCCCCTAACAGCCAAACATTCAGCCTTCCCTTAGAGACAGTTGACCTCTCATCAACAATCCTTAGTCCCAGGATTGTTATAAGCATTAAATAGGAAAGTGCCTGGCACATAGCAGGTGGCAAATCAGCTAACATTTCTCCTCTCACTCCTTTCCTTTAATTCCTACAATAATAACTAATGTCAAGACTTTCCAGCCACACAATCATTTCCCCCTATATTTTCCAGGCATCCCATTTCTTCCTTTCCCCAGTTCAGTCATCCTCCCTCCATATATGCATCCATCATATTTTTTGTTCTATGCCCAATGGGCTGTCACTTTCATTGTCAAGGAACTCCCCTCTGTTCTAAATCTAGTGGGGAAGGTGACATTAATAAAATAATCACACAGATATCAACTTCTAACTGGTGCCGAGTGCTGTGAAGGAAAGATGAGAACATAGGTCTTGAGGCTTTGGTGCACCACCCAACTCCCCTTCAGGACTGAGGCACTTATTCTCCCAACTGCCAGGAGTATTGGATGCCAACAGCTCTCACTTGTGTTCTCCCCAGGAATTCCCCTCAGCCCATGAGAGCTACCTTGACAAAAGCCATCACCCTGCCCTAGGGCAACCGTCCACCAAGGACTGGTCAACGCAGCCCCATTGCCTCACAGCAGAAGCTCTGAAGGGCCATCTTAGCCCCATTGGACTGACTTTGGTCCTTGCTACGATGGAATTAAAGTTGACTTCTCTACCTGCCCATTCCCACTCCCTTGACTCCCCTGGGCATGTTAATCCCAAGGACACTTCTCAATAGGCTTCCTGCACATAATTCTCTGTCTCAGAATCTGTTTCCCAAGGAGCCCACCTAAGACAATATATGAAAGGAGGACTGATCCGGTTGGGGAGGTGAGGGGTAGCAATGAGTGGAATTGTGATAGTTACAGAAAGTTTCCTTACAAAGGTATATTTGAGGGAAGCAGGTATAGCTCAGTGGTTGAACGCCTGCTTCCCATGTTCAAGGCTCAATCCCTGGTACCCCCTTTTAAAAAATGCTCAGACATTATATTTGAGCTGAAATCTGAAGAATATGGAGTGATCCAGATGAAGAAAGGGGAAGAAGATGTTCTAGGCAGAGATAATAGAGTGTGCAAAGACCCTGAGAGAAGAAGAAAGTTTAAGGACAATGTGGCTGAAATACTGAGAGTGAAAGAAGTCAGAAGGAAGTGAAGTGGGGATGGAAAGTAGGTATGGCGCAGATCAAGGAGGGCCTTATAGGCCAAGTTAGGTTATGGTCTAACCAAAAGGAAAACTTTCTGATTTGTAATGTTACCTGTATGCAAAAATCCTACAAATGTATGAAATCTAAATCTCAGTGAATTAATAAATATCCATCTTTGTCGAAAATTTTTTAGAAACCACTGTACAAACTGCAGGAAAACAAAATATATGGTTGTTATATATATATAAATTTTGGACTATATGACACAAACATTGAACCCTACTATAAACTATTGACTATAGTTAATAGTACAATTACAATAATGTTCTTGCATCAGTTGTAACAAAGGCAACACACTAATGCAAGGTGTTAATAATAGCAGGTTATATAAGAACTCTATATTTTCTGTAAACCTACAACTTATATAATTTTTTTAATTACATTAATTTTTAAAAAGTGATTTCAACCACATCCTCACCAGCACCCTCTGGTACCCTTGAACCCACTTTTTATCTCCAGATCCTCCCTTTCTCTCTGCTCCCATGTCAGCCGGCTGTCTGCCACTACAGCAGGAGAAAATCAAATAACTGTGCTGATCTGCTCTGTTACAGATTCATGGTCTCCGAGAGTCTGCTGGACCCTTCACTGCCCTACAATCCTCCTGTTCGCTCCCGGTCGAGTCCAGTTCCCATTCTGCTCTGCAGTTGTGCCAATGCTTTCCATCCTATGCTGGCCCTGCTGACCCACCCACCCCCACTGTCAGAAGGCCATCTGTCCTACTTTACAGAGAAAGGACAGGTCCTGAGGCTGTTGCCCAGTTTCTTTCCTCTCCACCTCATAATTTTACCAAAGCTGTCTAGAGGAGGGCACATGATATGGAAGAGGGAAAGCAAGGTTTGGCTCCAGACAGTTCCACCACATATGAACTTCCTCTTGGGCAAGTCAAATTCACCTCCCTGTGCCTCAGTTTCCTTACCTGTGAGACACAGGTCATTGCTTCAAGGTGGCATCCTATCACACTTAGAAGAAAAGTCATATCCTTACCACAGCCAGCAAAGGTGACCCCTAAAGACCTGACCCTAGCTGACCTACTCTGACCCCATCTGCTGCCCCTTTCTCCCTCGCCCACACTGCTCCAGCCATGTTACCTTTTAAATATTCCTCAAGCACACAAGGCTCATCCCCACCCCAGGGCCTTTGCACCTGCTGTTCCCTCTCCTAGATCTTGGCCTGAATCATTCCCCCCACTGCAGATCTTGACTCCAATGCTGCCTTTCCAGAGAGCTCTTCCCTGATTACCTCCAACTAAACTAGCATCCCTCCCATCATTTCCAGTCTCTTCACTCTGCTTCACGTTTCTTTGTTTCACTGACCACTTATCACAAGTGCCTGATATTATATTACTTTGTTGACTTGTTTTTTGCTTGTCTTCCTCACAAAACTGGAAGCTCCAGGAGGGCAGGTTCTCTGTCTTGGTAACTCGCAGTATAAAACAATGCTTGGCACATAACCAGTGTTCATCAAATTTTGTTAAGCAAATTAAATTTTTTTAAAAACTAAATGGCGGGAAGCAGCTGTGGCCCAATTGGTTGGGCTCCCGTTTACCATATGAGAGGCCCCGAGTTCACTTCCTGGGGCCTCCCGCGAAGGCAAGCCGGCCCGCGTGTGGCACGATGGCATGGTGAGCTGACAGCCCACACGGCACGGTGAGCTGGCACAGCAAGATGATGCAACAAAGGGAGACAAGCAGACACAGAAAAAAACGCACAGCAAATGGACTCAGCAAGCACAAGAAGCAAGGGGGGGGGATAAATAAATAAATAATTTTTTTAAAAAAAAGAAAAAACAAAATGGTTATCCAGAGCCATCTGTGTTTCCAACGCCACTACCACCCACTCCTCCAAGAAACAGCTCCTCTCATCTTCACATCTCAGGCCTAATAAGGCAGAGTGGGAGAGGCCAGCCACCTTCTGGCCACAGTGATTGACATGGCAGTGGGCACATGACTTGTTCTGCGCCCACCAGGGTCCTTCCCTGGGATATTTCAAACTGCAGCCAGAGAAAGTTTCCCCTAAGAGACAACATGGCAAAGCTGGGAGCAGCTGGTGACCTTGTCCTAACACGGCATGGAAGAGACTCCTGATGCCCTGTTCCAGGCAACACAGCCCTGGACCTTAGACACCTGAGCCAATGATCATCTCCTTGCTTGAGCCAGTTTGCATTATTTCTATCACTTGCAACCAAAGAATTCTGTTGTTGTGATAAATGAATTGATGTATGTCAAAAGCTGGCTCTGAGTAGATGTGGAATTGTGGCTCATTCCCTTCATGCCATCCCTGCAGCTTCAATCCTTTTTGCCTTCTCCCTTACCATCTCAGATGGAGGGGGGACCCTTCTCCTGTCCAAGGTCACCTCCACCTCCGCTGTGCCAGATCCCCTCCTTTCCCTCCTCCTCAGGATTCTGCACCTTCACTTCCTTTGCTGAAGAAGGCAGAGGTTGAGCTCATCTTTGCACAGGATTCAGAGCTTCGACAAGACAAGGGCTGTTTGTGTCTCACCTCTCGCCCCTCCATGCCCAGCACTTAGTGTGTGCCCAAAAATGTCTGACACAGAGTCAGAGCTGAATAGAATGAAGTCTCCAGCTCCTTATAAACTGAAGAGGGCTCCATAAAAGGTATAAAAAGGGACTGTGATTACGGTTTTATTAGCCAAATAGATAAGCCTCATCATGAAAGGAGCCTTTCCAGAGTGATGGATGGCTCTTGGGCTCTGGGGGGACATGGGTATTTCTCAAGGCTGCCCGTCAAACAGGTTAACTGCATAACATTTCTCTCTCCATAGCAACCGGCCTGGCCTCCTCGGCCGGCACAGCCCCTATGCCTCTGAAGGGCCCTCCGCTGTCGTGGCTGCTGCCCTCTGCAGCCTGCCTGTGAGCTGGAGCACACTCATTCTCGGCCCTGATTCTGTCCACAGGAGGAGAAAGGTCCATATGTGGAAGGGGAGCATGTGGCGGGAATCTCTAGTCCAGAAATGGGCCAGGCCAAGGATCGTTGCCTCCCTTGCCCCTGAGCTCCTGGTCCTTATTATCCTCCAGCAGCCCACAGGGGAATGGGTGTCCACACAGCGAGGTTGAGAAAGGCAGAGGGCGAAGAGGGCCCAGCACCACCATCGTCACAGTGATCCAGAGGCAGGTCATTACATCCCCGTTGCAGAGGCGAGAAAATGGAGGGGATCACTGAGGCAGAGCAACCAACCCAAGGTCATACATCTGGCAACTGGCAAGGTCACCACAAGACTTGTCTGATTCTCCAGCCTGTTTTCCTCTCTCTATGTGATACTACTTCCTTCCCGCTCCCCACATCATCAGTAAGCATAGCAAGTCTGGAAGCAAAAGTGGGTGGGGGCCTGGGGCACCCAGACAGGAAGAGGGGCATCACAGCAGGCAGGCAGGGAGAACTTTGCATGCCCCTCTACCATGCCCAGCTTGTGGCCCAGCCCTATTCAGAGCCTTGCCGCCTTGGCTGTCAGCAGGGCAAGGCAGTGGAGACAGTATGTATAGACAACTCCTTTAAGAAACCTGGCAGTGAATGGAGAGAGGGAAGTTTTTTATGATATAGGCAAACAGCCTGGACCAAAGAGAAAGTAGTCCATGGAGATGGAGAAGACATGGAGAGGCTGAAGACACCCAACAGAGAGGAAGAGTTCACAGGGTGAATCCCTGGTCAGGGTGGGGGGTGGTAGGAAGGGATGGGGTCTAGAGCAGGGGTCAGCAAACTTTCCCCATAAAGAACAAGGGAGTAAATATGCCCAGTTTTGCAGCCCACACCATTCTACTCTGCCATTATAATGTGAAAGCAGCTGTAGACAATATGGAAACAGATGAGTGCGGCTGGGATCCAGTGAACTTTCATTTACAGAAACAAGTGGCGTGCCGGGTTTGGTCCATGGGCCGGAGTTCATAAAGCAGCAGAGCTGCTGCAGGTGCTTTGGGAGGGGCCATGGGGGTGATAAACTTAGGAGAAGAGAAGGGAGACCTCTTTCACTAAGTACAGACCGTGGTGCTGGCACATAGTAGGTGCTCAGTGAGTGTTGACCTGAACTATTGGACTCTGAGGCAGGAGGGAAGAAGAAGGAATTGAGTAAAATTTACAGAGAAATGTTGAGATAGAGAGTTCACATCTGATGGTCTCAACCCTGCGAAGAAAGAAAAAATAAATGGGGAGGTGGCAGAGGTGGCGGCCTCACGAAAGTGGGAAAGGCTGGGACGGCAGGCGGCCCCAGGTAGACAGCTGTCCCCAATAGGGTTTGTTAACGTGCCCCGAGGCGACTGAGGTCTCTAGCGGTGACTGGACTGTGAGATGGAAGGCAGCTTTGAAATTTCCTGATAACACACAGCCACGCAGGGATTGGGGACGAACTTGTACAAAAGGGCCAAAATCTTGCAGAGAGAAGCCAGCTGGTTCCCTAGCCCAGCAAACCTCTGGACAGGCAGAAGTGATGCTTAATTCCACCCACCTCCACCCCCAAAATGCTACACTGGCTTGCTCTGTGGCTCCAGCAAGTTTTTAGGCTGGAAGTTAAAATGCTCTGGCTTCCAAACTGCTTGCTACCTGTGGCCTGCTGAGGCTGCACTCTTTTCTAAGAATTCTTGGCCCCTCTGAGGCCCACAGGGGCATTTCTGGTTGCTCAGAAAATCCACATATATGCACCTCTAATACCACTGCCGAAAGGAGGAGGAAGAATGGGAAAAGGATGTGACTGATACCTTATGCCCATGGGGCCCCTTAGAGTGAAATGGATAGAGGAGGGTGAGGGACAGGAATAGGGCATCTCTATGACAGATTCATTTTGTTCGACTACCTGCACTTCTTCATCTATGGTTAATGCCATCTGCTGGCATCCCTTTGGTTTAGAATGGTGTCCGTGTCCTCTTGTGATTGAGCCATAAGGCTATGGGAGAGTTGCCGTGCTTCTGCTTCTTTGCACTTTGGAACTCCCTTAGTTCCTGCCCATTTCCAACCTTGGTCTCCCAGCTGAGGCCACCATGGGGGGTTGTGCAGGCTGTACAACCCCAAGAGGCAACCAAGAACGGCAAGAGACACCATCTTTGTAACAACACTTTTGTTTTTTTTTAGGTACCAGGGCTGGGGATTGAACCCAGGACCTCATATGTGGGAAGCCAGCCCTCAACCACTGAGCCACATCGGCTCCCCTGAGTTGGCTTTTTCATTTGTGTGCGTGATATTTTTTTTTTTTTAGGAGGCACCAGGGACCAAACCCAGGACCTCCCATGTGGGAAGCAGGCGCTCAACCACTTGAGCCACATCCGTTCCCCAACAACTCATTATTATGCCAGTTTTATGGAAGAGGAACGTGAGGCATTGAGGGGTCACATAGGGCTCAGTGATGGGATTCCTGAGCGAGCATTCTTCACCATTACACCAGGGATGATGACCTCAAATGCCTCCAGAAGCCAGGCCAGATCCAGCTGGCTGGGCATAAGTGCCTGGATATATGCTGTGTGAGTGGTAGAAATCACAGATTTTTAAGTGAAATCTGAGTTTTGAAAACTGACCCAATTTTATTTTAATACTGGAAGGTCAAACAAAGCATACCTGCTGGCCAAGCCTAGCCCACTAGCCCCCAGTCTGCCTCCACTGCACCACACACGCTATCTCTACCTGATCTTGTTACATTCACATACAAACCCCTGAAAGGTCAATATTCATCCCCATTTATCAGATGAGGACACTAAAACTCAGAGGCAAGAAGGGACTTGTCCACAGCCACCCAACTGAATAGCAAAGTTAGAATCTGCTTTCCGCCGTGCCCTGAACTACCCTCCCAGCCCCAGGCTGCTCTCCCAGACGGCGAAGGCCTGGGGTGGGTGGCTTCCCATATCCATGGTGCCTGTCACTCAGCGCTACCTCTTGACTGAGGACTGAAGCTCTAAGGCAACACACAGAGGTGCTTCTCCCCAGCTCCCCAGCGGGGTTCCTTCAGTGTCAGGTTTCATTCCTACTTGGGCTCAGCTGGCAATACCAGAACTTCCCCTGGGCTGTCACTGATTGATGGGGGAGATAGTAACCCAGGGGAACCCTCAGCCTGGGTCGCTGGGAAAGCAGTGAGCAAACCAGGTGGCCGAGTGCCCCGATTAAAATCAAACAATGGGGGCCCAATTCTCTATCCAGAACTGAGCTTCTGCTTCTGAGGATGGTTCCCCTCCACTGAGCCTGGATGTTGAGACCATCTGGCCCAACTTTGTTTTGTGGACTTTATTATAAACTTACAGGAGGACGTGAGCTGAATGCTGGCTCAATTAGAGGAGAATTTGCAGCTTGCTGAACCCTGTGAGTGCTGAGCAAACTTAGAAGAAGGTCTCAGGTGGCCTGCCACCAAGTTCTGGTTTCAATTTTAACTTGTACCACACTCTTTATTAATGACTTAGTTGAAAACATAAAAGACCTGTTTACCAAATTTGTGGTTGATTAAAAAAAAAAAAAAAAAAAAAAAAACGGATAGGCAGATTGCAAAAACATCGACAAGATCCAGATGGCTCTAGACAGGCTGGACTGATTGGCTGAATCTAATAAGATAAAATAAAGCAGAGATAAATGTCAGGTCCTGAACTTAGCTTCAAAACAATAACTGCTCAAGGACGGGATTAGGTGGGCGAGACAGTAATGGGGCTTAGCAGCAGCAGAGGCTTTAATAAGACTTGGGACTTTAGTGAACACAGTGGATCTGGGTATGACACTAAAAAAATTAACCCAGGATGTTCATCACAGCATTGTTTATAATAGCAGAGCACTGGAAATAACCTCAATGTCAGTAAAGATGGTCCATCCATACAACTGACAAATGTATACCCATTAAAGACAATAATGGCATGAGGCTATATGAAACAACACAGAAAAAAATATTCTCAATATTATTAAATGAAAAATAGTAGGTAACAAAGCAATATGTACAGTATGACTCTATGGCAGTTTGAGATTATTTTACGAATCCCAAAAAAGAGAAAGATTCTGTTTTTAAACTAATCTATTCCTGTATGTGCAATACCCTTTGACTGCATTAAATTCAGCTGAGGGCCTTTTGATTAGATTACGATATATGATCGATTTGGGGCTTTTCACTGGACTACATCAGTGGGGTGTGATTTATGTTGAGTCTCCACCCTCTTGCTAGGTTTGATAAAAACAGAGACACAGAGAGACACATTAAAGGAAGCTGCCATATTTGATCCTGCCATGTGAGAGAGGTTTTGCCCACAGCTGAGCTGCAAAGAGAGAAGCCTCCAAGAGGCCCAAAGAGCTAAGGCCCAGAAAGAGAGAGAGAGGGGAGGCCTAGTATGAGACAAGCCCTATGCCAGGTTTACCTATAGCTGCAGAAAGGCAGAGACTTTGGCAGAGACTGGTGGCCATCTTGCTTTGCCATGTGGCAGCTGGCTTTGGTAAGAAAGCATCTCTGATGGTGCCTCAGTTTGGACTTTTCACGGCCTTGGAACTGTAAGATTTTACCCCGAATAAATCCCTTTTATAAAAACCAACCAATTTCTGTTACTTTGCATCAGCAGCCCTTTGGCAAACTTAAACAGAACCCATTTTTATTTTTTTAAAAACATTTTTGGGGAGCAAATGTGGCTCAGGCAGCTGGGCACCTGCCTCCCACATAGGAGGTCCTGGGTTCAGTTCCTGGTGCCTCCTAAAGAAGACAAGCAAACAATGAGCAGACATCAAGCCAAAACAATGAGCAGACAACAAGCAAAACACAATGAGCAGACAACAAGCAAAAAAACAATGAGCAAGACAGCAAGCAAACAAGCAGACAGCGAGCAAAAGCAAAATGAGCAGGGAGCGGATGTGGTTCAAGCAGTTGAGCACCTGCCTCCCACATTGGAGGTCCCGGGTACAGTTCCCTGGGCCTACTAAGCAGAAACAAACAGATAATTAGCAGACAACGAACAAGAACAATGAGCAGACAATGAGCAAAAACAACGAGCAATGAAAAATTAAAAAAAATAAAACAGCAAGGAAACAGACGAGGGAGCCATCTCGGGGTGGAGGGGGAAACATTGCTGAATCACTCATGCAAAACGTTAATAACAGAAAACTGTGTGGAGGGAGGTTTATGGGAACTGCACTTTCTGCCTGATTTTTCTGTAAACTCATAACTACTCTAATTTTAAAAAACTAATTTTAAAAAAAGCTATGGAAAGATACACACCGAAATGTCATCTTGGCACTTTGGGTGTATCAGGGATGATTTGAGGATGAGAGCATGTCTCAGTAAGTATGTGACGTTTTTGAAGTTTTTAGAAAGCTAATGCAATCCTCAGACATATTATAGAATTCCAGTGTCTAAAGAGATGGAGAGGGAAATGGATGTGGCTCAAGTGATTGGGCTCCCATCTACCATATAAGGGGTCCAGGGTTCGATTCCTGGGGCCCCCTGGTGAAAGGCAAGCTGGCCCACGTGGCAAGCTGGCCCCAGCGGAGCCCTGTCCCACGCAGAGTGCTGGCACAGCAAGATAACGCAACAAAAAGAGACACAGGGAAGAGATAATAAGAGACACAGCAGATCAGGGAGCTGAGGTGGCGTGAGAGATTGAGCAGCCTCTCTCCACTCCAGAAGGTCCCAGGATTGGTTCCCGGTGCCGCCTAAAGAGAAGACAAGCAGACAGAGAGCAGACAGCCAGTGCAAAACAAGGGGGTGGGGCAAGATAAATAAATAAAACTTTAAAAATAAATAAATAAAAAGATGGAGAAAGTTCTGCTGCACTTTGGCAAGACCAAACCTGGGGTCTTGAGCCTGGTCCAGGTGCTTCCTTTCACAAAGGACAGCTTAACTTGTGATAGAGGTGAGAGCATCTATTCTGAGTGTTTACAGCGTGCCTGAAAGCACACTAAGTTCTTTTCATCAGATATCTCATTCAGTTATTCCAATATCTCTTTGTTTCCTATGAGATAGTTACCAGTGTTTTCCCCATTTCACAGACAAGGTTCAAAGAGGCCAAATAATTTGCCCAAGGTCACACAGTTAGTGGGACCAGGATTTGCTGGAGACATTAACCCAGAAAAAGGAGACTACAAAGAGACAGGCAACTTCCCCGCAAGTACTGGAAGTGCTACCAAGCATGAAGCATTACCAGCAGACCCACCCTGGGACTCCTTGGTGTCAAGTCTGGCCACTAAGGTTTCTAACTGAATAAGAGTCCCTACTCCTCTTAGAAGAAGTTGGGAAGGGGCCAGGGGGCTGAATGTCAGGCACCCAGATTCTGGAATTAAGACCCTCTCTCATAGAAGGGGTAGAAAGTTCTGACTCTCAGATTTGGGGAAGGAAGAGGGGTAATGACATGACCCCACCTGGAGACATAAGATTGGGCTTGGGAGATAACTAGAAAAGTTAGCACAGAGTGGTGTCAAAAGTTGGTCACATCCTCACTCCTCAGTGCAGCCCAATATCTCCTCTTCATCAAGACTGAAAAACCTAAAGGATCTTTAACTCCTTGGTGCCAGCCCCTATCAGGTCAGCCAAAGGGTCTGTCCCACCTTTGGAAAAATCTCCATTTGGAGAGGAAAGCACATGGCAGTGAGCCCAGAGAGCAGATCTGCAGAGCCAAGGCCATGAGCAGTTTGGGGAGAGGAGAAAGAGGCTAATCACACTTCTCCCCTGGGTGTGACTGCAGCCATGAACATGGGGACTGGAACATTTAAATCCACTCCCCCGTTTTGAAAACACATGGGCTAAATCTAAAAGAGGAAGAGACTTGTTCCATGTGAACCCAAAGAGCACAGCTACCTTTAATGTGGAAGAAACAAGAGAGGCACATTTCAGCTCCCAGTCGATGTCCTGCAGTGGAAAGGCACTGACCTCAGAACACAGTGGTCTCCCTGTGGCAGGAGGTATTCAAGCAGATGTTGGATGATCACTGGTGTCAGAAGCAGCATAAAAGGGATTCATGCACCAAACTTTGAAGAACACGAGGGTCAGGGCGTTGGGTTTGCCCAACAATGTTTCCCCAAGTCCTTAGCACATATGGATTGTAATAGATGCTTGAAAATGATACATATTGAATAAATTAATAAAATAAAGGATTGGAGCAGATTACCACTAAGATCCCTTCCAGAACTAAGAATACATGACCCTGTAATTTTATAATCAGTGTCTATGGAGTCCCAAATATTTCATCATGATTCGTTTCTTCCCACTTCCATGCCCTCGTTTAACCCAGCTGTGCCCCTTTCAGCACATAGCACCTTGCTCTAGCTGAGACTCACAATGCCACCATACTGCCACGCCACTAGCCAAGCCCAGAAGCTGGGCATTTGGTTGTTTCTAACACTTTACATTACAAAGTATGCGGCTACAAACACTGGTATTCAAATTTCGTTTTCTTTCTTATATTTCCTCAGAGTCTATTTTGCAAAAGGCAATTTGTTTGATGTCTTCTCCCAATCGGGGGCTATCTCCTCTGGCAGATCTGGAGGCTCAAACTGGAGGTCTTCCAGCTGCTATTCATTGAAGTGATTTCCCAATCCCACTGCAAGCAGATAACAGATCAAGAACCTTCTGACTCCAATGCTTAGTTATAGTAAAAATTCCAGAGGCTACTTAGGATGGAAGATCCATGGGGTTGTTCTTCAGTTCATTTAGATCATCCCCTGGTCCCTGTAGGCAGGTTAAACATCCTCCTCTTCACACACCTTCCCTGAAGCTGCTACTACCCTGCAGTCTGGGAGATGGATCCCAGGAGGATGCCTCCTGGCACGAAATTGTACTCCTGAAATTCATTGTTTAGTTCCTTTCTTCTTATAGCTTATCCGTTGGGGAAGGGGAAGAGGGGGCGGGAAGACTGAAATAAGAGGCATAGGGCTTTTGTGAGGGTGCTCACTTCGCATGGTAAGGCTTATAAGGCCTCAGACACACCGTCCTGAAAAGTGAGCACAGAACTGTCATTTCTGGGAGCTGTCATATCCGACTGCTGCCCAGCGGAATCACCTGGCCAAAAACCTACATGGTTTCCTGGCCCTCGCTGCCCACAGATGTGAGGCCTGCAGCAAGATGGGACGCTTTCCAGCGCCACCAGCAGGGGGCAGGCGCGAGCTCCTTCCCCACCGTCCCAAAGCCAGTTCTCAGAACCGCCATCCTTTCTGTTAGATGCGCAGCAGCCAAACAGGAGCTGGGATGTGCAGTGAGTGCGCCCGCGCGTTCAGGGATTGCGTGTATTTCCAAGCGGAAGGGACGTTACGTATCGCGACCTATGCCCGGCTCGCTGAGGCGGCGAGCGCAGGGGGGGTGCTGCCGGTCCCTGCACTCTCCAGGATGACCCCTTCCTCCGGTATTTGCTTCATCACAGTTTGTCGTGCAAAAGGTTTTGCTTGCAGTGTATTCCAGGCTAATTTTAGAAATTTGTTTTCACCTTCCGACATTGATTCCTGGGGCAGCTTGCAAGCTGCCTGGAACGAAAAATCAATGGTGACAGCAGCGGAGTGGGCTCGGGTTCCTCCATTAACCCGGAGCTCCGAGCAGACCCAGCCCTGCGCCTCCCTCAGGGCTAGCCCCCGGCAAAAACGGGCAGTCGGGAAGTTTTTCTTTGGTGCCTTCTGCCGCTGCTCTGAGCCCTTTCTGAGATCTCTCTGCTCTCCCCTTCTTCACCAAAACTTGCTCTCCAGCCAAGCCTGGAGAATGGGTTGGAGGAGACCAAGTGGAATAGGATCCACCGCGCACCTGCAGAGCTGCGGGGCTGGGCAGTGGCATGCATTACCCGGTTTAAGTCGACCAGAAAGAAATTCTCCGAGGTCGGCTTTGCCCCCATCTCGCAGGAGGGGAAACTGAGGCCCAAAAGAATCAAGAACTGTGTCGGTGTCGCACAACTGGTAAAGCAGCACCATGATCAGAACCCAAACCTCTGACTCCAAAGTGTTCCACCATTGCCAAGACATCGCATGGCAAACCTGACCACCACCACGCCGCAGAAATCTAAGAGCTAGTGTCTGGGGGAGCAGCCTCCCACAGGAGCACGGAAAGTGCCTTCGTCCCGCATCCCGCTGCCCCCACTCAGCCTAAGGCTCTGCTGAGTTGTACACACTTGGACTGGCCCTAATGAAGTCTTCAGAGACATCCGGGCCAGTAAGCCGCTGGGCCCGCTGGGCCCGTGTCTCAGCTCCACCCGGGGGAGGGAATGGGAGGCGGCAGGACAAGCCAAAGGAGTGCTGAAAGATACCCAGTGCAGAATCCTAGCCCTCTGGCCAAAGACCAGATGTGCAGAGTAAAGAGAGGATGCTGGGGGTCCTTGAAACAAGTTAAAGAGAGCAAAGCAGCACAGAGAGGCAGCAGACTCCAGAGTGGAGAAGGAGGTAAAGCCAGAGAAAGCCTAGATCTACACTGTTCAATAGAAAAACGATGCAAGCCCAAAGGCAGTGTTAAATCTCCTAGTCGCCACATTAAAAGGAAAAAGAAATGTGAAATTCATATTGATGATATAGTTATTTAACCCAATATAGCCCAAAGATTATTTCAACATGTAATGGATGTAAAAATGTATTAATGAGACATTTTACCTTTTTTTTTTTCCCTGTACTAAATCTTTGGAGTCCCATGGGTATTTTATATTTACAGCATGGTTCAGTTTAGACTGTCTACATCTCAAGTGCTCAACAGCCACAGGTGGCTAGTGGCTTCTCTACTATACAGAGCAGGGCTAGAGCCAGTTTTTACACTATGTTCCCTGGAACCCAGAACTCCTCCGAAGTGTTTCAGGAGTTCCCTAAATGTTTAGTTTCAATTCCATTTTTAATGTACTTTGAACTACTTAAAATAATATATACTTTTTAATTCACACTTAAAGATGTCCCAGCCCAAATTTTAACACATTGAAGACTGTCAATAGGAAAACTTGTACTCAGCTTTGAGAAGAAATATTACTCACTCAACCTTTAGAGAATAAGCTTGTACGAATAAAACACCTCAATCTGCTTTAAGTATTAGTAATCTATATTATATTTCAATTAAGTAATAACAATAACGACCAACATTTATTGCACATTTACCATGTGCTAAGTGCTTTATGTACATGGTCTCAACAAAGTCTCACAACAAATCTTTGAGGTGGATAATCTTATTCTCTTCATTTGCAAAGATACTGAGGCTGGGAAGTCAAACACTTGCCCAAGCCGTGTGGATTTGAGTCCTGCCCAAGCTGTCTCACTCCTAAACCAAAGATCTTAAATACCCGACTACAATTAAAAAACAGAACAACCGATCATGCCAGTATAAATTCTGGGCCTTGCCAGACTTCAGGATACTTCATACAGACGGCCCCCTGCACCCCAGGCTCACAGCATTAATCACCTACCCTCACACACACACAGTGTTCCTTTCAATTCAACAAACATTTATTGACACTACTGTGTGCCAGCACTAGCGGTAGTCCCTATGTAGCTCAGATAAAGCTCTCTAAATCCTGCTTAACCCCCATCTACCTGGGGAGAAGTCTGATTTTATCCTGCAAATGATATGAAGCCAGTGAAGGGTTTAAGTAAAGGGAGTGACAAAAATGATCAGATTTGCATTTTAGAAAACTCATTCTAGTAGCTCAGGGGGAGTAAATTGGAGGGGGTTGGGAACAGAGAAGGGAAACCCATTAGAAGCTCTTGCATTAGACGGTGACCTGAGATATGAGAGGAGGCCGCAAATGATCAAATCACTGGGCCTTAGTGATGGAGTGAACCACTGAGTGAGGGCAACAGAGGGAAAGTCAAGGGTGACTCTGCTTTCTGGCTAATGTTGTTGAATTAATGGTGGGACTATTAGCTGAAATAGAAAACACCGGAGGAGAGGAAGGAGGCAAAGGAGTAGGCATGATGAGTTTAGATTTTAGGGCTGGCATTGTAACAGGCTGCCCAATGTCCACTCAACCCCGCTGCCAACCACCACAGAAGCACAGACTGAGGAATTCACTCCAGATCCAGAGTGGGCCCTGCCCCATATAACCCAACCATGATAACCCCACCTCATGATGAGCCCTCTTGCCAACGACTGGTCTAAGTCAATGAGCACAAAGCATCCCTTTGTGGCTTTATTGGTTTAGAGGCCATTTTTGGCCCATTCGGACAAAAGGGAAGCACTTCTCCTGCATACTCGAGGTGTCTCCTGATGAGAACAAGGAAACAAGTAGCCTGATTGCTACTGACAGGCATGCTCCCTCTCAGAAGTTTGGGATAAGGCAGTGCTGTGAGAAGAGCATAATCGAGAGATGAATTCCCCACCCAGAAGCTCAACCTGTCCTCTTAAGTGAGCCAGTAAATTTCCTTATTGTTTAAACCACCTTGACTTTTTTTTTTTGCTACTTACAGCCACAAAGGTCCTAACTGCCAGAGATGTTGAATTAAGGAGACCCTAGTATATGGAACCCCTGAAGTTGTGCAAATGGCATCCCCGGCATGACCTGCGGGACACTAAAGAAGTGATGTCCATCAGACATGTGACTTTTAAATCTGAAGCTCAGGAGAGAGGTCAAGCTGGAGATACAGATGTGATGTCATCAGGGTCATGAACCGAAACTGAGAAAGTACGGAAAGCACATAGCAAGTGGAGAGGGGAGAAGAGCAGAGTCAAGGACAGAACCCTGGGAAATACACTGGGAGGGTTAAAATGCCTCCCCATAAGACAAAGGAATAGAGAGAAGTGAAAAAGATCTGGATATTACTGCGAGAATATGCCCATAAAAGGGAGGAGGTAAGAAAAAGAAGGGAAGAAATGAGAGAGGAGGGATGGGACAACTGCTGAAAGGCAAAGAATTCTGTGGAAAAGACATTTACAGGGACAAAGGGGGGATGTTGACTAGAATTCAGGACAAGCTGCTTTAACATTGAGATCCATAAATACTGTGACTTAAATAAGTGGAGAGAGGAAGCCCAGAGAGAGAGGGATGGTCCAGAGGAGTGGGTGGTTCTTTTCCACAAGACCTCCAGGGACCCAGGTTCCTTCTGTCTGGTTGCTTGGCCACCCCATAAGGGCTTGCTTTTGTCCACCTGGCCACAGCTGGCTCATCACTGGCACTTCCAAGTTCTAGCCTGTGAAAAAAGGCACATACAGGATGTGCAGTGAAACCAGCTCCATATAAGGACATAATCTGAAAGTTGCCCACATCCTTTTACCAAGAACTGAGTCATATGGTCTCACCAAGCTGCAAGGGAGGCTGGGAAACCAAGTCCCTGGCTAAGTAGTCATGTTCTTCCCTAAAATCCAGGGCATCTTGACTAAAAGGCAGGAGAGAGTGGCTATTTGGAGACACTTAGCAAGCTCTGCCCTGGGTTCTAGGAAGTTGTGGTGGGTCTATTCATGTGACTACCTGTCTTCCTCCTCAGGTTTATCATCTAGGCTTATCTGCATTAATAATTTAACCCAGTTACATGGATAATCATAGAAGACCCCAAGGAATTTCAGATTTTCCAATCACAATACTCAGCTGCCACCCCTTGCCCACTCAGGAGCCCACCTTGTTGCCCAGCTGATGCTGCATGTCCTTCTGGCTGTCTGTAACACCTCCCCTGCCACCTTCCAGCCAAACAGCTTAGCTCTGGAAATGCATATCAAAACTAAGCAGAAAGAGGAAAAGCATGTATTCAGGTGCTTTGCATTATGTAGGTCATGATTCTCCCTTTTTATTTTTGATCGCCTCCTACCCACCGACTCCTTCCTTTGACCTGGCCTCCACTTTCACTTCACCAACACAACCACCCACTTTTTCCCAAACACCTTGCAATCTGGCATCTGCCCCAACTCACTCAACTGAACTGTCACCAAAGTCATTAAATGTCATGGTCTCTTCTCAGCCCTCTTCCTCCTCCACCTAGCGGTGTCTCATTAGAAACAGGTGACCACCCCTTCCTTGAAACTCTACCTCCCTTTGCTGCTGTGATGGGCCACTCCACAGGCCTGCCCTCCAGCTGCTCCCTCCCACTCCATCTCCTAGTCCTGCTCTTTGTCTTTCTTTCTGTAAGTCCTCAAGGGAAAAAGACACAGGCAACTTCTATAGGGAGCTGCCATCCTGCTAGCCTGCTGTAGTAAAAAAAAAAAAAAAAGACAACCTTGGCTCAGTTCCAGATTTGCCATTTATTTGCTGTGTGACCTTAGCCAGGGACTTAGCATATTTGAGCCTGTTTCATCCCTGGAAAAACACACTTACAAATGCCCCTCTTTCAGGCTTTGTATTATCAGGGTAGGCAACTGCTTAAGAAACAATCCCCTAAATTTCAGGGGCTTAACAAGCAGGATGTCACAGTCCAGTGCAAGTGAGCCAGGGACCAGGGCTCTGTTACACGAAGCAATGCAGGGAATTCGGTCTAGGGGTCCCACCGTCCCCCAGGGCTTCAGAATCCTCCACTGGATTCCCTGCTTCAGCAGGCCACAAGGAAAAAGAGAGAGCATGTGTGTGTGCGTAAGATTGTATAGGATATTTTTAAGGGCCCAGACATGGAAGTGGCATATATTACTCCTACCCCCATTCCACTGGCCAGAACTAAGTCACATGACTCCACCTGGTAACAAGGCATGCTGGGAAATGTAGTCTCGAGAGGAGGCGAGAGGATTTGATGAGCACATAGTATCTTCTCTTCCACAGGGTTGCTATGAAGATTGAAAAAATGGAAGCATATCTTATGATGTTTCTGGCCCATAGTAGGTGCTAAATAAACAGTAGTATTTAGTGGGGGAAAAAATCTTTTCCAGAATTCTTTTTCTTGTGATTTGCAAACTTTCCCAAATGTTTAAGTCCACGCAGACGAAGGTTGAGATAGATAAGAAGACTGAGAAAGCAAAGAGACACAAAGCAGGGAAGCAATTTTGTGAACAGAAATGGGAGTGCAGGCCAGCTTTGGGGCCACGGGTAGAGGCAGGCGCAGGCAGAGTGTGGGCCATGGGCTCACCAGAGACGAGAGCCAGCAGGGCAAACCACAACCTCTGAAATCCCAGCCAGCCCTGGCTCCCACCTAAACCAGAAGGGGCTTAGAAAGAATTGAGTTTCCTTGGAAACCATTTCTCTGGCCCTCTCTGCATGTTATCAGCCAAGTTGGTTATAATCAAACCCCCACGGGGCAGAGAATGAGCTCTCAAACTGCCATCCTGGGGTTCCATCCAAATTGCTTGCATTTCCTATTTAAATTGGTAATTTCCACACAACTCCTCCTCCTGCTTATCCAGAGACTTGTTGGGAGGGGAGAACTCTGGACACACAACCCCCAGACACAGCCCAGGGTCTTTGGGAGTGCCTCCAAGCAGTCCTGAGTTCTTGGCCAATGTTGAAGTCCCCTAGCAACCCCAGGCCTCAGCTACAGCCAGTCCAGGCCAGGACCCCTCTCCTTGGGCTTCTCGGACCCCATGGAGGGTAAAAGCCTAGACATTAGCTGGAGGAGAAGGGGCCACAGGGGCCACAGTGAGCGACTCCAGAATGGAGGGCATCATTGTCAGATTGGACTCAGGGACTGATAGCTGTACCTTTGGCAGGCACACACTGGGATGGGGCAGGGCCAGGACACCAGACTTGGTGCCCGGGCCACAGGACTTGGTGCCTGGGCCACAGGACTAGGGGACGGCTGGAGAAGTCCCAAAGAGTTGAGCAGAGAGACTCTGGAATTCTGAGGCCACTCGCCTCTACTCCCTCAGTCACAAGTCAGTGCAGTCCCCAGTGGGGTGACAGGAAGGGGGACTGGACTCCTGCCTCCTTTCCCTTTTAGAATGGGCAGAAGGCCCATCTCAGGCAAGGACAAGCACACTCACAGGCATGTGCTTAGACAGCCGTATGTATGCATGGGTGTACATGTGCATGCATGCACATTGGAGAGATGTGCACATGTGTACAAACAGATATCTATCTGTGTACTTGAAGACTATAATGTCATGCATCCTGATGCCCTTTCATACACTCATGGACCCAACCATGTTCACACACTTGCAGCAGAACCAGGGCTGCAGCTCAGGGTGCACGTAGATGTGACAGCCCCAGTGAATACACACACGTACTGTCACGAGGCCAGCCAGCCATTACAGCACGATGACTGCTGGCACGTGTACTCAGATGCACACATGGAGATGAGAAAGAGGGAGAAGCTGGCCAGGAGGTGGACTCTGTTTTGCAGGTGGCTAAGCAGGGTATGGATCATCTGCCTAACATAGCTGTTCCATGGCGGAGGGTGGAGGGGTGGGGTTCAAGGTTGAAAGTTTCTCAGGCTGCAGTGGGAACCAGCCACCAGGAACAGCCCCTGGGGGAGGGCTTACTTCCAAAGGTAAATCTGGATGCCAGGGCCTTATCGCAGTGGAGAAGAACAAGTAAAACCCGGAGCCACTGTAGGCTTTGGCATCTACAGTGATGGCGGGGCCAGGCTTGTGGGCTCTGGGTGCCCAGGGACCCCCAGCTGTCACATCCTGATTCAGGGAAGTACCCATGATAGCACCTACCCAGTGCCACACTGGACACCCCGCCCAGAACCAGGCTGGGTCAGGGTGAGCTCAGAGACTAGGCAGACAAATCCTATAGGCAGAGGATATTGGTGTCTAGGGGAAACAGGCTGGACACCCCAACTTCTGAGCCAGCCAGACCTTGGGGCAAAGGTGTGGGAACTCTGGCCTCTGTTATTTCCTCTGTGGCCAAGAAGACAACTGGAAGGCTCGCCCTCCATCTCCAGAACCTGCCCTCAGGGCTCTACCTCTACCCAAGCTCCAAGGGCCTTGGTAGACTAATGTTCTGAGTACACAAGCCCCTAGTCCCTCCTCCCACTGAGGGGAAGTTAGATGCTGAGCTGTGCCACTGAGACGGGTGGGGAACAGGTATTGGATTTTGATGACCAGAGGAGCTGTCCCCACCATTTCTCCTCCAGAACTGAGAAGAATCCTACAGAACTTCACAGCCCACCTGCTTCTTTCCAAACAGACAGGTGTGAGGAAAAAATATTAGAACTCCAACAGGGTGAGCACAAGCAGCTGTCTGCAGCTGCACCTCTCCTTATCTTCTCACAGAGTTTGCTGCCCAGGGGGGAGGAGGGAGGGAGAAGGAGAGGAAAAGGCAGGGTAAATATTCTGAACATTCTGGATTTCCCTTCTACCCCAGACTGTTCTCTCTCTCTGGGCCTTTGTATATGCTGCCCTCTCTGCCTGAAATATCTTTTCACATCCTTGACTGCCAGAAAACTCTTATTCAACCTTCAAAACCCTGTACAGGTGTCCTCTCTTCTACCACATCTTTCTCTAGCACTCTCCCTGTCTGATGAATTATTCGTTCCTTTCCCTGGACTTCCTGCATCAGAATATTGCTATGCTTATCGGTCAGCATGCCTGTCTCCCCCATCCCCCTCCGTTGAGGATGGGAACTGTGCAGCGCTTGCATCTGAATAACAGAGCCCTTCACAAGGTCTGCCAGAACAGTGTCCAGGAGCAGCAGTGAAAATAGTCATTAAGAGACTGGGCTCTGGAATAAACCAGACCTGAGTTTGAATCCCAGCTCTGCCTCTTATAGCTGTCAGACTTGGGCAGGTTGTTTCAACTCTCTCAGTTGTCCAGACTGTGAAATGGGATTAGTAAGAATAATCACTGTCTCATGGGTTGCCATGAATAATAAAGGACATAAAGGAGTCAAGAGATTAGGCCAGTGCCAGGCACATTAGCCACTTTTCTTATTGCCCTATGAGCATCTACATGGTCAGTTCTAAGCTGAGGAGTCATGGTGGCTCCCATATAAACCTTTTCCCTTGAAATCTTGCCAGCAAATGAATATTACAATCAAGCATGATAAGTCTCATGACAGAGCATGGGTGTTCTGGGAGCCCCAAGAAGTAGCTGCTACCTGTAGTGGTCTGTGGCCTAGTGGTTAAGTTCATTGACTTTGGTGTCAGGAAGTCCTGAGTTCAAATCCTGACTCAGATGGTAACTACCTGCACTCGACACTCCTAAATGTGAAGAAAATTTCATACTACTTCATGAGTGTCATGAACTTCATAGCACAGTGCCTCACACATAGTATTACTCCTTGAGTAGGAGCTGTTATTATTAATATTTGTCAGGGAGTAGGCAAGGAAGACTTCTCGAAGAAGGTGCTATCAAGCCCTGATGGATGAATAGGAGTTTTCCAGACAGAGAGGGGAGGCAAGGGCATTTCCAGCAGAAGGAGCAGCAGGTTCAAAAGCCAGTGAGTCCAAAGGACAATAAGTTTGGCGATTCCAGATTATAGTATATGAAGGAGAAGAGGCAGAAGAAGGGCAGGGCCAGTGTAGGACACACCTAGAAGGTACCAAGTGGATCCTGGTACACACCCCCAATGAAAAAAAGTCATTCTTCTAGAATGTTCCTGGCACATAGGGGCTCAATAAATATTTGTAGAAAAAACAATTAAATGAGTACATGACATGGGACCCTCCCCCATAACCCTTTCTCTCGTTGGAATTCCAATTCTGCCAGGAATTACCTGCGGGCCCCTGGGCAAGTCACAGAACCTCTCTGAGCTTTGTTTCTTCATCTGAAAATTGGAAAAGGGACAAGGCAGAGCCACTATGCCCTCTTCACGGCATTGTTATAGGGGATAAATGAGAATGTGCCTATTACGTGCCTGCCTCATTGTAGGTTCTCAAGTTCTTGGTTATGACTACTCTCTCTGAAAGTAACTTTTAAAAACCAATGATTTGTTCCATCTCAAATGCCATCATGGCAAACCCGATTCTATGGCCTTTCCATTATTACAATATTACTGATTGTAATATTCAGTTTTCAGAACCTCCCCTTTAGGAAAACTTTATTATCCCATCCTATGGATAAGAAAACTAGCTCAAAGACATAAAGTGATGTGCCTGTGACAGTCTGAAGTTCTTTTTTGAATCCCCAATCTACTCCTGTGGATGTGGTATGATTGCATTGGATTCGCTTTAGATCATTTGATTTGATGGCTTTTGATTGGACTACATCAGTAAGGCATGACTCAGGTTGAGTCTCCAACCTCTTGCTGGGTCTTATATAAATGGAAACACACAGAGAGACCCATAGAAGAAGGAAGCTGTCGTTTTGATCCGGCCATGTGAGAGAGAGGAGAAAGGAGAGAGAGGACTCCAGGTTCACCTACAGCTGCAGAAAGGCAGAGAAGCCCCGAGAGGCTGAGAAAGGTCCTGGAGTCTGGAATCAGCAGAGCACAGAGGCACAGAATGAGGCTCCCAAGGAACCCACGGAGCCGCTCACGGCTGAGGAGATGCCCTGCCATATGCCTGATGGCCAGGATCACCAGTAGGTGACTTTGGTGAGAAAGCACCTCTGATGGTGCCTTTTTGGACATTTCACAGGCTTGGAACTGTAAGCTTTTACCCCAAATAAAATTTCCATTATAAAAGCCAACCCATTTCTGATGCTTTGCACCAGCAGCCCTTTGGCAAACTAAGACAGTGCCCAGTGTAACATAACTAGTCAGAGGCAGAGCTGGGACACGAACCCCAGTTATTCTCACTCCAAAAACTTGCCACCATTGGAGGATTTATGTTTAAAGCAATAAAACCATTTGCCTGTTGAATGAAATATGACACTGTTAGGAGCCTCAATTAATAAATCAATGAAAACCAGAGCTCCTGCGGTTAAAGGAGGAGCTGGGTCATGGCATTCCCTGCCCAGGCTTTTCACCTTGCTCCCACCCACCCACCCACTCACCTACCACTGATCCCTGGGGTTCCCAGGAACAAAAGCCCAAACCTCTGTATTTCACTCCTTGCCACCCAAGGCACAAAAGTTAGAGCCACCGATGGGCCTAACTTCAGAAGAATAACACAGCACTCTGCAGCTCCCAGAAGGACGTCTTCCTTCTGATCCCTATCCAGCCGCCTGATAAGCCCAGACTGCCACATCTTAATATTCTGCCTGCCAAGGTGCCTAAAGCTCCCTTAGACGTCTGGTTCCAGCCTGCTTGTCTTTGAGCTTGAGACATTCTAAGCAACTAGTAGTTGACTTAATAATTCGGGCAGACTTGAAAGGCAGCCTTTGAAAGGGGAGTGGTCAGCTGGCTATCCACTGACAATCTGGATGTGCTGGATGCTCGCCTAAGGGCTCCTCTCCAGGGAGGGCTGCTGGAATCAAAGATTTAGGGATCACGGAAAACTTATCTGCAGCCACAACAGAGTCCTGTTAGCAGGCTGTCCCAGGGACGGGAGGCGGGGGTGGCTCACCTATTTCTCTATCAGAAGCTGGTCCTTAGATATTTAATAATCATCTCTGCTTGGCTTAGCAGCATCAGAGTGGAGCTGGGCTCCTACCACAAGGCCCAGAGGCCTCAAATCCCTACCAGAGACAGGTCAACTGCCCCCCCTGCCTCTATGGCCCCTGCTGTAACCCTGCCTCCCACAGGTGGGCCTCAACTCCCCTCCTCACCACAACGCCCCACATCCTCACCCCCATTTTAGAGTAAGTGTTCCTCCTTCTGTCCAAGGCCAACTCTGGAGCATTTCCATCCCCTTCCGCCCCCTCCAGGGTCTGCAGCTAATCACTCTCCCTTCCCCTTAGGCAACAGATGGGTTCAAGATCCCTCCATGCTAAAGGCTGCCTTCCCAAGGTTGACCTTAGCTCTGAATCAGGCAGATCTGGATTCAAGTTCACTCTGTGACTTCCAGCTGTGTGGCCTTGAGCAGTCATTTTGTCTCTCTGCATCTCAGCTTCTTCATCTGTTAAATGGAAATAATCGTTCCTGACTCAGAGGAAAAATCGCTGTGAAAATGAGATATCGATGTGTGGAAAGGGCTCAGTGCAGTGCCTGCCCTTTCCATACTCGAGGAAGTGAAGTCGTTATTATAAATATGGGCTGACTGGCCCTTCCAGCTAAGGGGCTGCTTCTCTTCCCTTCACTTCCAGACTATTTCCTGAGCTCCCAAACCTCCTTAGCCCTTTTCAAACAGTACTCTGTCATGCCTCTTGCCCAGGTCACCAATGACCTCTGGTGACCTAACTCAATGGTTTCTTCCCAGCTTCTCACTGAGACATTTGTCGCTGATGCCCACTTGTGGTTTTCCTTGAATTCTCTCCTCCTTTGACTTTCACAGCTGCACTTTCCTGGTTCTCCTTGAGCCTCTATGAACATCCCTTTCCTACATCCCTCTCCAACTCCCCTTCTGCCCATCTACATCTGTGATCCTCAATCCTCGCTGCACATAAGAATCACCTGGGGAGCTCAAAATGCCCAGTCCCATCCCCCAGAAATTCTTTTAATTGGTCTGGGGAAGGCACAAACATTCTAAGATGAAGGTGGATCTGAGAACTACAGGCCTGGACAAAGAATATGCCCTTGACCTTTGTATGTGTTAAGATTAAGTTCAGTAATACAGAAAAAGAAGCAAAATAACAGTGGCTATGATATGGCAGAAGTTCACATCTCTTGCAGATATAGACTCTGGAGGTCTAGGTTAGTTCAGCAGCTCTACAATCATCAGGGACCCAGACTCCTACTGCCTCATGGTATAAAATAGCTGCTGGAGCATCACATTCTTGTTCCAGCCAGTAGGAAGGAGAAAGGCTCAAGTGTGGCAAAGGGAGTACAGGAACTCACTCCTCCCTAGCCAGAACTTAGCACATGGCCACACCCAGCTTCACAGGATGCTGGGAAGTTTAGTCCTTTCTCCAGACAGCTGTGTGACCAGATAAAAATCAGAGATTCTGATTGCTGAGGAGGAAGAACACACACTGGGATAATCATCACACAGTCACTGTCATGTCCTCTTCTCTCTCCACACCCCATCATGTGGCAATCTTGGGACCTCAACCACTGCACCGAGCGTGTCCCCCAGCCACCCTATAGGGCCCTCAAATGCATTATGCCCAAACCTGAGCTCCTCTTACCAAGACCAGTGAGGCATCAAGGAGTTTTCAATATTACAGACCTGGGTTGAGCCCTTGCTTGCATACTCAAGCGACCATGAATATATGCCTTAGCCTCTATGAACCTTGGTTTCCTTATCTGTCAAATACGTATTTTACAGGTTGTTGGGCAGATCAAATGGTTGGCATGCATGGAAACATCTAGGGTCATGTCTTATATATATTAGTCACTCAATACATGTTGGTTTCCTTTCCTTCTTTCTTTCTTTCCTAGTCTAGAATGACCATTCCCTTTCCCCATTCTGTTTGTTCTGTGCTGCCTTCTTCCCAAACCAATAGACATCTGTCCTTCAGGTCCTGCAGACAAGACCCCAGATGAGATGCTGACCATTTGTCTCCTTGTCAGGAGCATGTGTGAGGTGGTAGAAGGGGAAAAGTAAGAGAGGCGGGGCAAGAAATTGTCTCTACAGAAAAAGCTGAATTTCCTATCCACAGATTGCCCAGGAGATAGGACAACCCCTGAAGAACTGACCAACCCTTCCTCCTACTAGCTCTGCATCCCTGCTTTACCTCAGGGGAATTGTCTTTACTCTCGTTGACTCTTCTGTAGTCTTTTTATTATGACTCATGGCTGTTGGGCAAAGTTAGAAGTCTGGTCAACTTCACAATTCTCCAGTTATGGACCAACCTGGTTCCCTAAGTGTAGACTGACCTCAGATCCTGGCCAAAGGTCACACTAGGCCCTAGTCACAGACTGCTATATATTGAGCCTTCCTGCACCTTTGCTACTCAAAATGAGGCCTTGGATTCAGCAGTACAGGCATTTTGTTTGAAATGCATAATCCCAGGTCCACCTGTAACACATTAAATCAGAATCTGCCTTTGAACAAGATTCCCAGGGAACTCACATGCATGTTAGAGTTTGAGATGCCTAGTCTGAACTACTTACTGATGGCTTGTACTGCTCACCTGGCTTGATGCACATGCTACTTTCTAATCAGTGATTCTCAGTCCTGGGTATATATTATAATCACTGATGTGGTGCCAGCCCCCAGAGGAGAGGGTCTGATTTAATTGACTTGGGGTGAAGTCCCTTTAAAAAGAAGCTCAAGTGTTTGTTACATGTAGCTGGAACCACAGCGCCATTTGAAACTCCAGATTTTATCTCATCTTCCTTACAGAGGGAAATAATTTGACACTATTGGAGATTTTTTCTGTATCTCCCCTTTCCTTCTTCTCTCCTTCCCCAGGAACCCACCATCCACAGGTGACCCCTGTTCCCTCCCTACTCCAGGGTAACACACTCCATCCACTGAGCCAGTTCGTGCTGAGTAGTCCTACTTGGCAATGGGCACAGCTGGTGTAGAATCCTTTGATGCTGTATCCTCATTTGCATGATACATTGCAGGTTTGAGGGAGGATTAGAAACAAAGCTTACAAAACACCTAGAAGACTGTCTGAAACATGGAAGGCAGCCAATAAGTCCTGACTATTATTATTGTTATTACCAGCTGTGTGGTCTTGACCATCACAAGGCTTACCAAGCCTCAGTCTCATCATCAGCATGGAAAAGCCCCCGACATTCCGTGGGTAGCACAGATTGGGTTCAGTAATTTGCTTTTCAGTTCAGTGGAAGGAGAAATGATCAAGTATGAGTGACCAAGATGAGAGATTTCCAACAGGGATATGAGTCCAGATAGAGGGACAGGAAAGACCAGGGCATATTTGGGGAATAATGAGGAGACCAGTTCATCAAGGGCAGGAGACCATGCCAAAGAAAAGTGGATGATGAAGACAGAAGGATGATGGTGGCCAGTGGTGGACCTTGAAGGCCAAACTTAGATGTTTGAGTTTTATGGTGAAGGCAATAGGGAACCACTGGAGGTTTTAGATCAGGAAGTTGAAGGTGGTCAAGGAAGCACAGGTGCAGAAAGAAGACAAGACTAGGGCCAGTCTGTAGGAATGAAGAGGAGGAAATAGATTCAAAAGATATTTCTGAGGTTGAATCCAAATGATTTGTGAACCAGTAGGATGTGGGGAAGAAGGAAGATGGAGGATCAGATTGACAAACACAGAGGTAGAACTGTTCCCAAGGAGAAAGTGATTTTGTTTTAGACCCCCACCCTTCATCTAGCTAACATTTCTTGAGTACGTCTGTGCAAAGCACTGCGTGAAATTTGTCAAACAGAGTTCCTGCCCATATGGGCTGTGCAGCCTGGTGTTAGCATGACAGTGAGGTTCCTATGGGGAATCCAGCTGGAGATATCTAGGAGGCAACTCCAGAAAGGAGCCAGGGCTAGAGAAGGCTTTGGAATCATTCTACCAACTTCCCTGAACACACATTTCAGAAAGTGTCAAGAGCTGGAGAAATCATCAGGAGCTTTCTCAGAGGGCCAGACATCAAGCTCCACATCTCCCACTACACCAAGCCAAGGCCACCGCCACACTGAATGTCTCTCTGTAGGGCCCTGCTCCAAGGTAAGTGTGGAAGAGGCAGCTTCCTTGGAAATTAATACCTGACCCAACGGGCAGGGAATCTGGCCTCTTGATTACCTGCTGGTGGGGAGTCTTATGATTGCAATCATCAGATTGGGGATTCATACTCTCAACAGAGTTGAGCAGAGACACAGGCCAAAAAATCTGGGCCAGGTGGGGTAGTTCTTAGCTATATTGTGATGTAGATGCGATCCGTCTTCATCACTGCCCCTTGGCTCCCCAGGTCTTCATTCCCACGCTTTCCTGCTTCCTCTGCACATTCTGTTCCCTTGCACTCCTCCAGAACTCCAATGTGCTAACAGGCCCCTATGCCCTGCGCCCTCCTAAACACAGACTTTTATCCCCCTCTCTGTTCTCCCTCTAGGCCCTTACTTTCCAGCCCCTCAGACTCAACACACACACAGTTCTGGACCCTGTACATCCAATTATGTCCATAAATCTATAGTTAATTAAATACTGAACACTTAGTGTAGTGATATATCATTTGGAGGTAAATTGCATAAGTGATACTATGGAATTATATCTTTGTGTACTTTAATTGTGTGAGTATACTTTATAATTCATTGTAGTTTTTCTGTGGTCAATGGGTAATTGATATTTTTATCTCATAGAATTCAGAGGCTTATATAACTCTTATAAATGATATGGAAGTGTAAAGATGTATCTCTTTTTTCTGACATAGAATAGTTAGAACTACAATTTCCTGATACTAATTCCTTGGGCAGAAAGTGAATCCCAGGTCACACAGTACTCCAGTTTGGAAAGACAGTCTTCTCTATTGCCATCTGCTCCATGAAGTAGGTTCCAGGAATATACCATGGGAGGGACTCCCTTTCCTTCAAAACCCACTCCTCCAGCAATTTTGTCAGCCTGGATCAAAAGCCTTTAAAAATGAATTTGCTTTGACTCTGTAATTCTACTTCCAAGAACTTATGGAGCACTGTTCAAAATAGCTACACATAAAAATGGTAAGACCTAGATGTACTATACACCCTGTAAGATGCTATGCTTATTTACCTAATGTCTCAGCCCCAATCGACCATTCTGTAGTCTACTCTGTTGCTGGGACAGGAGCTCTGCAAACTACACTTCCCAGACTCCAGAGCCAGCTGGCTTCCTCTTAGGTCTTGGCACTGGAAGGCACTCGAGGAAGATAGGAAGGCAGGCCAAGGAGGGAAGGGACTTGGTTCCTACTCTTTCTTTTCCTTCCAGCCTCACTCCAGCAATAGCCATTGGCTTCAGCCTCCACTTTCTTTCTGCACTCCCAAACCCAGTCTCACCACACCTTCTCAGAGATTCTTACAGCAGCTGTTGGTATCCCCTCTTCTGAGGTCTGAGTACCAGCTCCAGAGGATCTGAGCTCCTAAGTTCCAGAAGCCCCATATCTTGTCATTTGTTCCTCCAGCATGAGGGGTGGTACCTGCTTCCTGAGTTATTATAGCTGAGACACCTCAGCATTCTTGATCTATCAGCTCTCCAATACCCTGTATTGCCAATCCCCTGTATTAAATTCCCTCTTTTTGAAATACCTTGTGTAGTGTCTCGTTTCCTAAATGGGTCCTGGCTAATACTGATACCATTTCACACCCATTAGATGGAAATACATATACAAGAGTTGATTAGTATGCAAAGCAACAGTAAATTTTTTACATTGCAGATAGGATCATAAATTCATAAAACCATTTTAGAAAGCAATTTGGCAGGTAATATCAAGTTAAGCTAAAGGTACACATATCCTTCAACACTGCATTTCTGGTCCTGGGTATGAACTCTAAAGAAACTCTTACACATTACATAAAAAGATAGCAACATTCTTTATTTTTAGTACCAGTAGGCAAGTGGGTCAGTTAATTGTAGTATACTCATCCAATGGAATACTATAAGCAGTTAAAAATAAATAAACAAAAATTATACATAGCAACATGGATAGAACTCAGAAGCATAATTTAAAGTGATAAAAAGCTATCCATAAAAGGATATGTATAGTAGAATATCGTTTTTGTGTAAATGCATATAAAATTTAAGGTCTACAAAGCAATACACATGTATAGGGGAAAAAAGAAGCACAAAATTTATAATAATAGTTAATCAGAGAGTCAGAAAAGTAATGAGATAAGAAAGGAGAATACAGAGATGTTTGGCTTTATTTCTTGATATTGGTGATGGGTACATAAAACCATAGGCAGCCATCAATATGATTATGTAACTATATAATTTATTGACCTGAAGAGTCATTAAAGATATATAGTTAAGTACAAATTAAGAGTAAAAAAACAAAATGTATTTCATTACCCTCTTTTTATAAGATTCAACATATATGAGGGTATGGAAAAAAAGTGGATAGAAAATAATACACCAAATGGTAATAATGCTTATCTCTGGATAATAGAATTATAGGTGACGTTTATTTACTTCTTTATACTTATCTGATTTTCTATGTTTTCTAAAACAAATATTGTTTTAGTTTGCTAGAAGCTGCTGGGAGTAGTATACCAGAAATAGGTTGGCTTTTCTAATGGGAATTTATTAGGTTGAAAGTTTACATTTCTGAGGCTGTGAAAATGTCCATATCATCAGAGAGGCTGTCTCACTGAAGGTCAGCTGCTGGCGATCCTGGACTCCTGCCACATGGCAAGGCACAGTGGTGGTGCCACCAGTCTGGGTCTCTGCTTTCTCCTCCAGGCTTACTTCCTCCCCAAGCTCAGCTGTAGGTGATGGGGCATATGGCTTGTCTCTCCCCTCCCCTCCAAGCCTCTCTCTCAGTCTCTCAGGGCCTCTTTCCATGCCTCTGTGCTCCGCTGATTCCAGCCTCTGGCCTCCAGCACTTCTCTCTCAGCCTCTCAGAGTTTCTCTGTTTCTTCTGCTTTTTTCTGTGTGTCTATGGCTTTTTAATCCTCCATTTATAACAGACTCCAGTAGGAGGTTTAAGACCCACCCTGGATTCTGCAATCTAATCAAAGGTCCTTAAATGAAGTGATCTGACCAAAAGGTCCTATCTGCAATGGGTTTACAGGCACAGGAATGGGTTCACTTTAAGAACAGGATTTTCTGGGGTCCACACAAGATTCAAACCAGCACAAATAGGAACCTCTTTTGTAATAGATTCTTAAAGTCATTTTAAAAACTTATTCTTACAGAAAACCCTCCCTTATCTGCTTCTATGGTCTCATATCTCATTGTGATATCTCCTAAAGTGTTATACATAAGATGATTTTAGGTTATATGCAGATTGAAAGTTTTTTATTTCTTTTGAGTGTGTGTTTATTTTAATGTTTGTTACAAAAAATAAATTAGCACATCAAAGCCATGGTTCCATTGATACTCAAAAAAAAAATTTTTTTTATTGAGGTACCAGGACCAGGAATTGAACCCCAGACCTCGTATGGGGGTAGCTGGCACTCAAACACTGAGCCATATCACCTTCCCTGAGTTGGTTTTATCATTTGTTTTGCTTGTTGTTTGTTTTTGTTTTTTCAAGAGGCACTGAGAACTGGACCCAGAACCTCCCGTGTGGTAGGCGGGTACTCAACTGCTTGAGCCACATCTGCTCCTGGGGAAAAAATTTTTTTAATAAGAGTCCTACAATGCAGGGAGAAAGAAGCTTTTTTTTTTTTTTTTTAAAGAAGCTTTAGATTACATAAATGTTACATAAAAAATATAAGGGATTCCCATATGCCCCACCCCCTCCCCTCCCACACTTTCCCACATTAAAAACATCCTTCATTAGTGCAGTACATTTGTTACAATTGATGAACACATATGGAAACATTGCTGCTAACCATGGACTATAGTTTACATTATAGTTTACATTCTATCCCACACAATTTTGAAGGTTATGACAAAATATACAATGGCATGTATCCATCATTGCAATGTCATGCAGGACAATTCCAATGTCCCAAAAATGCCCCCATATTACACCTATTCTTCCCTCTCCCTCCCCTCACAACTTCTGTGGCCAATGCCTTTATGTCAATGATAAAAGTTCTTCCATTGCTGGAATAATAATAAGTCTATTATAGAATAATAATAATTCTACTTTAGTCCATTATTCATTCCCCAATCTTGAAGATTTGGGGATGGTGATGTCCACTCTGTTTCTAATTAAGAGGGGCTTAGGTCCCATGGGGCAGATGGATGGAACTATCTTACTTGCTGTTGCAGACACTCTTTGTTCCTTGGGATGGGCATTGTCCTTCATCATCTCCTTGTTGAATCCAATCCTGGATTCATCCAGGATTCATCCATCCTGGGTGAATCCAATGAACTGGAGAGTAGGTATTGCAACTCTGCTGAGATTCAGGGCTGAACTGGCACATGAACAGACCAAAGATTTAAGTCTCCGGGACACATATTTAACAAGTATGGTGCTAATTATAGGTACAAATAAAAGAGGCAGAAGAGCCATGTGTAGGGAAGCTATAAATAAGTCTAACTCTGTTACATTGGAGAGCATAAATACCAGAGTATGGAAGAAAAACTTTATGGGTTGCAGTTGTGTGTTCTGTGACTCAATGAAAGTACAAAGTGACAAAATTGCTGCACTTCTGTGGATTGTCTTCTCCAAAAAGTGGTGGTTAAATGTTTCAGTTATCATGGCTGTGTAACAAAGTACCCCCAAACTTAGTGGAATAAGAAAACAATAGCCATCTGATTTTGCTCATGAATTTGTGATTCAGGATTTGGGGAAAGGCATCACTTCTGCCATACTCTGTTGGGTGATGCAGTCACTAACCCAGCAAAATTGAAGAGAAGGGCAATTGGACTCCACTTCTTGATGGGGTATAGCAAGATAAGTAAGGAGATAGTAGTTATTGTAGCCATCTTTGAAAAGGGTAAGCTGTCACTTGAAGCCTCCACTCACATGCACAATCAGGTCAACTCAACCAGGACGCTTCAGTCTGCAGCCTGGAGAGAACAAACATTCATCAAAGTCATCTTTCAACAGGCTTCCTCATGCTTCTCAGTTCACCCTTTCTGCTTCAGGAAGAGCTGCAGCAGCTGCACCATGCACCAAAATTGCCACATCCAGGAAATGCCCTGAGTGGCAACGCTTTCCTGCAGCTCATGATCTCATGGACTAATATAAGGCATCTGCCCAGCTTCTTCCTACATTCAGGTGGCCTCACCTCAGGGCGCAAGGTAGACCTGATAGGAGACTCAGATTCAACATGAGAAAGATTCAACAAGAAGACATCATTGATAAAGAGAGTGTAAATTGGTACAACCTTTCCAGAGGGAAGCTTGGCCATGTATATCAAAATGCAAAATGTACATTCTCTTTGACCCAGCATTCCCACTTTTAGAATGCATCCCAAGGAGACAACAGCCCAAATTCAAGAAGACATATGCACAAACAGGTACACACAGTGCTATTTGTTATTTATAATAGGGGGAAATTGGAAACAATCTCCATCCACAAGTAGGTGATGGATTAGGCAAATAAATCATATTTCATTAATATTAATTTTCAAAGAATGAAGTAGAGTTATATGGATTGATATGGAAAATCTCCAAGGCATATGGTTAAGTGAAAAAAGTATCTGAATAATACATATCATAAATCACATTTACATAAAGCCATGGGTGCTTCTGCCCAGAGATGTCTGGAAGAAAGTGCCCTGAGTGATAGCATTTTGGTAAGAATTTTTCTTTGTTCTCCATTATTAAAATGTTTAATAAATATAATAATGCTTATATTACACCTACTATGTGTTGAAGACTGTTGTAAATACTTCACATATGTTAACTCATCTTATCCCCATAACAACCCTATGAAGTTTGTCTACATTTTAGAGAACGACAGAACAGAGGTGTTAATTGTCTTGCCTACAGTGACACAGCCAGCAAATGACAAAGACATTCAGGCTCCAGAGTCCATGCTCTTAGCCATTAAGCTACCCTGACATTCCACCATGGTGAGTCATAGCATTTTTACCAAAACATTAAAGCCAGTTTCTTAAAAAGCTAAGTCCAAGGGACATGTCCACCCTGGATCTGGAAGCCCTGTGGTGAAGACAGCATGTGAAGGAGACCCAGAATGGAAGCTTATCCCCGTGGGTGTGAGTGTGGGTCCTTCAAGTCTTGCGGCTGACCAAAGATGAAAAGAGAGAGCCCCAGAGCCTGCAGACTCAAGTCACAGCTCCTGCTGCCAGGCCTAGCTCAAGCCCAATTCAAGGCTAGAAAAATGTATCATGATCATCTTGTTTCGACTGTGACCCTACTGGCTAGAGAGTGGCGTAGCCAGAGAGGTGGGCTCAAAGGATGCAGAGGTCCCTGGCAGAGGCCAAGCTGTTGGTGTGAAGGACAAAGGGAGTCCCCAGGGAAAACTCATCTGAGGAAGGGAGAGCGGAGGCCAGGGGTAGGTGCAAGGACAGGGCAGGAGCGATGCTCAGCCCAGCTGTGCCTCTGTCATTCAGAGCCCGTGCCTAAGACCTGGGGCAACGCGGCCCCCAGAAACACAAGCAAAAGAGATGTTGTTTCTCTCCTCCCTCCGTGGATCCCTGAAAGCAGCTGAGTCAGAGGCAGCCCCTCAGGGCCCTCAGTGAGGAGCAGGCGATATGGCCCCTCCAGCCTCGGGGACACAGCTGACACTTTGGACTTCAGTGGGGACAGGAGACAACACCATAGCAACTTGGAAAGGAACAGGAGGGAAGCAGTGGACACTAATGGTTGTCAGAGGTGCACGTGAGGCACCCCCAGGGCGGCCCATAACAACGTGGGAAGGAATCTACCTTCTGGTAAATGGGATTTGTCATCAGGAGTTGCCTCAGAACAGCAAGGGGTTAAGTTGCCCAGGAAGAGTGTGTATGGCAAGACACAGAGGGCCAAGGGCCTCAGGCAGACAGGAGAGAAAGAGAGGCCGCAGAGGAGACTGGAAACAGGATCCTTTGGTCTCTTCCCACCTCCTCATCCACATTACACCCCTGCCTCCTCCACCTCTACCTCCTCCACAAAGAGACCATCTCCCCAGCTCACTCTCAATGCCCCCAACCCACCCACACTGTTTTGGAACCCAAGCCTGTGTCCTCTTTCCACCTGCAGACCTGAAGAATCACGAGGGCCACCAGGCTGGAGGCAGAAGGGATCTTACTCTGGAAACTTTCTTTTTAAAGCAGAGCAAGAAATAAACGGCTCTGCAATCCACCAGTATCGCCTTGGGTTGGAAATTTAAAATGCATTAAGGTTGAGAGACTTATAAACATGTCATAATACGGTCGGCAAGCTGCTGCATCTGTGACTTGCGGGCACGGCAACCCCAAAGGGCACAGGCAGGCACGCTTGCTGTACAGAGATGAGCACACACACCCATTCACATCTGTCCCTGGAACAAACTCATCCCACACCTGTGCACACAAGCACACGCACCCTCCACACAGACCAACACATGTAGATCTACACACACAGACCCCCCAAAAAGATGTGCATACACAGGCTCTGCACACACACTCATCCCTTGTATAGGGATGTGCTAACACATTCATCCCGACCTTTGTGCACTTGCTGCACCCACACGTACACACAGTCACCCCACAAGCATGTCCACCCCTTCACCCCTGCACACACACACAGAGATGCATATACATAAACCTCCTTTCTACATATCTCACGGGAGAAAAACCCAGGTCCAGGCTCTCCCTGGAGCAGAGAGACCCCCACACACAGACACACACAGATATTCCCATTCACACACACTGGCCCCACCCGCAGCAACACAGATGTGTGTGCACATTCATATACACTCATCCAAAATATAGTTGCGGATATGCATTCATGCTCATCCCACACCAGATGTATGTACTTACTCTACCCGAAGCACAGAGATGTGCACAAACATCAATGCACACTTGCCCACACACCGTGTACACACATGCTCCGTCCACACCCAGAGATACAACATAACCAAACAGACATCCCCTCCCTGCTGACTTCAACAGCCATCTGGATGCCCCTCCAACAGCCAGGCTCTTGCTTTGTTGTTTTTTGGGGTTTTTTTCCTTTCTTCTTCTCTGAAAACGAAGAGAAAAAACCCAAGTGTCACCTTTGATTCCAGTTCTTCCTTGCCCTCCACATCTAGTCCGTCTGTGAAGCCTGACATTTTTGCCTTCAAAGCATGTCTGGAATGGAATCACTGCTCTCATCCCCACAGCCATCCCTGTGCTCCATGGCTGGACTGCTGGGAAAGCCCCTTCCCCTGTCCTCACTTCCCCTGGTGCTGCCTGTGATCTACCCTCCCTTCGGCAGCCAGAGCAAAAGGCCTTTCTGTGGCTTCCCGCTGCACGTTAAGTAAAATGCAAACCCCTTACCCAGGCCTACAAAGCCTACGTGATCAGACCCTGACTCTCAGGTCCTGACCTCATCTCATGCCCCCTCCCCTGACCCCCGTCCCTTCGATGCCCTCCTCTCGTCCACTACTCTCTAGCCACATGGGGCTCCTTTCACTGGCTCAACATACCAACACCTTTCCTACTTGGGGGCCTTTCCATATACTTTTCCCTCTGCCTGGGAGGCTCTTTCCCTGACTCTCCCTATGGCCCACACTCATCCTTTAGGTCTCTGTTGAAATGTCACCTCCTCAGAGAGTTCTTCCCTGATGGACCCAATCGAAATAGGATACTCCCCATTATTCCCTTCCCACTGTATCCTGCATGGCATTTATCACCATAAGCATTTCTAAATTTACTAAAAGTCAATAAAATTAAAAATTCAGTTCCACAGGCACGCTAGCCGCATTTCAAGTGCTCAACAGCCACCTGCGGCTAGTGACGGCAGGAACACTTGCATCATCCCAGGAAGTTCTCCTGGGCAGCGCTGCTCTTGACTGTAGACGAGAGTGGGCAGGGGCAATGTCTCTTCCTGTCATCCACAGGTACTCTGGGCCTAGCCTGGTGTCTAGCACCCAGGAGGTTCTCAGGACATAGTTATCGGATGAACTCACACGCGTGCACATGGTCATAAAAACAGATATACCCTCTGCATAGCAAAGACCCCATTCAAATCCATCTCTTTCTTGAATCCTTCTCGTCGCACACACACCCTTCTCCTTTTCTCCCAACCACAATGCTTGGGCCAATTGTGGCAGGCAGGTCTCCACTGTCCACGACTTGCGTACGTGGCAGGCAATTTGCCGCGCACTGGCAGAGAGGTAGAAAGGTGAGGAGGAAGTCGGGTCCACTTCCTCATCAGAGCCCACCCGTCTTCTCCTGGGGAGCAGCACAGCAACCAGATTAAAAGCACAGGCCCTGGGCACAGGCAATCCCAGGGTCGCACCCCAGCTCCGCCTCTTACTAGCTAAGTGACTTGGGGCAGATTGCCAAACCTCTCCGGGTCCCAACTTCCTCATCTGCAAAATATGCATAATAACACATTCATCTTAGAACTGCTACTAGGAGTGAAAGAAATAACGTATGTCAGAGGTGTGACCCGGTGTTCCCTTTGAGGATGCTGCCTATTTTTGCAAAATTAGGACTCATTTATATTCTGCCCACTATGTACACAGTCTTACGTGGAAACCTCAGTTGATTCCCAATTTATTCCAGTGATGTCTGAAATTCCTTATAGACGGGTGCTCCGGGTCACTGCCCAAATGGCCTAATGATTAAGCAGGCTCTGGCCCCTAACCCCGAGACAGCAATTTTGGAGCAAAACAACCAATGGTTTATTTCAGCAATTAGTTTACATGATACTAAAATATTAGTAGTCAACCGAGCAGCTTGTTAAATGCAAACGCGCATTACCACTGAGGCCCACCCATGGTCCCCAGGTGCAGTTCCATCTGAGATAGGACCAGGTCTGAGTGTCGCCAGGTAGGATGATGGGGGAAGAAGGTCCTGGCCAAAATAAATTATCAGAAAGGACAGAGCAGGCCCCGAGGAGAAGGCGACAGCTCAGGAGGAAAAAGAGTGGTGAGATCAGAGGTGAGTTAGCCACCGGATGAAATGCAGCCTCATGCAGTGGTAAGTTCACGGACTCTGGCACTAGGCTGCCTGGGTCCAGTCCTGACTGGGTCCTCACTAGCTGTGTGGCCTTGATCAACTTGCTTATCATCTCTGTGCCCTTGTCTATGAAGCTGGGATAATGATAGTACCTACTTCAATGGATTCTTTTGAAGAGTAATTTAGTTAACATTTATAAAGTGCTTAGAACATTGCTTGGCACATGTTAAGTTCTGTACAGAGGGTTTGTTAAATAAATTGGTGAAGAGAGTGGAGAAGGGCTGGGAATTTGGTAGAATCTCCCTGCACCTTTGTTCTTCTCGTCTCCCCTAAGTCCCCTTACCAAAGCTTCTCCCCACTCTCTTTAAAGTCCTACCATTCCCACCTTCCAATTAAAGGCAGAGTCCATCAGAGACCCAGAGGGACTCTGAAGGAAATACAAATGGCCGGAACACAGGGACAAATGCTCAGCCACTCATCCTCACTATTCCCAGGGTGTGGGAATTAAAACTGCAATAAGATATCCAGGCAGGGACTCACAGAGGGCCAGGAGGTACGTAGAACACTTTCTAAATCAATGCACCTTTATTCAGCTGGAAATCTTAATGTAGCATATGACTCTAGGTAGTCTTCAGACATGATTCAGATTTTTGAAAAATACTAAAATAACAGTGGTACACTAACAAGAAATGCCTGCATTTCAATATTTAACAATGCAATGTACCAGAACATCAAAATATTACATTTTAAAAAGCAAAATTAATACAACAGCATATTAAAAGAATTATACAACATAATCAAGTGTGATTTATCCCAGGAATGCAAGGGTGGTTCAACATAAAAAATCAATTAATGTAAAATGCTATATTAACATAACAAAGGGGGGGAAAGCACATGATCATCTCAATTGATACAGAAAAGGCATTAGACAGAATCCAGCACCCTTTCTTGATAAAAACATTTAAGAACACTAGGAATAGAAGGAAACTTCTTGAACATGATAAAGGGCATATATAGAAAACTCACAGCTAATATCATACGTAACGGTGAGGACTGAAAGCTTTCCCTGTAAGATCAGGAATAAGACAAGAATACCCACTGTCAACACTGTTATCCAACATTGTACTAGAAGTTCTTGCCAGAACAATTAGGCAAGGAAAAAAGAAATAAAAGACATCCAAACTGGAAAGGAAGAAGCAAAACTTTCCCTATTTGCATATGAACCTATATACAGAAAATCCTGAAAAATCCAAACAAAGCTGCTAGAACTAATACATGAATTCAGCAAAGTGGCAGGGTACAAGCTCAACATGCAAAAATCAGTACTATTTCAATACACTAGCAATGAGCAAGGGTCTAATATCCAGAATATATAAAGAAATCATTCAACTCAACAACAAAAAGGCAAACAACCCAATATAAAAATGAGCAAAAGACCTGAATAGACATTTCTCCAAAGAAGATGAACAAATGGCCAAAAAGCACATTAAAAGATGCTCAACATCATTAGTCAGCAGGGAAATGCAAATCAAAACCACAATGAGAAACCATTGCACACCCACTAGAATGGCTACTTTTTAAAAAATCAAAAACAGAAAATTACACATGTTGGAGAGGACATGAGAAATAGGAACACTCATTCATTGCTAGTGGGAATGGAAAATGGTGCAGCTGCTGTGGAAGACTGGCCATTCCTCAGAATGTTAAATATGGAATTATCATATGATCCAGCAGTCCCACTTCTAAATATATACCAAAAAAATTGGAAGCAAGGACTTGAACAGATGTTTATAGCAGCATTATTCACAACTGTCAAAAAAGGGAAGTATCGCAAGTACCCATCAACTGATAAATGGATAAACAAATTTGATATATACACACAATGGAATATTATTCAGCCATTAAAAAAAGAATGAAGTTCTGATACATGTGATAGCATAGATGCACCTTGAAGACATCATGTTGAGTGAAACAAGCCAGACACAGAAGGACAAATATTATATGTTCTCACTGATATGAAATAATTAGAATAAGGAAACTCATAGAGTCAGAATCTAGAATATAGGTTACTAGGGGATGGGAGGGGGTAAGGAATAGGGAGTTAAGGCTTAAAATATAGAGAATTTCAATCTGGGGTGACAGAAAGTTTTAGTAATGGATGGTGGTGATGGTAGCACATTGTAATTAATAGCACTGAATTATATATTTGAATGTGGTTAAAACGGGAAATATTAGGTTGTATATAGAAGGTACTAGAATTTTAAAAAATTTTTTTTTAATCCATGGAACTGCACAACACAGAGAACCCTAAGTTAAACCACAGACTTATAAAAATGCACTTTCATCAATTGCAACAAATGTACCAATTCAATGCAAGGTGTTAATAATAGGGTGGTATGTGGGAATCCTGTATTTTATGCATAATTGTTCTGTAAACCCAAAACTTCTCTAATGAAAAAGAAAATGAAAATTTTAAAAAAGCACTCCAGGCAGAGGAAAGGGAGTGCAAGAGCCCTAAGAAGTTTGGGGAGGGAGCAGAGCCCAGAGTAGCTGGAGGGCAATGAGGGGATGTTCTTCCCTACCTTGTCGTGAGCAGAAAGAGGAGGATGCCTGTAAGGTGGCCAGCTGGCCTTCTGGCATGTGCGAGATGTTTAATAAACATGGGTTCTCTCTGCCCTCCACCCCAGGGGGCCAACACTCCAGGCTGCCTGCCTAAGGACTGCTCAGGGCTCCCCAGATCCAAGCCTGTCTTTGCCACCATCGAAATGCACACTTTCTCCCTTTGTCTAATTATTCCTAATTGGAAAAAAATTTTGTTTGGCAAATCAGCTGGCATCTTCTCAGCTCCGGTGTCCTAGCAACCCAGCTCTCGGGGGTGACACCAGAGAGGAGGCGCTTTGACGCCTCCGCACTACAGGGAGCGCCAGGGAAGGGCAGGCGTGACAGCTACACCCCCAGACTGGCGTCTCCTCTCCCTCGGCCCCCCGCCACTGCACCCCGTCCACACACACGTGTGCACTCGCACACACTCTGCTGAAGCCACCATCACTCGCCCCTGCCTGAAACACAACCTCAGCCTTTCTGGAAAGCAGAAGGTGTCTCAGAAATAGATTTCTAATTTTCCAGCCACCTGCTCGACTGAAAGATATTCTGGAGTTTATAATTACTTTTCAGGCACTTAACTAGAGTCTAGTTTCTAGGGCAACTTGATGCATCGCTTAATGTGTTTATGGGTAAATGTCCCTTCCTGCTCAGCCGGGGCAGCGTGAGCGTGGCCCCAGCAGGCCCGGGGAGGGCTCTGCCTCGCCGGCTCGGGCTTTTTGAGGACAAGTACACTGACCTTGAGAGCCTCGAAGAAGATGGTAATGAGATAATGTGGGTACAGCTCCTGGCACGTCCTGGCACGGGACACGGGAAGTTCTCAGAGAATATTTAGAAGTGGCAACAATGATTCTAATGAAAATATGTGGCGATAGCCTCCACCATCTAGAAGCACACAAGCTCGGGCACCAGGCCTTAGAGGCGGAAAACTCCCTCGGTCACCCTTAACCAGTGGCAAGAGCATGGTGGTGCAACCAGGCTGCTCTGGGTTCAAACCCCAGCAATACCAGTTACGAGCTCCATGATAACGGGCAAGTTATCTTCCATCTCTGTACCATTTGGAAAGGTAGAGACGATTATGGTACCCACTCAGAGGCTTGTTGTGGAACTTAAAAATGTTCATTCATCTAAAGCACTTAGCATGATCCTGAGCCAAGTAGATGTTCAAATACTGTTATTATCCAATAATTGCAGAACAGCTGCTCCAGCCAAGCAAATCCAGTTTGGGGCCCAGGAGGCAGAGTTGCCTCAAGGAACTCACAGACTAGAGCAGGGGTGTCCCAGCGGAGAAAAAAGACAAAACAAAACACTGTAACATCTAATTGTATTTTCATCTCATGTACATTTTATGATGTGTATATTTTATAAATAAATAAACAAACATATATTAAGGGGCCTCACTTAAGAAAGGTTCAAAACCGGGGAGTGTGATCCCCAAAAATGGATGGGAAAGAGAGAACAAAACAAATAATTTCTAATGGAAGGGTTCTAGGGGTTTTTCAGCCTACTCCCACCCCCATTTTACACCTGGGGACAATGATGACCTGGAAGTGGGTTGTACTTAACCCAGAGTTGCACCAGAAACAATTAGCCAAAGCTCTGAGAAATTCACAGAAAGCCAAGAAGCTGGGACTGCAGATCCCCCAGAGACAAGAGCCCCATGGATAGAGTAATCGGGAAGGCTTCCTGGAGGAGAGGGACAGGAACCGGCCTTTGAGAGGGAGGGCAGAGTCCCATCAGGGCCAAACCCAGGGCAGAAAAGAGGGACCACTGCTTATAAAGCCACCCCAAGCTCCGCTCCCCCAGGGTCATGACAGGGTGTAAAGACTCCCACCACGGCCAAATTCAAATCATCAAAAGTTGTACAACTGGCTGGCAAATGTCCTGAATAGTTAAATCCAGCCGGCACAAGCTGGCACCAGCGCATCCCAGAGGGGCTCTCCTGGGGGTCCTGCACCCATCACCCTGGCTCACACACACTCTGAATTTCTACCTGCCTCCCTGTCCTCCACTCATTCTTTTTCTTTACAGTTTTACTGTCTGTCTGTCTTTGGGTCAGTCTATCGCTCTTTCCTGAGGTATCTGGAAATTCTCCAGCCTGGGTGAGGGGCCAGGGAGGGTCAGTGGCTCTCTGTGCCTCAGCGGTCTTCTCCCTGGATCTGTGTTTGCTCCCTGTCTGCTCACGTATGTGGGGGTCTCTCAGCCCCTCTCAGTATCTCCAGCCAGAGCCTGCCTGTGGGTCTGCTGAACTGCCTTATCTCTCTGGGCCTGTTTCTCCAAGTCTCCCTCTGGTTCTGAATATGTGTGCACGGGGGTGAGGCATTATCTGGGTTTCTCTGTCTCAGATTCTGTCTGTCTGCCTGCTTGCCTGTCTGACTTCTTTCAAGGCCTCTCTCTACATCAGTGATTCTCAGAATGTCCCTGGGCCAGCAGCACCCCTGGGAATTTGGTATGGAATCGGAAACAGGGGTTGGGGCCCACCTCCCCCAAGGTGATTCTGTTTGAGCACCAAGTCCATCTCTCTTTCAGCTCTGTTCAATGGGGGGCTGGAGGGGACTGGGGGACCACCTCTGTGTCGCTGTCCCTATCAGTCCATGTCTGTCTGTCATGCCAGAGACTCCTGGACAGAAGGCAGCCTGCATCTCCACAGGCTCACTCTGAGTCTTCTGCCTGTGTGCTTGCTCCCCATTCTCCCAGACAAAGAGCAGACAAGCTGAGAAGAGGACAACAGCCCAATTAGACGCACAAAGGCAGCTTGTTGATTGCCCACAGAGCCGAGAGGAGGCTGTGGTCGATTAATTGGGAAACATCAACTGCCTCCTCAGCTGGAGATAAGGATATGGTTTGGATCACCCCTTGCGGGTTTGGATCTTCCCTCCCGCTGTACACAGACTCACCTGGGGTACTGAAAAAAGGACTAGATGCTAGGGATCTCCAAGAGATTCTGATTCACTTGGTCTGGGGTGAAGCCCAGGCATCAGGGCTTTTTTAAACACTGCCCAGTTGATTCTAATGGACAGAGCGCCAAGTCCTAAGGTAATCCTTACAACCCCCTCAAAGAGAGAGATCAGAATCCCCCTTTCACAGATAGAGAAACTGAGGCTCGGAGAGGGAAGGTCACTTAACTAAAAATGGCAGAGTGGGTATTCGAACCAAGATCCGTTAGGCTCCAGGTCCATGCTCTTTATTCCACTCTGTGCTGTACATTTTGCACAAAATACTGATCTCCCAAAATTGCTGTGCCATTGCCCACCCAGGCAAGCCAAGAGACACCCACCCCTGCCACACCACACTCCAGTTCTCTGCAGATCTGAAGCCCCTGGCCCTGTGCAGCCAGCTCTGGGCCTCTATAATGGATTCTCTGTACCAGGAGCCCTTCCCAGGAAATGTACTCTCCACCTTGGGCTGTTTTTAAGATTCTTGGTATTTCCCCACCAAGGAGGTTTCCTTCCTGATAGCCCCCAGAATTCCTCCCTAATCCCCACTCCTTCACGTAAACACTTCTCTCCCCGGGCTCCTGCTCCAGAGTCTGCCAGCAGATATGGCCAGCGTTTGCGTTCTCTGAGTCCAACCTGACACAGCCCCATCTGCGAGTCGGGCCACAGCATCAAGGGGCAGTGGAATTGCCCAACAAGAGCTTCTCTGGCTCTGCCACAAAAGTGTTCTCATCCACAGCAGCAACCTGCAGGGACCTGGACAGTGGATCAGGCTGGTCCCTCTAATGCTCAAAATGTCTCCAAAACCTTATATTTTCTCTTTAAAATTCAACTGAACTTTACATTCTACTCCATAATATACTGGGGTTTGTTTTAATATAAAAAGAATGCATACTGATTGAATTTTGACAAGGAACATGTATTACTTCTATCATGTAAAATATTCAATTAAGAAGTAAATATAACACTTCTAATTCCTTACCATCAAGTAAAAATGACAATCTGGAAAGGTGCCAGATTTACTCTGCAGCTTTATGAATTCCCAACAGACCTAGGGTGTCCCCAGGGGCATCCATAAAGCATTCATTCTTTCCTTCTTCTGTTCACTCATTCAACAAACATTTGTGGAGTGCCACAACACCCCAGACATTGGGCTAGAGCCTGGGGATATAATGATGAGTAAACAGACATGCTCCCTGCCTACAGGAAGCTTCCAGTCTACTCAGAGGGTCAAGATGTTAAAGAAACATGCAAATAAATAAGACAAACAGATGGAAAAAAGGAAGAAACATGCAAATAAAAGTATAATTATAAGTTGTAAGAAGTTCACTGCAGGAAACAGAGAGTTATCTGAGCAAGAATAAAGGGGGGCTACTAAAATAAAAGGGGATGACATTTAGGCTGAGACCTAAAAGAGGAATAGGAGTTGGCCAGGTAAAAGCTAGCAGTGGGAGAGAGCCCCAGACATGAGTGACAACCCGGTGAAGAGGGAAAGGAGCATGAACCCAAACTTTTCTGATGTTCGGTGGTAAACCCTTCACCGTCTACAGCTAGAGTCTGGAGCCAGAAGTGGAGTAACCCTCCTTCCCTGAGTCCTGGGAGACAGCCAGTCACTCTGCTAGACCCAGCCAAACTGCAGTCTCTAGGCACAAGGCCACCTGTCATCACTGGGCCCTGGAGGAGGACCTGGAGCCAGAGAGGGTGAGAGCTGGTGGGCAGCAGAAGGAAAGGCTCGTAGGGACCGTGCATTCAGCCCCAGGTAGGAAAGCATAGGACTACGGTCAACTCTCCATCAAGGCCAATCCCAAACCAGTCCTCTGGGGCTTCCCAACACATTCCTGATGTCTGGTGGCAGCATCTTTGGAGCCCATGGACATGGGAGGACAGGCTGTAGGTACCATAGGGCCAGCTACCCTTCTGATCCCAGGTCTGGTCAGAGATTTCACTTTGGTCCCAAGGTCAATGTCCCACTTGTGCTCCAGTCACGGGTCCCTGGCCCCTATTTCTGATTCATGGCCCTGATACCGTTCCTGGTCAGCCGGCCCGTCTAGGATGAGGGGCTGCCCACTCCTGCCAGTTGCCACCCCCCATGGAGGGGGTCCTGACCTCAAACCCAGGCCCCCTCCGGACTGGGACCTGTGCCCCAAGATCTCTGCCGGCATGTTGTGCTCATTCCAGGGTCCAGCACCACCCACCACCATGCTCAGCACATCTCTTCCCCGGGATGCCTCACGTCCTCAGGGACCTCCCAGGTGTACACCACCTGCCAAGCCACCTAGCTGGTTCTTCTCAGACCTCGCCTTCTCCCACCTGGACTATTGTAGCAGCTTCCTGTCTTAACTTTCTGCTTCCTTCCCACTGTAGCCAAAGTGACTTTTTAAACACACAACTCTGATCCTGCCACTTCCCTGCTTCAAACATTTCAGTGCACTTTCCATTGCCCTTAGGGTAAATTCCAAGCTCTTTCACATGATATTCAAAGTCAGACAAGTTCCAGCCTCAGTCCACCTCTTTGTTCTCATCTTCAGGAAAGACTTGTAGGACAGGAAACGACACTAGAAGAAGGTTGAGAAATGAGTGAGAGAAAGAATTCAGAAGCAAGGGCACAGGCTGGAATGCCCCAAGTCTTTGGCCTGGGACCCTTCCGCCCCACCCCGCAGCTTCTGCCCTGCCAGGAGCTGGAAGGGGTGGCAGAGGCTGCTGGAAGCTGGGGGGCTACCACCAAGCCTGGGTCTCTGTCGCCACCCAGAGGCTAAACAGAGCAGCACAGGCAGGTGGGCTAGTCTTGCAACAACCCAGCAGCCTGAGCCCATCTCCCCACCCACTCGTCACCCGACCGCCCACTTACCAACCCCAACAAGTGAGCAAGGTCCAATCAAGGGTGGACCCAAGAGCAAGGGCTTCAGTGGGTAGAGACGGTGTCAGGAACCAGCCTAATGGGTCTAGAACACACTTCCATTGTGCATGTCATACTATTGTAATTTACCTGTTCCTGGGCCTGGTTCCCGGACTAGAACCCGAAATCTGGGATCCCTGCTCACAAGGTAACCCCACGCTCTGGTCAGCCAGCCTCTCCAGGCTTCTCCTTCCCTTACTGCTGTGCCCTCCTCTTCCCTACTGGACTTCCCAATACACCCTCTCCTTGCCAAACCCCAGCGTCTTTGGGAACAAACCCAGGACAATAAACCCAGTAGAGCTTCAGCCTCTCTGTATATACCCCCTCCACTACCCGCCAGAAGCGATTCCTGGTTCTGCCACCACTGCCACGTTCATTCGCTCCTTCATTCATTCACCAACTTGGAGAGTTTCATAGGTGCCTGGCACTGTACTTAGGCCCCAGGGCAATAGCAGGTAATGAGCAGACAGCATCCTTCTCTCTGGAGTTTACCTTGTAGTGGGAGCAGACAGACATTAAACAAGCAATCAGATGAATGAACAAGGTCATTTCAGATAGTGATAAACTAAGTGATGTACTAGAGAACACAGGGAGGGTGCAACAGAGGCTAAATTGGGTGGCCAGGGAAGGCCTCTCTGAAGCCAAATGTGATGGTTTCAAAATATGTCCACAAGATTCTTTAAGATATGCTCACTGCCTTCAAAAAGTGGAGTCTCAAATAAAAGGGGTGGGGGGAGCAGGTGTAGCTCCATGGTTGAGTGCCTGCTTCCCATGTACCAGGTCCCAAAGTCAATCCCCGGTGCCTCCTTAAAAAAAAAAAAAAAAGCAGCTGTACTTAATGACTCACTTATAGTGAATAGAATGTGCCAGAAGGAATGGTATGTTGACCATGCACTACTTCCAGGATTAGGGCATAGAAGTCATGGTGGCTTCCTCTCTGGATCACTCACTCTAGGGGAATCCGCAGCCATGTCATGAGGACACTCAAGCAGCCTCATGGAGAGGCCACATGGCTGGACACTGATGCCTCCCGCCTCTCACACCATCTTGGAAGCAGATCCTCCAACCTCAGTCAAGTCTCAGGAAGACTGCAGCTCCAGCCAACATCCTGACCACAGCCAAATGAGAAGGCCTGAGCCAAAGCCACCAGCTAAGCTATTCAGCTGACATCCACAGGCACAGAGGGCTCAGGGCCCAGGGCTCATGGTACTTTTAGGGACCCAAGAAAATGTTTTCATTTCTTTTAAAATCTGAAGAAATAAAGAACTTTTAGGTCAAAGAAAATGTTTTAATATATAATATTAATATATCTATGTTTATACTAACATAGCCATTAGATATATAGATAAATATAGATATAAAGAAATAGATATAGATATAGATATATAGATATAGATATAGATAGATATATTTTCAGTCTTTTGGGAAGAATGGGGCCACAAAGCCCAAAATGCCCAAGTCCCATGAAAGTCAAAATGTGGCCATAAAGCTGCTCCCATCTTCTTGACCCACAGAAACTCTGAGATAATAAATATCTGCCATTTTGAGTTATTAAGTTTGAAGGATAATTTGTTACACAGCAGGAGAGAACTAACAGGCTGGGCACATGAAGATCTGAGGGAAGAGCACTACAGACAGAGGGAACCGCCAGTGCAAAGCCCCAAGGTAGAAGTAATCTTGGAGTGTTCAAAATGAACAGAACAAAAGTTACTTAACCTCTTTAAGCCTCAGTTTCCTCACCTGTAAAATGGGAGTGATGGCAATCACAGCTCCTCACTGGGTTGTTACTGGTATTAGACGAACGGTTTCTGGCACCAAGTAGGCCCCTATGTTTGTTGTTATGATTCCGCCTCCTCCTGGCCTCTCTTCCTCCTGAAGGCCTTGACCCACTTCTCTCCAGCTTCCAAGCCTTTTCCTGGTCCTGCTCTTCCACCAACATGCACAGGAGCTGGGCGTCCAGAGAGGCTTCCAGGATTCTGAGCTGACCTGGTTCAGCCCGAAACAGGTGTTCCACAGACAGGGTTTGCAGCTCTCCCCTGAAGATACTGCCTTCCTTCCCACTCGCCCATCGGCTCCCTCACCCAGAGTCAGTGAGAGTCTTCTAGAATGCTCTTAGAGTCCTGATTCTGGGGCAAAGCCACTGCTTTTCCCCCTGAAAACCCACTGTTTGCACACACATCCATCCATGGTCTGCTGAGGTGAGGAGACGCCTTCCCCCATCACCACCGTGAAGGAGTAAACATCAGAGCGCAGCCCTGGGCTCCCTAAACCCACCGAAGATCACGCCTCAGCCATGGGGCAAGGGGGAAGCAGAATCACCTCTCCCCCCACTCACAGACCTGCAACCTGAGGCCCTTTCCTTTCCTCACAATGAGTCCCTCGCACAGAATCCCCAACAGGTTAGACGCGTGAGTAAGTCAATAGCCAACGGACTGACTGCATGTAGGAGACATGTCAGGCACCGCTTGCCCCACTCACTGTCCCTGCCTATTTTTAAATTTACTGAGCATTCTGCACTGGGAGCTCAAGGCCTGGGGAAAGGACAGCTATGAAAACGAGACAGTTCCCCAGATGCCAAGATCTAGAGAGAAGACACACAGCATACTGAGGTTACAGAGAAGGGGCACTTGGTTCCAGTGGGGGTAGGGTGGGCTCCAGCCTGAACTGAACAAGTGATGCTGGCTCCCTTTTCTTCCTTCACCATCCACAGAAGTCAATGCTTTTCGCCGGGAACTAGCCTGAGTTCAGACCAGAAGCAGCTTTGTCCCAGGGTTAACTGCAGGCCTTTTTCCCATTCAGTCTCCCCTGTGGACAAAGGCCATACTACCGAATGGGTTAAGGTCATGTGCTCTGGAGGCAGGCAAACAGACACCCAACCCCAGCTTAACTGCTGTTTGACTCTGAGTAGGTGGCATAACCTCTCTGGGCTTCTGTTTCCTTTATTTTTACCTCCATCTCTCTTCATCTCTATTTCAGACCCTGCATCTCACATTTATCAGACATAGATGCTTCCAGTCTTTAGTGCATCTCACCTCAGCCTTGCTTGGCCTTGTCCCTTCCCCCTCCCACCAAACCCCTTGGAGTCCCATTAATTTTGAGAGGCTGTCTATGGATTGCCTCCTGGCCCAGTCCTGGGGCTCAGAGCGCTGCGTAATTATCCACTTGGAGCCGAGGGGAAGCAATAACCAGTTCTCCCTCCCTCCTTCCCTGCCTGCCTCACTCTCATCCATTTTGCTCAGACATCCCCAGGGAAGCCGATTATGGAGGGGCCTGCTGAGTGAGGAGGGGTGGGGAACCTCATTACCGTACAGAAGGTCAGAGAATGTGAATGGGGTGGGCATTGCTCCAACCTCTGCCAAATACCAAGGCCGGGGGTTGCCCCCAACACCCCAGGCCTTGGCCCTTTTGTTTGTCCTGAGCATCTCAACTTAATCGCTAGGCCATTATCTCCAGCCCGCAGCCCCCCAGCCTTGTTCAGCCACCTTGCCCCCAGGCCTCTCAAACTCAACCCCTCCATAACTGGACACACCATCTCCCCAAGTGCCGGGCTGCCCCCTCCACTCTCCACACTGCCCACTCTTGTCCCCTGAAGCACCAGACACCAGGCTTCCAAGCCACCTGAAGTCATGCTTGAGCCCTCCCTTTGCGTTACTCCCAAGAAGTCTTCAGCCACAACCACACATTTCTCTGTTAACCTCAGAACCCCAGATCCAGCTTCGATGTCCTAAAAGTTCCCTGGGAGTGGGCCCCTTCACCTGGACAGCCCTTCAGTTTAGACCCGGCCTGTCTGAATGTATCATCCCCCCTCCCCAAAATCTCCCACCCTTTTCCAGCTCCCCCACCTCTATCCACAGCACTCCCTGTCCCCATCAATGATATCAACCCTCTCCACCGCCTCCCACTCCACCCACAGATAGCCAGACAGTCCCCCATGCTGTGGGGCTTTGGGGTTGGTAGGATGTGAATTTTAATCTCAGATCCATGGTTCCCTAACTGTGTGAGCTGGAGCCGATCTCTTCACCTCTGACCCTCGGTTTTATCATCTGTAAAATGGGGATAAGGACATCCACCTTGCACGGCTTTGGGGAAGATGGGTTGAGAATGTCCAGGATTAAAATCTCAAATGCCCACAGGAGCCAAGCGAGTAACACACATGAGTAAGGAGACCTGGTGGGAACAGTGGCAAACTGAAGAGCGGATGTCCCACCTCCAGGGGGTCTGCTCCTCAGCTCCAGTCCTTGACACCTGGGGGAGTATAGGCCCCATGTTGCTGCATCTTCCCATTCTTCAAGAGCAGCCCCAAAAATGTTTTCATGTGGAATCACCAGATTTGTACATGTTGACACTTAATTGTAATCTTTCTTCAGCACCACAAAGGCCAAGCAAAACATTTGCCTCCAGGTTACCAGTTTGTACTCTCTGATGTATGCAAGGCACTTATAACAAGGAGCTATGATGTATGCAGGCTATGTAACAGAGAGTCAATAAACACTAATTCCCTTCTCTGTCCTTCTTATTGATTCTCTCAAAAGAAAAAAAAAAAAGTCATTTCACCCTTCAAGCCATTCCTCCCATTCCACTCCATCATCATCATCTTCATGTAGACCTCACTAGCTGGCAGCCACCCTGCCCTAGCAGCACCTCACCCTGCCTCGCCCTCCCTGGCACCCTCTATGGCTGACTAGGTGGAATGGAGCTCTCTGCTTGGGTCCGACACCTCCCGGCTGACAAAGCCCTCTCCCTTTCATGTTGCCGTTTTATGTTCTCAACAACATTACATGAAAGCTATTATCAAGCCCAACTCATGAATGAGGGAAATGAGGTCCACAGGGCATAAGTCAGTCAACAAGTATTTATTAAACACCTACTATGCACCAGGCACTGTTAAAACGGCAAACCCACAGTCACACAGAGTATTCTTGTTTGCAAGTGACAGAACCTAAATTAAATTGCCTTAAACCAAAGAGATGATGTAGTGGCTTATGCATTTGCAGAAAGGAAAACAATGCTGCTGGGCTGCAAAGACCAATGGAGCTGGGGACGCGAATGTTTCCCAAGTGCTCACTTGCTCATCTCTTGTTTCTGCTTCCCTTTCTGGACTGGAATCATTGTCATCCAGCTGAGCAACATTTCCACACACAGGCCACCAGCAAGTCCAGAGCCTCTCTTCTCACTGAGGTCACTGTCAGAGAGAAACTGACACTTACTAGGTCAGCTGGGATTAAGTTGCCACATTGGACCAATCAATTGAGCAAGGTGCATCTCTGTGGGGCACCGTGAATGATTGGCTCAATTTTGAGCTATTCCAATCTTTGGGCCAATCAAGAGTCAACAAGAAAGCAAGCTCTATGAGATGTGGCTGGTTAGACTAAGAATGGAGAATTTCCCAGGAAATGAGATTGCTATTCTGTTCAAACAAGGGATATTGTCTCAGTCTGGGCTCCACCAGATACTGACTGAGATGAGGATTTGTGTGCAAGTTGTTTATTTGGGAGGCAATCCCAGAAAATGTCTGTAGAGAAATGGGAAGTGAGGCAGGGAGGACGCCAGTGAAGGGTGTGTAATTGAGCAAGTTACCTCCATGGGCAACTGAGTTTAATCCTGCTGGCCACCTCAGTGATGCTCACCAGAGGGGTAAGGGAGCTGGAGAACGAGTGCCCTCACTCCCATCAGTCACTAGCGGAAGGCTGTTGCTGGTGGGATGTTAATTTGCTGGCACTTCCAGCCCATCCCATGGGCAGACAACCCAAGAGAGCCACAGGCAGAGTGGCAGGTGCTGGCAGTTGCAAATTGGGCCAGACTTCTGTAAATCCCCGTGCTTTACCAAGGTGCTCTCCATCACTGAAATGGAACATGCCAAGGAGATATGGGGTGGATACTGGCAGCACCTGCTACATGTATTGACCATTTGATGGAACAAGATCGAAAACCCAGATCAATCTGATTGTTTCCAGTAAACCACGTGGTCCCCACACTAGGCCACGACCAACCAGAGGGCCAGAGCATCCAGGCAAGAGCCCAAAAGGGAGATCCCTGGCCTAAAATCATAGCAAGAGAGATGTGGCAGCCAGTGGCCAAAGTCGCAAGAACTGCTCATCTGTCCCTGAGCGTCTACAGGGGAAGCCCCAAAGGGGCACTGAGACAAGCTGTCCAGGGACAGCAGGGCACTAGGTGATTGGGACCATCAATGGCCTCGCTAGAGGGATGGAGGAGGTGTGATGCATGGTGCCCCCAGCCTCAGTGATGACAGGTCTCCTACTGCAACTGCTGCCATCACCCATTCCACCCAGAGCCTCAGAAATAGGAGGGAGAGAACAAGGGGCCCAGTCCCCGCTCCTCAGGCCAAGCTCGGGAACACAGGCAGAACGGGTTGGGAGGGGCTAGGGGCCCGGGAGGTCAAGCAAATGAAGGGCATGACCACTGGTCCCTGCCTGGGGCCCCAGGACAAAAATAAGAATGTCCAACCTACAGACTAGAGTGCAACAGCCCACAGAGCAGGAAAGGAAAGGAATGCATGGGGCATGCCGACTGGAAATCATGCTTTACACAGGTTCTCTCCATGACTCCCCACCACAGCTCTGCCACCACCCAGTGGCACCCAAAGAAAACTAAGGCTAGGAGAGGAAAAATGATTTGGCCAAGGCCATATGGTTAGTAGACAAGACGGAATCTGAGCCCAGGTCTATGTGGATTCTGCCTGTCACCAGCTCTCCACCCTTTCCCAGCTCTGCCTCTTCTCTGTTGTGCCTGCCTCCCTAACTACTTCCTGGGCTCCCAGCATCCCCAACTCCCATTCCTCAGCAAAAATAAAATCAATAAAATAAAATGAAAATAAATAAATAAATAAATAAATAAATAACAACCAGTCACAAAGCCTGCCTTCAGGGACAGGAACTCACAACATGTTTAGTTTCCATGAGAAAAAAAAGCTTCTCCCAGCATGGGCTGAAATCTAACCTCTGCAAAGGAACAGGCTCTCCTGCCAAAGCCAGCCCAGAACACGATAGTAGAAACAGATCTTCTGCAGGAGGAAGCTCTCTCCTGGGGCCCTGGTCCTGCTCTTTCCCCAGAATCTGAGTCTGGATTTCCCCTCTGCCTCCAGAGCAGGAACCAGATCTTCCACTTCTTTGTGCCCTTCCAATAATGGGTAAAGGACTGTACAGCTGGTCCATGCGGCCATTTACCTCTCTGTACACCTCCCCCAGGTAGAGCTGAAATAGGATCTTCCAAAGACTATCAACAAATAATGAGGGAAATAAAACAGAAAGCAGCATAAAATCAGTCTCATTCCTGGATATTGGTCCTAGCTAAGGATAACAGCTAGTTTATTGATTGTTTACTATGCACCCAGCATACATGTTTTACATATTTTCATTCATCTAATCCTTACATGTTTCACATCAAGAAACTGAGACCCAGAGAGCCAAGAGACTTGCCCAGGAATGCACAGCAGAAGAGCTTGAGTTGAAATTTGGGCAGCCCAGTTCCAGAGCCTGTGCTAACACACTAATGCCTCAGCACCTTCATGCCCAAGTATTCGGCTACGTGCTTGGCTCCTTTTCTCTTAATAAACAGAATCATTCACTCACCCACAAATATTCATTAAGCACCTACTACATGTCAGGGGCTATGCCACATGGTAGAGACAGATCAGTGAGCATGATTCCCATGGTCCAACCTCCAATGCCTAGTCCTCTTGATGATTGCAGTCTAAAAGAAGAGAGAAGACAATAAACACAATTGTGCAATTGTGATTGAGTCACATAGGAGAAGCACCTTGCCAAGAGAATGTATAATGGAGAACCTGGCCTAGTTTCAAGGAGCCAGGGAAGGCTGCTCTGAGACAGTGGCATTAAAATCAGAGTCTGAAGCTTGAGTGGACACTAACTCAGGGAAGAGGAGGAAAGACCATCAGGGCATGTGCAAAGGCTCTGAGGTGAGAAAGAGCTTCGAGTGAAAGAAGGCCATGGTAGCCAGAGCACAAACATCATCAGGGCTGCGAACAAAGAAGGAGGCAGAGGTCAGATCATGTGGGGCTTTATACAGGCCATATTAGCAATATGGGCCTTTATTTCAAGAGCAACGAGGAGCCACTGAAAGGCTTTGGACAGGTTTTTTTCACTACGATTTGTACTTTCCAAGAGTACCTCTGCTGTGCGTGGAGAGCTGATTGGAGAGGGGCAAAACAAGAGCCGGTGGTTGCTGCATGCGTGACACAGAGTAAAGCATTGGCCTTGGTGTCGGGCACAGAGCTGGTGCTTAACAGTGACGCTGACATTATGAAAATTGCTCCATTTTCTGGCCTTTCCGCTTCCCAGAGGCTTGAATGGGCACCATCTTGGTACCTGGCCCCACAGGCCGACTCACCCGACCCAGCGGTGAGGCTAGGGCTACCTCAGGCAGCTGGAGCAGAGGGAGGAGGTCAGTGCAAGCCAGAAAACATGTCCACACATGGTGACTGGAGCCAAGAAGGGCCTGAGGATCTGGGGGACAGAGTGTCAATTAGAGGCTGGAGATCCAGGGAAGAGTAGAGCAGGTGGAAAGCAGGATCCATTTACATGTCAGCTGGATCTGTCTATGCAGCTGCTCCTGAATCCCCTGAATCCCTCCCTCTGCCCACTGCCCTGCCTTTCGCCTTCCCTAAAAGGCCCCTGGAAGGGTGCAGCCTACATTTTCTCAACCCCACTGCCCTCCGGCTCCTGTCCCCACTGCTCTGCTAAAATTACTCTGGCAAAGTTACTGGTGGCCTCTGACCAGCTCAGCCTCTTGCAGGGGGCTTGCCTGGATGACTCTCTCAAAACTGTCCCCTCCCCCGCCTTCCCTGATTTCAGTTCTTACCTGTTTTCTAAAATGTTGGGGATCCCCAGAGCTCCTCCTGGAGCCACTTGTCTTGGCACTCAGCATTCTCTCCCAAGGCCACTTGGCCCACACCTGGGCTTCCTACCACCCCCTCAAGGCTGAGGACACTCCAAGCAGGTCTCCAGCCATTACTGCCACCTACTGGAGCCCCACATCCTTGCAGTCAGCACACGGAACACTAACTCTTCACTCCGCAAACATCTGTCAAGAACCTGTTCATTACCTTCTCCATGCTGCCCCACCCACCCACCCACACAAAGAATCTGCTTTTTCTACTGCCCCACTATTGCCAAACCACCCAAAGCAGAACCCTGGGGACCGTCCTGGGTCTGCCACTATATCACCCTGCTCCATCCTCCAGGCAGTCCCTACAAGCGACAGTTCTCCCTACCAATGATTTCCCAAATCCAACCCTCTGGCTCATCTTTTGCCTATATCATGGCAAAAACATTTTTACTGGGGTCACAAGCTCCTCCAATCCAGCTTCTTCTCTTGACCAAAGGGAGTTTTCTAAACACACCAATCTGACCATGTCGCCTCCCTCTGCACACAAGATAAATCCAGACTCCTTAGCCCAGCATTCCAGGCCTCGCTGACCTTCCAGCCACCTTGCCTTGTGGTGCTCCCACCGCGATTCTAGCCTACTCACTAATGCTCTTCCATCATCTTTCACAGAGGTCCTCTGCATACTCTGCCCCCGCTGCCCTGAAGCCTCTCCTCCTCATCTCCCTTTGGTGAACTCCTACACATCCTTCAAGACCCAGCTAAAATATTACCTCCCCTGGGTGTCTCTCTGGCCAAACTTGACACTCCCGTCTCTGTAATATGTCTGCTAAAGCACTTCTCACAATGTTGTAACTGATGCCTTTATAGTGTCTCTTCTCTCCTGTACTTTGGAAAGAATGTGGAGGAGTGCTGGTGTGACTCTCTTTGCAGGTACATGCATTTCATCCATCATTCATTCAATAAATATAAATTAAGGTCTAACCAGGCACCAGGCACCTTTCTGGACAGCAGGGGTACAGCAGGGAACAAAGCAAAGCCACTGCCCCATGGGTGTGCTGTGCACATAACCGTGTAAGCATGGCCATGTGTAGGTGTGTGTTCATGAGGAGTTGTGTTGTGCTCGCTGGTGGAAGTGTGTTTGGCTCCCAGGCACACCATGGAATTGCCCCTATGTGACCTGCTGATAAAGGGCATCTTGGAAGCTAATTCAAGCAACAGGCTGTGTCTGAGCACTAATGAGAAACCCTCCCCAGGCACTCCCTGTCCGCCTCACCCGCCTCTCCAGACAGTCCCTGCCTGTCTGGGGTTTTGCCTTTTGAACCCAAAGACAACATCCATCTAAATGAGATTTTCTTTGGTGAGTGTGTCTCTCCCTCCCTTCTCTCCTTCCTTTCCCACATCTCAGAAAGAAAAGGCATAAGAATAAGGAAAAGGAGAAAGAAATAAGGGCTTTCTGAGTCCTCGCCACGTGCCAGGACTGTGCTGGGCAGTCTACACACGTCACAGGTCACTGTCTACCGGGCTGCCCTGGATCCCTGTTCTAAGCACTTTACCGCTATTGGCTCTGTTAATCAGTGCCTCAACCTAGGAGGCAGATGGTGTAGTTGTCCTCACTTTGCAGAGAAGAAACTGTCATCTCACACTGCCCCATAGAGCTCCACCGTAGATGATACTATCTCATTGTGTAGATGAGAAAACAGGTAATTGCCCAGGGTCAAAAAGTAGCAGAGGTGAGAGTCAATCCAGGGGCAGGGGTTCCAGGAGCAGGCATGCGGGGCTCCAGATATAGGGATACGGGACTCCAGAGGCAGAGGCGTGGAGTTCCAGACCCAGGGGGATGGGACTCCAGATGCAGAGAACAGGGTTTCCGATGCAGGGGTGTGGTGTTCCGGACATAGGGATGTGGGGCCCCGGATGTAGGAGTGCATGTCCCCAGGTGAAGGGGGTGAGCTCCAGAGGCAGGAGAATGAGATCCAGATGCAGTAGTGTGGGGCTCCAGATGCAGGGGGGTGGGATTTCAATGCAGCCGTGTGGGGCTCCAGATATTGAAGTGTGGGGTTCCAAAGGCAGGCAAGCAGTGCTGCAGATGGAGGTGTGTGGGGCTCCAGGTGCAGAGGTGTGGGCATACAGAGGCAGGAGTCCACTGCCCTAAGAGGCAATCTGGGGTGGCTGGGGCCCAGCCAATGACAGCATCAGCTGGAGCTCCTCCTCTCGGCTGCCAGCAGGCACACCCATGCTGCCTGTGGCCTCAAGGTCCCAGGAACCAGCTTCCCCAGAAAACCTCCCTGGTTCTGACATGAGGCCCAGCTACCTGCCGAGTCCCACCACTGGCTGTCAGGAGAACCCTAAGGAGTAGCCATCCAGGTAAGGGCATCTATGTCCAGTTGTGCCCTGCCCTTGGCACAACTGGCAGGGGGAGACTTCTCTCCAGGGGAATGGGAGAAGGCGGCCTGGACACATCTGCCACCCTGGGTGCAGATGGTGGAGGAAATAAAGGGCTCCTCCCTCTCTGCTCTGGGTTCTTCCTGCTCTTCCCAGCCTGGCAGAGGGGGAGCTGGGCCTGAGTGGGAGAGGGGCTAACACGCCACCAGGAGCTGAGGAGGCAGCACCCTCTGCCTGGGCCTGCACAGCCCCGCCCCCGGCCCCACCCCATCAGACCGAGAGCCCCTGGGGGCTGAAGGCTGGGACCAACCTGGGTGTTCCCTGAGAAGCTGCCGGTAGTTCTGCCTCCTTAGGCAGGACAGAACAGCCAACCTCATGATTCAGAGCAGGGGCCCCACGTCCAAGTTGTAGGTAGTGTAGACAAGCAGCGGAGAGGCTGCTTGCTCAGTAGAGGTGGGGAGCAGAGACCCCACCAGTCTCCCTCACCCAGGGTCCACGTGGTAGTGGAGGAAGTGGGCACAGATGGACAGGTAGCTCACCCAACGTGCAGAGAGGGGCCCAGGCACAAGACAGGCCAGTTCCCAGAGGGCAGGTTCAAATCCCAGCTCTACCATTACTAGCTGTATAACTAGGAACAAATTAATTACCTTCTCTGTGCTCCACTTTCTTCATCTATAAATTGGGAATAAAAAGCACTGTGGCCCTCCATAAGGTCACTGAGAAGGAGCAATGTATTGATTCATGCAGAGCCCTGGCATGGCATCAACACCCAATTATTGTTAGTGCTTGTTATTGCCCTGCTCGTCTGCAGCAGATCGGGGAGGAGTCAGGGAGCGTGGTGACTCTCGGCCAGCCCTTGAGCAGAGGCTGTGTGGACAGGCTCCCTGGAGTCCAGGGGTGCACAGCAGGTGAGACCACATGGGTCTCAGGAGACCTCCCTTCCCCCACCACCACCACAAGGAACAAGGCAGTGGACTTCCAGCTGAGGAAGAGGGCGCCTTGGGGAGAGGTAAATCGAATCCCCGTATGTCCATCGGTCCTCAATCACCAGGAGAACTCACTGGAGCAGCATTTCCCATCTTGGCATCCTGACAAAGCTGTTCCACAAGATGACAAAAGATGTGCCAGGACGACCGAAGTTTCTGTGGTCAAGGGAGTTTGGGCAATGCCACATATTCTGTCCCTCTTTTGGAGATTCACAATGTGAACTTATTAGCCAAGTAAAGGGCCCTATTTAACTTTGCTGGGCCCAGTGTTTGCCTCCCTTTCTTGAACACAGAATACCCTTCTCTCACTACAGCCTATCAAACAGGGTTCCATGGAACACTGGTTTGGGAAACACTGGAATACCAAGCTATCGCTAGGGAGTTTATTTAATAGAAACAACAGTTGCTCCTACTTTATCCTTCAGCTGGATTGCCATTGGCCTTGCTTCAAGTAAGTTGTAGCTGAGCAGGACACTGCCAGGATATTTAAGGGGTATTAGACAGATAGGAAGGGGCCTATCTAAGAGGAGAGCAGTGCTCAGAAAGGGGAGGAGGGAAGAATGTCCCACCCCCACAAGCAGACACCCTGCAGGTCTGCAAAACCAAGGCCAAGGGCCCCTGGAGGACTGAGGGGCTCCCAGGCCCCACCTTGACCCACTTTTATAGCTAAGAGTTAGATTCTGGACTTTAATTACCTGTGCTCAAATCTCAGCTCTACACTTACTAGTTGTGTAACCTTGTATAACCCACCAAAACCTGTAAAATGGGGACAATAATAGAACCTAGCTCCTATGGCAGCTGTGGGGATTAAATAAATGACAGAACAAGCCTTCTATAGACATGGACAATTATTATTATCATTTTCTTGTAGGAGCAGTTGACACTTGTGGTCCACTATGAACTGGGGGGTCTTCGAGGGTCTTCTGAGTGGAGTCAACAAGTACTCCACAGCCTTTGGGCGCATCTGGCTGTCTCTGGTATTCATCTTCCGTGTGCTGGTGTACCTGGTGACCGTCGAGCACGTGTGGAGCGACGACCACAAGGACTTCGACTGCAATACCCGCCAGCCAGGCTGCACCAATGTCTGTTTCGACGAGTTCTTCCCTGTGTCCCACGTGCGCCTCTGGGCCCTGCAGCTCATCCTGGTCATGTGCCCCTCACTGTTGGTGGTCATGCATGTGGCCTACCGTGAAGCTCGGGAGAAGAAGCACAGAGAGGCAGCTGGGGAGGGCAGCAGGCACCTCTACCTGAACCCAGGCAAGAAACGGGGTGGGCTCTGGTGGACGTACGTTGGCAGCCTGGTGTGCAAGGCAGGCGTGGATGCCGCCTTCCTCTATATGTTCCATTCATTCTACCCCAAATACACCCTCCCTCATGTGGTCAAGTGCCATGTGGCACCATGTCCCAACAGTGTGGACTGCTTCATCTCCAAGCCCTCGGAGAAGAACATCTTCACGCTCTTCATGGTCATCACCGCTGCCATCTGCATCTTGCTCAACCTCGTGGAGCTGGCCTACCTGGTGAGCAAGAGGTGCCACGAGTGCCTGGTGGCGAGGAGAGCCCAGGCCACATCCCTGGAGCTTCGCCCAGACTGTGCCACCTCTCCTTGCAAACAGGACGACCTCCTCTCGGGTGATCTCATCTTTCTGGGCTCGGACACTCACCCTCCTCTCCTACCAGACCGCCCTCGAGACCAAGTGAAGAAAACCGTTCTGTGAGAGGGGCTGCCAGGACTGCGCTGCCTCATGAGGCCTGGGCTGGGTAGGTCAACAGCACCTCTTTCTGGAGGGCTGGGACTCTCTTAGGTACAGCCTGGGGGTGGGGGAGCTAAGCAGCGAGAGGGAGGATTCGGGCAGCCTGGGATCAAATCCCTATTCCTCTTACCCCAGCTGTGTGGCCTTGGGCAAGTTACTCCTCTGCTCTGTACCTTAGTTTCTTTTTCTGTAAAATGGACATACTGATGCCCACCCCATGGGGCTGCTGTGAGGGAGGTTTAATAAGAGAACGGATGTGTGAGTGGCTCAGGTCAGGGCTTAATAAAGGTCCACTCGTTCACTGATTCAAGGTGCCCATTGGTCCTTTGGCCTTTGTGCTCCTCATCGGGTCCTTGTGTCCTCTACCCCTGCACAGTGCTGCACTTGATCCAGCCAGATGAGAGGCCATGCTCTCCCCCAGAAAAGGGGTCCCCCGCCCTCCAGGAGACCATGCTCCTAGCTTGTGCTCAAGCCCAGCCTTTAGCCCTAGTTGCAGTTTTAGAATGGAGCTCAGTTGGTGACGAGCTGTGTGTTGCAAAGGAAAGCACATGGCTCTAGAAGCAGAGCACCTTGCCTTGGAATCCAAGTTCCACCTGGGCTCAGGGAAAGTGGCTTCAACCCATCTCAAAAATGAGGACAATAACACCTACCCTGAGGGGTTCTCCTGAGTAGCTGCTGAGCTCATGGCTGTGGAAGGGGTTAGCTGGCTGTACAAGGCCACGCAAATGTTAATCACTGGTATTAGGAAGTGCTCGGAAAATGCTTGAGGGAAATGAGACAGAGGGGCCCCTCCCAGGCTGCACAGCAACCTTCACTGTCTCGCCAGATGCTGGCTCAGGGGCCCGCTGCAGGCCACAACTGGGGCACATGTGGGCTCCCCTAGAGGCCTCCTCCTGAGCCCCAGAGGTCAGGCCCATAGAGGACCGACACTGAGGCTGGGCCGGCCCCGTTCACGCTGCCCACCTGCATTCCTTGTCTCCACCAGGGCAGTAGGTGCCCTCCGGAAAAGTCGTGGGAGGGTCTGGCAGCCATTCCCTACACAGCCCAAGAGTAGCCCAAGCTCCCCGGAAAGCAGCAGGCCCCAGAAATACCCCCACCTGGTAGGATGCCTTCCTGGGCGGAATCAAGGTTGCTCCTTTCCACAAATGTCAGCTGAGAAGGACCTCAGAGCCAGGCTTCCAGAGGAAAGGTCAGAGAGAAGCCGGGGATGGGGGCGGGGGAGGAATAAGGCCACGGGAAGCGGGCAGGGGAGGGCAGACGTCGCTGGTAGCAGCCTGAGCCTGAGCGTGGAGCTTCCAGGCTGCTGCCCCCCTCGGAGGCAGGTCTCACCACACATCTGGCCCAGCCAGGCTGGCGACAACGGGTGGGCCAGCAGGGAAGAGCCACGGGTATCTGCTCTGAAAATGCACTCCCTCCCCACCTCTCACTCTCACTTGGCTCTTTGGGTCAGAAAGCCCCACCTAGCAGGGGAAGGAGAAACAAAAGCTGCCTCCAGGAAGCTCTCCTGGAGGCAGACGGACAATTCCAGGCATAGGAGAGTGGCTGCGGGACCCAAGAAGAGTGAGGAGCAAATAGGGAGGGCGGCTGGGCTGAAGACACCCAGGGGACCAGACTTCAGGGAGGAGCCAGAGGGGGCGGGGGGAGGGCAGGGTCCCTGGAGAAGCCCCAGGGAAGCTCTTAGGGTGCAAGGAGAAGAGAGACAATCTTGCCAGACCAAAGGGAAGGCAGAGGACCGAAGAAGAGATCAGGAAGGGGAGGGATCGGGAGAAATGTGATATCAGTTCAGTTACTGTGTGTCTGCTGGGCCAGTCCCGATACTGGGTCCTGAGCAAGCAGCGATGAATGAGCCCTGGGGCCTACCCTCCAGCAGCTGACAGTCTGTCGGGAACGTCAGGTGAACAGTCCACTCTGCCAAGGGAGACAGAGGTGAGTGCCCAGAGTCCGGCGGCAGCGCAGGCTTCCGAGGGGGACAATATCTGAGCCGCCTCTGAAGAGTCGGAGAGTTGAGGTGGGCACGGGGCCGGGGCAGGAGTTGGGGGTGTGAAACATGACAGGGACACCAGATACGGGGCTGTGGAGTCTGGAACACACAGGGAAGGGTGCTGACAAGAAATAACGGAGGACTCGGCTAGCAAACAGCCACTGAGCAGACGGGGGAAGAAGAGGGGAGAGAGAATAAGCCCGTCTAAGGTCCTTCCAAGTCTCTCCCTAAAGCTGGAATGGTTGGAATTCCAAAGGATCCCACTGTGGTCAAGACAGTCAGCCCTGGGACCCCAGCACCCATGCAGGATGCTTCTGTTTAGTTTGGGAGGGACTGTCAGGTTTGGGACGGTCCCTGGATCCAGAAAGGAGGAGGAGGAGGACGGAGCTGCTCTGGGACCCACCACAGAGGCTGATGTGAATGCACCCAGCACAGGGCCCGGCTCGTCTTGGCACTCAGTAAAAGTTGAATGAATCTGAGGACTCATAAGGCTACGATTCCCTCCCCTCCCGCCTGGAGCAGCTGATGGGAGGGCAGATCATCCAAGCAGCACCTTCTTACTATTCTTTAGAGGTTGTGTGACCAGTAAGGCTAAAACTTGGGGCAATGGTTTGGTTAGCATGCCCATGCCGGATGATTATCATTCACATTTATCTATGGCTTTAGAGAAGAAGATATGCCCTGATTTTGGCACTGGAAACCAGAGGCCCAAGCCCAGCTCTGCTGCTGCTAGCTGTGGAGCTGGGGCCGGTGCCGTCTCCATTCTAAGTCTCACTTCGCTCACTCCCCTGAGAAATGGGGATAAGGGCGATCCCTGCCAGGCCAAGTCCTTGTGAGTGAGGACACGATGACAGGGAGGTTGTGAAAGGGTTTTTATCAACCCCACTGTATCAATAGGAGGTCCCATTTCCAGGTTCTCCCAGGCCTCGTGGCCACCAACACTGAGTGAGTGGCTCAAAGGTGCAGACGGTCCACATGAGGTGCCAGGGCCTGCTGAGCGGTGTGAACAACTACTCACGGCGCTGGGCCACATCTGGCTGCCGGTGGTCCTCATATTCAGGTTCTGGTTCCTGTGGTGGCCGCCGAGGTGTGGGACTATGAACTGGGGGACTTTGTGTGCAGCACCAAGAGGCCAGGCTGCCCCAGGTCTGCTATGATGAGCTCTTCCCCGTGTCCCACGTGCGCCTCTGGGCCCTGCAGCTCATCCTGGTCACGTGCCCCTGGCTGCACGTGGCCTACAGCATGGAGCGCGAGCGGAAGCACTGCCCCGACGCCCCCTCCCTGTATGACAACCTGGACAAGAAGGGGGCAGGCTCTGGTGGACATACCTGCTGAGTGTCATCTTCAAGGCCACTGTCGACTCTGGCTTTCTCTACATCTTCCATCAACTCTACAAGGATTATGACATGCCCCACGTGGTGGCTTGCTCCATGGCACCCTGCCCCCGCACTGTGAACTGTCACCTACTGCATGGGACCACAGTTGCCCTCTGCATCCTGCTCAACCTCAATGAGGTCACCTACCTGGTGGGCAAGAGGTGCATGGAGACCCTCGGCCCCAGGGGCCAGCAGTCTGAGCACCAGGGTCTTCTCCCTGATATGTGCCCATCAGATGTCCTCTCCCAGGGAGGGCACGCCCAAGATGAGAACTCTGTCCTGATGAGTAATACCTAACCTGCGAGGCCAGAGGGGAGGACCGCCAGGTGCCCCCAGCCTGCTCCTTGTGGCCACCCAGGAAAATGGGCAATAGCAGCCGCATCTCTTCTCTAGCAGGGCAGGGGAGGGTGTGGGTGTGAGGGCTCAGGAAGTTCAGCCAGAGGCCAGTGCCTGGGGGCAATTTGGTCCTTGGGTCCTGAGCCTTGGTGGGAGAGAGGCTGGCGGAGATGCCGTTGGCTGGCACGGATTTTGTACGTAGCGATAGGGTGTGCCAACACCCTTAATTAATATGATTTTCCCAGTACTTTGCAGGCCAAGTGGGGAGCAGTGAGCAGGAAAGCAGGGGGCTTCGCTATGGGCCTGGGGTCTGCAGGCCTCAGAGAGGAGGCCAAGAACATCCGTGGGCACCTGGGCCCAGAACTTGGACTCCAGGCACTCCCATACTCCCACACACACAGCGTGCCTCCAGGACGTGGGAGGGAATGCCTAAAGGCAGAGGCTGCCCCTCCGAGCTCTGCAACCAGCTGGCTGAGGCTCAGGGAGAGGGACCCAGGAGACCATGTGCAGCAAGTCGGTTCTCAGGGACCGGCCGTCAGATGAATGCCTGTCAGTCAGGAGGGCTCTGCCTCCCCCATTGTGGCCTCCCTAACCCTATGCACACAGGTCCCGGGTAGGGGAGTCTCCCTGTGGGTGGGAGGACAAAGCCTGGTGGGGGTGGGACAGTGCTGAGAGGCAGCCCAGGGCTGGGGTCTCCTGGGTGTTTGGTAGGCACGTCAGAGAGAAAGGGTTCTCCAAGGATCATGGAGTCTGTGGAATTGCCTGTTCTTTTTACCAAACACACACTTCCCAGGCAACCTCATCCTCCCTGCCTCGTGCCTCGTGCCCCAGGCCTCTGTGAGGCAGGTTAGTTTAGGGAGAGGGAAAACATGTTACAGCTGAAACGTGGCAGAAAACATGACCAGGAGTCGCATGGCCATGAAACCCCGCCTGGAAACCCCCTGAAGGAAAGACCACCACCAAGAAGGCTGCGGAAGGACCCCACGAGACCCCAGCCACGAGATCCCATTTGGAAAGAGATTGCAAAGAGATCCCGTTCGGGGTCAAGGGAAAGCCCGGGATACTCTCAAAAGGCCTCACCATTGGCCCCTGAAAACTAACAGGTGGGGTAACCAACCAGAACAGCAAACAGCTGGGGCCCCTCCCCAGCATTATGCAGGGGGAGGAGTAAAGGTTTTAAAAGGCCTAACCTGGGGCCCCCACATGCGCGGCTCACTCTGCAACATGCCCGTGGTCCATGCCTTAGGCCGTGTACTTTTCTTGTTTCTTGTTTCTTAATAAACTCCTACTCCCTTGCCTACCCTATGGCATGTCCTCAAATTCTTTAAAAAAAAACAGAAATTTATTCTCTGGCAGTTCCAGAGGCCAGGAGTATGAAATCAAGTTGCTGGCAGGACGATGCTCCCTGGGAAGCCTCTAAGGGAGAGGATCCTTACTTGCCTTTTCCAGATTCTGGTAGCCCCAGGAGCTGCTGGGATTCTGGCAGCATAACTCCAATTTCTTTTTTTTTTTTTTTTTTTTTTTAATTTTTAGAAAAGCTTTAGATTACATAAATGTTACATAAAAAAATATAGGGGATTCCTTTATGCCCACTCCCACCCCCTCCCACATTTTCCCATATTAACAACATCTTTCATTCGTGCAGTACATTTGTTACAAGTGATGAACACATACTAGAGCATTGCTGCTAACCATGGACTATAGTTTACATTATGGTTTACACTCTGCCCTGCACAATTTTATAGGTTATGGCAAAACATATAATGGCCTGTATTCGTCATTACAATGTTATGCAGGACAATTCCAATGTCCTGAAAATGCCCCCATATTACACCTATTCATCCCTCTCCCTCCCCTCAGAACCTCTGGGAGCCACTGCCTTTTATATCAATGATAAAGTTCTTCCATTGCTAGAATAGTAAGACGTCTATAATAGAATAATAATAAGTCTACTTTAGTCCATGGTTCATTCCCCAATCTTGAGGATTTTGAGATGGTGACGCCCACTATGTTTCTAATTGAGAGGGGGCTTAGATCCCATGAGGCAAATGGATGGGACTATTTCGCATGCAGTTGAAGACACTCTGTTCCTTGGGATGGGTGTTGTCCATCATCATCTCCTTGTTAGTTGTCCTGACGGCATAACCAAGAACTTAGAAGCCCAGAACCCAGAGCTTTCCACCAACATTTGCACATGCTGTTTCCTAGAATGCCCTGGAATGCCCTTCCTCCCTCCTCCAGGAGCCTCCTTGACCTCCTTCTCTTGGCTGCTAGCCTGGCGTATGCCCCTGCCATTCCCCCAGAATTGGACCAGTAGGTTTACCTCTGTCTTCCCCTCAGTCTGTGAGCCCTTCCAGGGCAGGGGCCAATGAATCATCCAGATTACCAGCTGCCTTCAATAAATGTTTGTTAAATGAGTGACTAGGCCATGAGCTGTGGAGGGAAGGGATTGTGCTCTGTTTATCTGAATCCTCCACCACACCTAGCCTGGGCAGTTCAGCCAAGTTTTCGTTTGTTTAGTGTTTGCTTTTCAACCAAGATTCTCATTTATAGGTGCAGAAACTTGAGCCTAGAGAGGGAAGGGGAACTTCCAAGGGCCCACAGCGAGAATCAGATCTGCTGAGTCTGCCCGGGGCTGTGCCCCCGGGGTGCATGGCTGGCCTCAGTCGCCACCCCTGATTATGGAACAAGATCAGAGGGTCACACCCAGCCCCCCCCCACCCCGCCCAGGCAAGAATTCAGGTGCATGTGAAGCAAAGAGCACCGGAAGCTGAGCAGGGAGGTGGACTCAGGATTACAGGGTGAGGGGGCTTGGATCATAATCCTACCACAGAGCTGTTCCCTCTGGAGGCCAGGGTGCCAGGCTTAAACACCCATATCAGTCAGTCATCAGCTTCAGGGCCCCCGAGGTGATCTGAACAGGGCAGGCGGCTTCCAGTCAGTCGGGGCCAATTCACCAGGGGCAACTATAAGCTATAAGCAGTCAATATGCACAGCACTAGCCCGGTAAAGGGATGTGGGCAGGGTGCCGATAGCATCCACTGTGCCCTTGACCCCAGGAAACAAGGGCAGCTCCCACCCCCAATCCAGACCAGAGCAGTGACCACCCAATTCAGGAGAACAGGGTGACACTCTCAACCAGCTCAGAACCAGATGGCCCCCACACTGCTCAGACCAGGGTAGCTCCCAAGTCCAGGCCAGGGGACCAGCCACAGCCGACTCCCCCTGAGATTCCAGATCCCCACTCCAGGGGCTACCACTAGGTCTAACGTCTGGTGAGCATGTGCTGAGACCCAACCATTCCCCCCATGGACTTCTCCTCCATGGAGGAGGTCTCAAGTCCTGAGCCAGGTGGAGGACAAACACCATCTGACCAGCATGAGGCCTCCAGAAGTGGCTGGAATTAATCCTCTAGGAAATCCTTCAGTCATCTGCACCCTGGGGACTGCCTCATCCTCAGTCCCAGCCCACACACTCAACTCCCCTGCACTGCTCCCACCACCCCTCTCAGAACTTCCCACCTCCACCTTCTTGAGAAATTCCTGCTTTGCTTAGGACCTGTCATCTTTCTCTTCCTCCCCCCATCACTGCCATCTACCTCTCCTCATTCATTAACACTTGAGCACATGATTCAGGGTCTTCTCCTCCTGGTGTTCTCCTAAGACCCAAAGCCAGTGGACCACCTGTGCGTCCCCCTGTCCTATTCATTCCTTGCCTTCCTCAACTCCTGTGATCTCCTCCTCTGCTCCATTTGGCTGCCCACTCACAGGATCACACCCCAGATCTTGTCTTCACCCCGAACTGCTCCACCTCTGGAATCTTCCATTTGCTTCAAGTCAACAAATATTTATTGTTTGCTTTGATGTGACAGGCCCCATGTCCAGGGCTGGGGATCTATCTGCATAGAATCAGACAGAGTCCCTGGCCTCATGGAGTTTACATTCCAGTAAAGGGGACAGTTATACACACAGCCTGCTGGAGAAGCACAGGGTACTGGGTAGGGGACATGGATGGAGGTGGATCTAACATTCAGGGGCCCCTGAAGATATAGAAGCTGAGATCTAGAGAAAGAGGAGGATTTTGCCAAGCAAGGAGGGGTGGATTCCATTGGGAAGGCATGGCATATGCAAGAGCAAGCCTGATGACATGCTTGAGGAACTGAAGGTAACCTAGGATGGCCTGAGCCAGGTGAGGGGCTAGTGGTAGATTAGACTGAAGTAGGGGCTGGATCATGCAGAGCTTTCCTTGTAAATCCCTGTTAATAATTGTGGACTTTATCCTAAGGACAATGAAAAGCCACTGGAGAGATTTAAACAGAGAAGTGACATGATCTAATTTGCCATTTTAACAGATGTCTCTGGTTAACAATGTGGAAGGGCCAAGGCAGGGCTTACCTGTTTGGAATCTGATGCAATAGTCCCAGTGAGAATCAAAGATGGCCTGTGCTAAGGTGTGGGATGAAAAGAAGTAGCTGGATTTAAGAAGTGTTTATGAGATAGAATCAAAAAGATTTTTTGTGGAGATCAGGAAGAGAGAGAAATGAAAGTGACCCCCAGGTTTCTGGCCTGAAAAATTGGGCAAATGGTGGTGCCATTTACAGACATAGGAGGAGGAGGTTTGAGGCAGATCAAATGACAGCAATTTCAGACATGGTGAGTTTGAGATACAAATAAGATATCCTAGTTATTCCCCCCCCCCCCCCCCATTTATAGATGATCTTTTGACTACTACACACTTATTTCAACACTTTGGCTTCTCAGTTCCTACCTTCTTGTTTCCAACAATCTTTTTCTCTACCCATCTACCCCACCCACATTAGAGGCCACACCCTAGACCTTGTCTTTGCCAAGAACTGCATCATCTCCTAGATAGATAGCTCTCACTCTAGTTCCTACTCCAACAATTCTTCTACCCCATCTATTAAGCCCACCACCATTTCACTGTCCATCAACACCTTCCTGTTCTCCCTTCCCTCCTTTCCCATCTTAGATGCCATGGGTCACCATGTAATCTCTGACTCACTGATATCCTCCACTCCCTCACCTTTCCATGTCACTATTGTACTTACCTGGCAAGAACCTAACTCTAGTTAAACCCAGCTCTCTAAGTGGCACCTCTTCCTGAGCACCTGGAGAATGATACAACCAGACTGATTGGTCTCAATTTAAATTTCTGACCACAAAGGTCAACTGAGCACTCAGCACCTCTAAGACATTCTACATTTTCCTAAAACTTTAATCTATACTCTCAAGATGACTATATCATACTTTCTCCTCTTTCCACAAACCTCCAGTACCCATACTCAGATCTTCAAATTCAGCCTGGCACCTTATGTTACTAAGAAAGAGAAGCAACAGGCAAGAATTAGCTCATCTCCCCACCACCAAGTCTGCCAACCTCCAGGCATCAGGGCTTGTTCACTCTATCCCAGCTCCTGGTTAAGGTCCCCTCCACTTGGGTGCAGGACCTGTGGCCTCTTACCTACTCAGAACTATGTTCTACAGCTGCTACCTCTCTGGCCCACCTCACAAATTTCCTTTCTGCAAATATGCTATGATATTTCCATTTCTCGCTCTTATTTAATCCTCTCTTAACAACTTATCCCTTTCTAACTACTACCCCATTTCTTTATTCCTAGTTACAAAAATTTTTTAAATCCTCTAAACATTGTCCATACTTGTTGTCTGCACTTCCTCATCACTTCAATCCACTCCGGAGGCTTTCACCCCTGCCACTCCCCAGAAACTGCTCTTGTCAAGGTCATCAATGATTCCAGGTTGCCAAATCCAGTGGTCAGTTCTTCATCCTCCTCTTACTTGACCCTCAGCAACATTTGGCTGTTGACTACTCCCTCCTTAAACGCTGATGTCTAGGGGCTTCACGGCAGCATCCTTTACTGGCTTTCCTCCCACCTCACTGATGGATCCCTCTTGATGTCCTTGGATGCCCCAGACCCCAGTTCTCTACCCTCCTGTCTCCTTTTATACATTTTCCTTCAGTGATCTTGTCACTGGCTTTAAAAGTCATCTATAGGGAAACGGATGTGGCTCAAGAAGTTCGGCGTCCGTCTACCATATGGAGAGACCGGGGTTCGATCCCCGGGACCTCCCGGTAAAAAAAAAAAAAAAAAAAAAAAAAAAGACTAAAAGTCATCTATAAACCAAAGACCCCCACATTTAATAGGTTCAGATCTAACCACGTCCATGAGTATCAGGTTCATGGATCCAACTTCCTACTGATCGCCCAAAAGAGAACTCCTAATCCGCCTAAATCACTTCTCTCCTAGTCTTCCCCAGCTTGAAGGATGACACCCCCATCCACCCAGCTGCTTAATTCTAAAAACGAAGAGTCTCTCACTCATACCCACATCCACACCATCAGCAAGTCATGTTGGCTATAATTCCAAAACACATTCAAAAACTGATCCCTTCCCACCCTCTCCATGTGCTCCAATCCCACCTCGTTCACACATGAACATCTGCAGCCACAGCCTAAGAGAGCTTTCTAACGTGTAAATCAGATCAATCAAGTCACTCCTTTGCTTAAAATGCTCCCAGGGCTTCCCAGAGTAGCCAGAAAAAATAAAAATAAACCAAACTCTTTATCACAGCCTTCAAGGTCCTGCATGATTAGCCCCCTGCTCACCTCTCCAAACTCATCTTCCTCTACTCTCCCCTTCTCTCCGTGCTCCATCCACACTGGCCTTCTTTCTCCCATGCCAGGGTCTTGCACTGGCTTCTGCCAGCAACATTCTTTCCCTAGACCCTCACCTGACTATCTCCTTCTTGGCTTTCCTATCTTAACTCAAACATCTCCTCCTCCAGGAAGCCCTTTGTGACCAGCCCTCCCTAGATGAAACACATGGTCACTCTCTAACATATAACATATGTTATATGTCATATTGGCTCTGACATAGCATGGACTTATAAGTGAAATTTTGTGTACATGTAATTCTCTGTACCATCCATCCCAATAGGGTGAGCTCTTTGAGGTCAGGAACTCAGTCACATATTCCCTAGAACAATGCTTGTCATACTAGGCATTCAATAGAAAAGCATCGCCTGATTGAGTGATTGACACTCAGGTGGAACGGTCCGGTAGGCTGGTGGATGTACGGGGGAAAGGACTGGTGAGGAGATATCGATTTAGTTGTCAGCATAAATGCTTGAATATAAGACAAGATATTGTTCCAAAACTACCTTCAGGTAGAAAGGGTTTGTCTTAGATTCAAGTCCTTACAAAGTCTCCCCGTTCTGGGGCATGATCTCAATTACTGCATTTTGAACAACAAAACGCTCTTTGGGGAAAACTCATTAGCCTGAAATAACCCCAATCAACAAAGTTATGGATATTCACGGAGGTTGCTTGGCAGAATCAGGAAAAAAATGGAGGCAAAGACATTTCACACAGATTTAATTCCTGGGTATCATGTTACAATCACAACTATTGTCTTTGTAAGCAAGCCCTTTTTAAAAAATCACTTTAAAAACATTAAAGGAAGGGGTTATGTTGTGGAAATGACAAATACATATGAGTTGTTTTTTTTTTTTTAATTTATGCATTCTAATGTTATGCAATTAGGCTTGTGTGGCAAAGAAAAAAATTTCCCAGGACATCAGCAAACACAGATTCAAAAATCACTATATTACAAATAACCAACAGAAATAAAGTATTTGTGTTCTGTAAAATGTTAATGATAAAAATAAAACTCTAATGATATTAATCCAGATATTAGAGAAAAATGTGAAAAGCTTAAATAAAATTGCCATAAAATATAAAGGAAGATGGGAAGCAGATGTAGCTCAAGCTATTGAGTTCCCGCCCACCACATGGGAGGTCCCTGGTTCGGTTCCCAGTGCCTCCTAAAGAAACAAGAAAGATGAACAGACACAGCAAGTGCAAACAGTGAGGGGGTGGGGATAAATAAATAAATTAAATAAATCTTTTAAAAATGTATATATATAAAGGAAGAAAATAGATACTTCTAAATCAACATATTGCTTTAAATATTTGGGCAACTTTAAAATGCATCGCAAACTAAGTTAATAAAGTAAATTATTATTCCAATCATGCTAAAAGTTTATGAATCCAAGTTTATGTATTCAACTCTAAATTTTTTGGAGGGTCTCATCACTGGGAATATGGAAGGCTATTTTCAATTTGGGGCCATCTTATATCTGGGCCTCTATGGAAGTGGATAATACTATACAGAGATTGGTGGGGGTGGAGGGAGAAAGATGAGAAGAAGCCCCAGGATGGAGATTTCAAGGCCACATCGAGTGGGAAAAGCTCATGAAGAGAACTGTGAGGTAAATAGATGTCAGAGAAGCCAAGGGAAGATGATGTCACAGAAGGAGGAGGAGGATGACACAGAAGCCAAGAGAAGAGTATCTAAAAAGTAGGGAAGCAGATGTGGCCCAAGTGATTGGGCTCCCATCTACCATATAGGAGGTCCAGGGTTCGATTCCTGGCGCCTCCTGTTGAAAAGCAAGCTGACCCATGCAGAGTGCTGGCCCACGCAGGAGTGCTAGCCCACATGGAGTGCTGGCCTGCGCAGAGAGCTGGCGTAGTAAGATGATGTAAGAGAGACACAGAAGAGAGACGAGAGACGCAGCAGATAATGCAAGAGAGACACAGAAGAGAGACAACGAGAAACGCAGCAGATCAGGGAGCTGAGGTGGTGCAAGAGATTGAGCCCTTCTCTCCATACCAGAAGGTCCCAGGATCAGTTCCCAGTGCTGCCAGGACAAGCAGACACAAAAGAACACACAGAGAGCAGACAGCGAGTGCAAAAACAACGGCAGGGGGAAGGGGGGAGGAGATAAATAAATAAATCTTTAAAAAAAAAAAAAAAAAGAAAGAAAGAGAAGGTAGTTATCAAGGCAAAACAATGCCATAGATCAAATCAGGTAGGGTCTTAAAGGTGTCCATTAGTCAACAAGAGGACAATCTTGATATCCTCGGCAGGAGCAGCTTCTATAGAGGATGGGGCACAGAAACAAAGTCCCAGTGACGTGAAGGGACAGTGAGTGCCAAGCAAATGGAGACAGCAAGTGTGAACAACTGGTTTGAGAATGGCAGCCACAAAGAAAGTAGGAGATAAAAGGGTGTTAGTAGCAAGAGAACAGAATGACATTTGCCACAGATGAAAGAGCCAGAAGGAATGGGATCCAGAACCCAGATGGAGGCTCAAGTCTTAGGCAGGAGAAGGACAGGTGCAGGCATCCCACTCTCTGACCACAGCTGCCTGTTCCCGGCCCTCTCACTTATCTCTTCCTTCAACATCTGTTCATGGGAAGCAGATGTGGCTGAAGCCATTGGGTTCCCATCTACCACATGGGAGTTCTGTGGTTTGGCTCCCGGTGCCTCCTAGGGAAGACAGCAAGCTGGCACAAGGGGCAGGTGCAGCAAGCTGACACAACAAGATGACGCAACAAGAGACACAGGAGGAAAAACATAGCGAGAGACGCAACAAAGCAGGGAATGGAGGTGGCTTAAGCGATTAGGTGCCTCACACATTGGGGTCCCGGGTTCAGTTCCCAGTGCCTCCTAAAGAAACAAAGATGATGAACAGACAAAGCAAGTGCAAACAACGAGGTGGTGGGGAGAAATAAATAAATAAAATAAATCTTTTTTAAAAATCTGTTCATGACCTCACAGGCACCTCCGGACCTGACCCTGTGACCTGCTCCCAACCTTCCAGCCCCCTCCTGTATTCACCTCCATCTGTATCCAGCCTAGTCTAGGTTCCAGTGTCTCTATCATTCACCCTCATCTCACATGGGAGTCTCTGATTGATGTCTGCCTTCCCTACTAGACTGTAAGCTCTGTGAGAGCAGGAACAGTAGCTGTCAGAATTGCTAATGCATCCTTGGCCCCATACAATCCCTGGTACACAATGAAAACATAATAAATATTTGTTGAGGTAATGACGAGAATGAATTGTTGTCCTACTTATATCACCATGGTCCTTCTGCCCCTCTTGCATAGCAAAACTCCAGAACCCAATCAATCCAACTGTGCTTTTCCATTTCTATACCCTTGGCTGGGCTCTACTATAGTCAATCACACAACCAAACAGTGAGGCCACCGCAAATTCAAGGTTCTCCAGCCCGACGGCCCTCGATGCTACCTGACAATCCTTTCATTCTTCCCTGCTTTGTCTTTCTGCCATAGTTGATAGTGGTGGCCTTCTCAGTCTTCTCCAGTCTCCTCAAACCTTCCAGCCCATTCCACCTTACTTATACCCTACTTCTCAGAGAAAGTAGAAGCTATCTGAGGGCAGCTCTCCTCTCAACCCCCACCAAACCTACGCACACACATGTCTCCATCCATCCTCCTTCCTTTCTGCCAGCACAGTGGAAGGGTTGGGCCTGCTCCTGAAAATGCTCTAGTCTCCCCACGTGGGCTCAGGATCCCCTTTCTTCCCACCTCCTTTCCCTCTCCATCACCACCACTTTATCCTGTGTCTTCAACCTCTACCTCTCTCCAGGCTCTGTCCAGCATTTAAGCTCAGGTCGCCCCCATACAAAAAAAAAAAAAAAAAAAAACTTCCTTGACCCCAAGTCCACTGCAGCTGCCACCTTCTCTCTCTCGGCCTTTAAAACCACATCTCTGATGTCTGCACTTACTGCCTCTACTGCATCACCTCCCACTCACCTGCCTGCCGACTCTGATCTCTTCTCTGTCCTCATCATGCCACTCAAACTACCCTGACTTTGCCAAGCTCACCTACAATTCCCTTGTTACTAAGTCCGATGGATGCCGTTTAGACCCTGGATTGTGTGATGAGGCATGGCACACACCTTCATTCCTGAGCCTCTTCCCTGTGTCCTAGACACCTTCGTTTCTGTCCACTCAGCAGTCCTCTCACTCTAAACATGGGATTCTAAACGTGACTGCCAATCGTGTGCCGTAACCCCTTGACCTCAGGGGGGATATGTGCTCCAGGGAAGGCCAATCCAAATCCTTCCCCAGATTATTTTAATCATTTCGAAGGAGCATGTGTAGTAGTGAGACTCGGGAAGGTGGAAGCTCAGAGCCGCTGGTGACCAGGTGCCAAAGTTCTGTGCAAAAGCCCATCTGTTCTACAGAGAAGGAAGCCAACACTCAGAGAGGAGCAGAAATGAGGCAAGCAGGAGAAAGGTCCTAGACACATTCTACCCCTGACTCCAGATATCTCTGAGGCCACAACGCTCCACGGCCCTCCCCACCCTTCTACAAACCAATAAATTCTCCCTTTGTGTCCAAACTAATTCGAGTTGGATCTCTGTCATTTGCAACCAAGAGTGATGATTCATATACCTGGGCTTCTCCAATACCACACTCTTCTGGTTTCCCTCCCACCTCTCTGACCACTCCCTCTCAAAATCCTTCAGCCCACCCCTTAATTATTGAGTTTTATGGGGCTCTGTCCCAGGCCTCCTGCCCTCCTCATTCTTCACGCTCTCCCTGGATAATCTCACCCACTCCAATGGCTTTGATTGCTAGCTGGACACTTGGCTCCCAAATCCATATCTCACCTCCTTCTCTTTCGTGAGCACCAGATCCATACGCTTAGCTGTCTCTGGGCATCCACATGTGTATGTCTCACAGGTCCCACTGGAATGCCAGACCCAGCCATGGCAGGGCATTTGGATGCAGAGGACAGTTTGGCTGTGTGAAAACAACCAGTCTTGAGTCACACCCACCCCTGAAGCTCCAGGATGGGGTAGGAGTTCAGATTAGAGTGTGGGATGGAGTGAAACTGCTGTGCACTTGCATCATAATAAGAAAGGATTTTTAAAGGCCAGGTCAAATGTCCCAACAGCCTTGTAAAAAATGGTTGCATCAGAATATCATTTAAAACCTCTACAGTTGAGCCTCATTATTCGGGGATTCTGTATCTGCAAATCCATCTACCCCAAAATCAATATTTGTGCTGTTGTAGCAGTCATTTGAGGTAGAACAAGGCAATGCTCTGCCTTCTTGTTTCAGTTCTCATACTGTAAACAGGTGTCCTTCCTGGGGTATATTTAATGCCACTTTTTTTTTTTTTTTTTTTTTTTTTTGCACTTTTTGCTTTTTGCTAATGATTTCACTGTTTAAAATGGCCCCCAAGGGTAGTACTCTTCCTAAACTCAAGATAGCTGTGATGTGCCTTATATGCGTGTTAGATAAGCTTCATCCAGGCATGAGTTAGAGTGGTATTGGTCGTGAGTTTAGTGTTAATGAATGAACAATATATACTAAATAAGGTGTCTTTAAACAGAAACATATATAAAACAAGGTTATATACTGATCAGTTGATGAGATCTTGTGACCAGAGGATCCTAACCCTGTATTTCCCCTAAGAGCAATGGCTCAGTATTCACTAATTCAGTGTTTGCGGTGACTTTATAGAAAATAATGACTGTAAATAAGGAGAATTGACCATATTACATTTTTCAGACTCTGTACATCTGAAACTGACCCCATCGTTTTCTTCTGCCTCTCTTCTTGTACTCCCCAGATCCATTTATGGCAAACCATCTACTCAGTTGCTTATGTCAGGACTTCTCCAGTTTGGGGGGACAGCAATTTCAGGAGCCAAAGTCCTTCAGGCCAGACTCAGTCTAGGCTCTGTTCCCTGATGACCTGTGCCCACCACTTCCTCGGGCCAGGATTAAGGCTCGAGGAGCTCCTGCACTGCAGGTACAAGGCTGAATTCAGGCACATTACACACCTCATCTGCACTGAAACTCCACACCCTCACAGCTCAAGGGACAGACCAAGCAAAGAGGTTCCTCCCACAGAGAAGGAGAGCAGAGCCTGGATGGGGACAGACAGGCAGACTCCAGCCTGCCAGACAGCTCGACGGACTCTTGAGCACCAAGGCTTTGGGCCTGGTGGCAGGAGGGAGGGGAGAGAAAGGAAGCTCAGTCAGCAAAGGCTTCCAAAGAAGGTCGGGTGGTCAGTGGGAGAACCTCTAGAGGGTAGTGGGATGGGGGTGCTAAGCTTGAAGGGAATGAGTAAACAGCTGCTATGTGCTGACCTGGCCAGGAGCTTACTGTGCCTTTTGAGTTTCAGTCACTCATTCAACAAATGGTTTTCTTTTTTGTCTACTATGTGCCAGGTACTGATCTGGACACTGGAAATATAGCAGAGGACAAAACAGACAAAAATTCCTGTCCTTGTATATTTTAGTGATGGGGAGGCAATAAACAAGAAAAAATAAAGAAAGAAAATAGAGAATGTGTTAGATAATTGTAAGTGCTCAAGAGAAAAATAAAGCAGGAAGGGGAGTAGGGAGTGTTGACAGGGGGACCTGCAGTTTTAGGTGGGGAGGCCAGGGGAGGTGAGGGAGCTAGTCAGGCAGATCTCCAGGGGAAAAGTGCTCCAGACAGAGGGCAGAGCAAGCACACTGGCTGAGGCTGGGGAAGACGTGGAATGTAGCAGGAACAGCAAGGAAGCCAAGAAGGCTGCAGGGCAGTGAGTGAGCCGAGAGGCTTGGAAAATGAGGCCGAGTCACCTGGGGCCTGGCTGTCACTCCGAGGCAGAGGGGAGCCAGTGGAGCTTCCCTTCTGGTGACTGTGTTAACAATGGACTGAATGGGAGCCAGGGCTAAAGCAGGGAGACCAGTTACGAGACTTTTGCAATAATTCAGGAAAGAAATGAACCATGGCTCTAATGTTACCAAGATGACATTAATGGAGTCAGTGAGAAGGGGTCAGAATCTGGAAATATTTTTAAAAAGCACCGAAACAATTCACTGGCATTGAATGTAGGGTATGAGAAAGGAGAGTCAACAATGACTCTAAGATTTGGGACCTGAACAAGGGAATGAGTAAAATTGTCGTTTACCAGAAGAGTACATGAGAAGAGAAGGTTTAAAAAGGAATAGAAGAGGTAGGTTGCCAGATAAAATACATGATGCTCAGTTAAATCTGAATTTCAGATAAATGACAAACAATTTTTTACTTATTCTATCCCATGCAATATCTGAAATTCAAATTTAACTGAGCATCCTGTTTTCTTGTTTGTTTGTTGCAACCCCAATAAGAAAAGAGCTTAATTTGGGACATAATAAGTTTGAGATACCAACTGGATGTCCACAGGGAAAGGTCAAGTTGTAGTTGGATAGATGGGTCAGGAGGTTCACAGAAAAGGTCTGGGGTGGAGGTGAATATTTCAGAGTTGTCAGCTTCTCCTTGATACTTAAAACCCTGATGCTGGATGAGACCACCAAGAGGGTAAGCGAGGACAGAAAAGAGGAGGGCTACAAGGCCTGAGCCTGGGACACCACCACATATAGAAGTCAGAGCAATCTGGGGGAACCAGCAAAGGAGACTGATAAAGAAAGGTCTGAAACAAAGGAGAAGAGAAAGGGGAAGATCAGGAGCATGTTATGTCCTGGAAGCCGAAGGAAGAACGTGTTTCCAGGAGAGAGGGATCACCTTCGTCCATGGCTGCTGAGAGATCAGGAAAGATGAAGACTGAAACTTTTTTTTTTTTTTTTACCGGGAGATCCCAGGGATCGAACCCGGGTCCCTCCATATGGGAGACGGACGCCCAACCATTTGAGCCACATCCGTCCCCTGAAGACTGAAACTTGACCATGGAGCTTAGCTACGGGCAAGCCCACGGGGAAGTAGGAGAAGCAAAATCCTGATTAGGTTAAGTTCAGAAGAGAATGGAAAGAAAGACATAGGAGACAATGAATAAAGACAACTCTTGAGTTTTGCTATAAAGGAAAGGCAATGAAAGCGGAAGATGCTGAAAGAAGAAATGGAGTCAAGGGAGGGGTTGTGTGTGTGTGTGTGTGTGTGTGTTTATGATGGAGAAATACCAGAATGTTTATTGTAATGAGAAAGAGCCATTAAAGACAAAAATGTGCTGATGAAGGAGAAAGGCGGTGGAATGAGGTGGCTGGGTAGATGAGAAGGCTTGATGAGCTCCAGCACACAGGTGGAGTGGATGAATCCTGACAACATTTCAGCAAGGTCATGTCTTACCTCCATTTGAGGATAAAGTTGTGAGGGCAGAGGTTCCAAGCCCAGCTGGGTGTGGAAGGAAAGCAATGCCCCTGCCAGGGTCCTGGCCTAGCTCTTCCTCTTACCCCGAGTCCTGGACACACTTGACCTGCTGCCCTGTGGCTACTGCCTGCCTCGCCTCTCTGTTCAAGGGAGGAGAGGGCCTTCAGACCCAGCCCAGGTCCCAGGCCCCTGCAACATACACACAAACACAAAGGAAAATCCCAGCCTGAGATGGAAGGCCCTGCCCCATCCCAGGAAGACCGGGACAGAGGCCTAGGCAGAGCTCCAGACAGAGAGGACAGCCTGGGAGCAAGAGCAGCCTGGCTGGAGGCCTGGGCTGGAAGAGGTGCAGTGGCAGCTTAGGACCTGCCACCCCCAGCCAGCAGGTGCAGGCCCCAAGGGAAGCGGGGGCGGCCAGGGCAGCTGCCAAGCAAGGCCTGGTGCAACACAGCCTTGCCCTGAGGCAGGGGGATGGCCTAGATGGCCTCCCATACAGTCCCCTGCTCAGGGAGCAGGAATTTAGGGTGGGAAAACAGGGCCTTAAAGTCCTCAGAGCCCCTCTCGGGAATGCGGACTCTCCTAGCCCACCCCAGAAAAAAGCAAAGGCCAGTTGTTGGAGGCCCTGTCTGGTGCCTAGAGAGAGGGGTGATGTCTGATAGGGTCAGAGTGATAGAATCTGGCAATAAAATCACCTGGTCCACAGCTGAGCTACCCAACCACACACAACCACCTCACATACAACCACACATACACACACCTCACAAAAGCATACCAGGCACCTCCACAGTCGCACAGAGTCACTACCACACACATCAAAATGCACACACACGCTTCCCCCCTTACCCCGTTTGAACATACAACCACCCAATCTGACATACACAGAGACAATTCTCACACACGACCTTATGGGCACACAACATTTACTTCTCAGACAGAACCTGGGCATCTGCTGTGTTCCAGGCCCAGGGACCTGCTCCCTGCTCTCTTGGAGACCATTTCAGGGAATGTGACAAAGAGTTACTGCCGACGGCGTGTGGTAGATACCTTTAGATGGGGTGACCGGGGAGCACCTCTCTAAGAAGGCGAGCCCTACAGAAGAAGGAGCCTGCGGGGGCAGGGGCAGGAGAGATCGGACGAGGCAGAGGGAACAGCAAATGCAAAGTCCCAAAGGCAGGAGTGAACGTGGCTTGTTCGTGGAGCAGGAGGAAGGCCAGTGTGCCTGGAGAGCATGGCCGAGGGGAGTGTGCTAGGAGGCGAGGCAGGACTCCATCACGTGGGGCGTTGTAGGCCTTGGTCAGAAGAGCAGGTACTGCTCTAAAGGTAATGATAAGTCAAAGGGAGGATTTAATAGAGGAGTAACGTCTGACATATCATTATAATGCTACTTTGACTAGAAGAAAGCATGGGAGAAAAAAAAATATTTTTCAATTCTCAGAATGAGGAAGGCATTACTAATTATGGCCAAACCCAAAGCCCATAAAGGAAAAGACTGATACAACTGACTACATTAAATGTGTTTAAATCTGCATGGCAAAAACTCCACAAAGTGAAATGACAAGTGTCAAGCCAGAGAAAGTATCCTTTCTATTTGTATCACAGACAAAGGGCTCCTTTCTCTAATACATGAAAAGCGCCTAAGAAATCACTAATAAAAAAAGGGCAACTACTCGGTAGAAAAATGGACAAAGGCAAAGGACAGTTCACAGAAAAAAAACACAAATGGCTCTTAAACATATGAAAAGATGCTCAATCTCACTCTAAAAAGAGAAACACAAAATAAAAGTATAATGAGATGCCACTGGCAAAGATCACAAAGTTTGATAACAATTGGTGAGTTTATGGGGAAATGAGCACTCTCATGTCTTATGAAAATATAAACTGATACAACTTCTATGGAAAGGAGTTTGGCAATGCCCACTAAAATTTTAAATGACCATATACATTTAAACCACAAATTCCATTCTAGGAATATAACTTATCAACATTATAAAAATGTGTTAAATAATGCTTGCCCAAAGATATTCATCACAATGATGTTTGTAATAAAAATAAATAAACAAAAGATTGGAAATAAAATTGATTGTCTTCCATCATCAATATGGGATTGGTTAACTATATTATAGTACACATACTACTCAGCTATTTTTTCAAAAAGGTGACTATTCTACAACAACTGATAGCGGAAAATGCCCAATATTTTGTTAAATGAAAAAAAACTGCAGAACAGTGTGCATTGTACATCTCCATTAGTGTAAATGTAAAAAGAAGAATATCTATATCACTGAATATGTACAAATGCTCTCAGGAAGGCTGAACAAGAAACTGGTAACCCTGATTGTCAGGCGGGCAGCCTTGGAAGAGTCTTGTGTTCAGGGAGAAGTCAGGACTGGTGCTAGAAATATGAGGCTCAGCAGCAAATGGATGAGATCACCCGAGGAGAAGAGAGGGCTAAAGGCTGAGCCCTGGGACACGCCCACACCAGAGATGGAGATGGGAGGCCTCTGAGGTACAAGGAAACCTGGAGTGTGGAGTCAAGGAAGTCGAGGGAAGAAAGTGTTTTGACAAGGAAGGAGTGATCCACTGCCAGGTGCTTCTGAAAGTCAAGACAGATGGGGAGGGACGTGACTATTGGATTGGGCATCATGGAGATCCTTGGCATGGTAGGGATGGAAACATTGCTCCAATGGGCTGAAGAGTGACTAGGAGGTGAGGAAGTATAAAGCAAGTTTTGCTCTGAAATGGAGCCGAGCAGCAGGTGGTAAGTAGCAGGTGGCAGGATCCTGGGGCCTTTCCCCAGGACACCATCACACCTCCACATAGCCCACACTGACCCATCCACAGAACCACCTGGACCACTGCACACCTCAGCAAAGATTTCCAAGGGCTACAACCTTGTTGAGAGGAAGGTGGCCTCTGTCCTGTGACTTTGACCACTCCAGAAACTCAACATGGCAGAGGCCTCCAGAGCTGGCTCTGCTGCTCATTATTTGGGTGACCCTGGGCAAGTCACCTAACCTCTCTGGGCCTCAGTGTTCTCATCTGTAAAGCAGGAGGGCTGATTACTCCCAAGTCTGGATGTGATGAGGATTAAATAAAGCCTGAAGCACAGCTGCCTGGCTCCCAGCACCCAATTCAGTGTGGGGAGAGCGACCACAGGATTGAGAATAAAAGGGGGCGCTGTTAATTATGCCGAGGCCACAGGCATAAACCCATACAGTCCTTGGCAAACCGTGATGTGTGGTTACGTTTGTGCTAGTGCACAGATCCTATCCGGACAGCCCAATGGTGACTAAGATCCCGGGACTCTCAGGGAGTCCGGAAACGCTGGGGTTTCCCTGGTTTCCTAGTCACCTGCACACTAACAAATAAAACCAACCATCCTGGTCCCCAGAGCCCAGCCCAGTGCACCCCAACCACAGGCCTGGCTCCCGGGGCAGGGAATCTGCCCTCATTCCCCACATCACCACCATCACTCCACGCCCCGGTCCACCCCTCACTCACAGGGCACACGATCTGCGCCCGTGGGCACAGGATGTGCCTCTTGCAGTAACTCCAGGCAACATCCTGTGCCCACCTCGGAGCATAGGACCATCCAGCCCTCCTTTCCATGCACTAGTCTCCTTATGCCTCTTCCCGCTGTGGGCTCAGGGTCTGCCCCCAACTCTGGCTCTCATTCAAGGACGCAAAGCCTGAGCTGGGCACGGCCATCCAGGACCCGCCCCCCCACACCCGCCGCCAGGGGGGCGGGTCTCCAGGAGTGCCCCCACCGGCCCATGCGACGGGCAGGGCGCGGGCGCAGTATCCGTGGTAACGAGCGTAGGCGAGTCACGATTACAGTGGGTCCTGCGGCCACGGCACTTAACAGTTTACAGAGGGTTTCACGCCCCTAATCTCATTGGAGCCTTTGCGATAGCCCTGCCCACGGGCGCCAATTTCCTCACTTCGTGAATGAAGCTCAGAGGCGCCACGAGCCCCTCCGAAGTAGGTGCTGAGAACGGGTGGCAGCGACAGGACTGGAACCCGGACCCCCCGCGGTCGCGGCACGCCCGCCCCGACCCTCCCTCCTGCGCTCAGCCCGCGGGGTTTGCCCGCCGCCGCGCGCCTCGCTCACTTCCCAGCCCGGGCTCGCTCCTGCCTCGCCTCTGCCGCGGGCCTCGTAGACGCGGGGTCCGGGCCCCGCCGTGGTCCCGGCGCTGCGGGTAAGTGCGACACGGGGGCGGGGTCCCCAAGGCCCCGGGTGCTCCCCGGCGACCTCCCGCGGCGCGGTTGGGGCTTTTTCCTGCTAGCGTGGCCAGGATGAGAACAGGGGTCAGGGAGGTGGCCTCCCACCACCGCCTCCTTGTCCTGCTCTGGGCAGGGAGGACACACCAGCTGCTGCAAGGTTTCCAGAACCCCCACGTCTGCAAGCCTGGATGGAGGGAAACTGGGGTGGGGGCAATAATTTTAGCCTTGGGGGGCTAATCCCCCTGGGAAGGCAACAACTGGGCATGGCCTGGTCCAGGGACTGTGGAAACAGTGGATGCAGTGGGAACTAGTGTTGGGGGACAGCAGCGGGGACCAGAACCGGCTCCACCAGTCCAGGCCTTGGGCTTGGGAGGGAAATTCTTTGCAGGTGAGTCGCTCCCTGGGGTGTGTCAGGCAGAACTGGTAGGCAGCACTGAGATGGAAGGTAGGGACCCAGGAGAGGGCTGCACCAGGACAGGCAGCCACCGGAGGGCATCAGGTGGAAGGAAGCAGCATGTCAGGGTCCTTTCTTCTCCTAGGGCCAGAGGACAGGGCTCCAACCTCAACTTCAACGAACTTTTCTTGAACTCTCACCAGGTGAGTGGCAGGCTGGAGCCCGAGTAGTCTCATGATTCATACAGCAGCCCAAGAAAGTAGAAATGGTTTCCCTTTAGAAATAAGGAAATAGAGTCAACAAGATTAGAAAATTCTTGGAAGTCACCCAGCTAGTAAATGGAGAGCTGAGGTTTGAACCCAGGTGTGACTCACTGTTCAATGGATCTCCCACTGTTCACCCCCCTCCCACCACCCCTCCCAAAAGGCCAGGACTTATTTAGAAAGCACAGAGTGGGGGAGAAGAGGAGGGTTTCCAGGGATGAGGTCTTCCTGAGTCACCCCATCCTGCCTGAGACTGATTCCCAGAGGAAACATCCAGCAGGAGGATGAGATGCTGAGAAGGAACTGTGCTTACTCCCTCTCTCCAGAGCAGAGGTGTCTTTCCCCCAGTTATCTTAGCCAGGCTGTGCCCCTCAGCCCCCCACACTCCTGCCCACACCTCACGGCCCCTCCTCCTAGCTGCCTCTCTGAGCACTCAGCATTCATTCATTTATTCATTCAGCAGTTATGGAGTGCCTACTATGTGCCAAGCACTAGGCACTAATAGAAAGCAGGGAGCAAGAGAGAAGAGCCACTGCCCTCCCAGAGCTGACACTCTAGTGAGGGAGATAGGCAGTAAAGAAGAAGAAGAAAAATAAATAAATACTTCAATTTCAAATGGTGACTACGGTCTATAAAGAAAATAAAGGGGGCAGGAGCAGAGTGACTGGGAAGGCAGGGGTTCTTTCTGATGGGGTCATCTGGGGCATCCTCTAAGGAGACAATGTTTGAGCAGAGGCCTCAGTGATGAGAAGGATGGAGCCATGTGAGGTTCTAGAGGAAGAGCATTCTAAGCAGAAAGAATAATTACAAAGCCCCAGAAGCTCCCAGCATGGCTGGAGCCGAAAGAGAGAGGATGGTGAGAATGTAGAATTCAGAGTTTAATTCCAAGCATAATGAGGTGCTAGTAGAGGGTATGAAACAAAGGAGTGACATGATTCAATTTAATGGACTCCAGGGATATGTGACAATAACGTGGGCAAGAGTGATGGTGGCTTGGACCAGAGTAGTGGCAGCGGAATATAGTCTTGCAGGGGGGACACGCAGGCATCACGCATGCTGGATATCACCAACCCAGCTCTGAGCCAGCACTCGCATGCATCCGAGTGGGCACATGAGCATGCAGGCCCCCACGCGTGGAGAGGCGCATGCTACCATACCTCCATGCCCACGGCAGCACGCAGACACGGTATGCACTGGGGCAGACCCACCTGTCCACACCCTCTGAGTCACTCCAGGGGAAGGAGATGTGTGATTGGGAGACCTGAAAAAAGCATGTTCCCCACAACAGAGCCCTGGCACCCAGCAAGGATGGGGGTGCCCGATGTCCCGCCAGACTATGGCACAGGGAGGAAGGATTGCCTGTAGCTACTTCCTGGATCTGATGAACTTCCAGGAGTCGGACTGTGCCCCCAGGGACCCCCACCCTGAGTTCCTCTCCCATCTTTACTACCCACTGGCTGTGAGACCTTGGGTAGGTGATTTCCCCTCTCCGAGCTTCAGTTTTCCTCTCTGTAGAATGGGACTCATGACCCCACTTGGTAGGATGGTAGTGAGGCCTCAACGAGGTATCAGTTGGGAGAACCTGGTCTGGGGCAGGGTCCAGCAGGGAAGGGGAGGGCAGGTGGTGGCGAGCACAGGCCCTTCACCAGAAGGCCTGGCCTTGACTCCAACTCTAGGCTGACCTCTCTGGACCGCACAGTAACGTGTGCCAGCACTGACTGAACACGCACTGTGGACTAAAGGCTTTGCGATCGCCGTGTCATTCGTTTATCAGCCTCTTCATCTGTAGAAGGAGAGCATAACAGTGTCTATCTCATGGGCCACTACACGGACTAAAGGAGATCCTATGCATAAAGCGTTTAGCTCGGTTCCCAGCTTATAGCAGATGCTCAGTAGTAGTTACTGTGATGGTCAGCAAATGCACGTTCCCCGCCTGCCTGCTGGCTCTGTGACTTTGGGCAAGTCATTTCCCCTCTCTGTGCCTGTTTCCTGGGTGTAGATTGGGAAGAATGACAGAGGCTCATTGTGATGACCCCATGCGTCCACCCACCTAAAGAACTGTGCCTGGAACACAGTGAATGCTCAATAAATGTCAGCTATTAATGCATTTTTCCCATTGTTCCCTCAGGTGGGCACAGCCCCCAGCCCCCCCGCCGGGCACCATGGACTGGAAGACCCTCCAGGGCCTCCTGAGCGGCGTGAACAAGTACTCCACGGCGTTCGGGCGCATCTGGCTGTCAGTGGTGTTCGTCTTCCGGGTGCTGGTGTACGTGGTGGCGGCAGAGCGCGTGTGGGGGGACGAGCAGAAGGACTTCGACTGCAACACCAAGCAGCCAGGCTGCACCAACGTGTGCTACGACCACTTCTTCCCCATCTCCAACATCCGCCTCTGGGCCTTGCAGCTCATCTTCGTCACGTGCCCCTCGCTGCTGGTCATCCTGCACGTGGCCTACCGCGAGGAGCGCGAGCGGAAACACCGCCAGAAGCACGGTGAGCAGTGCACCAAGCTGTACGACAACACGGGCAAGAAGCACGGCGGCCTGTGGTGGACCTACCTGCTCAGCCTCGTCTTCAAGGTCATCATGGAGTTCCTCTTTCTCTACGTGCTGCACACTCTGTGGCACGGCTTTGGCATGCCGCGCCTGGTGCAGTGTGCCGGGGTGGCGCCCTGCCCCAACACCGTGGACTGCTACATCGCGCGGCCCACGGAGAAGAAGATCTTCACCTATTTCATGGTGGGCGCCTCAGCCGTCTGCATCGTGCTCACCATCTGTGAGATCTGCTACCTCATCTTCCACAGGCTGGCGCAGGGCATGCGCAAGGACAGACCCCCACAGGCCCGCGGCCCCTCGTCATCTGCCAGCCGGGCCTCCACCTGCCGCTGCCACCACAAGCTGCTGGAGGCTGGGGAGCCAAGCCCCAGCCCAGGCGATGATGAGCTACGGGCTTCCGCACCCAACCTGACCCCCACCTGACCGCAGGCTGGGAGCGAGGCTGGGGCTGCCACTGGGGACGGGCAGGGGATTATTGCAAAGGTGAAGGGGCCCTGCAGGGGCTGGGTACCCCCCCCACCCCCCGAGACTTCACTAAGCTAGCCAACAGTGCTGGGCACTGGCCTTTTTCTGAGAATAGGTGACCCCTCAGGCCCAGTGCCAGCCCTCGGGGGAGACAGACATTTAAACAAGCGAATCAACTACCTGTGTGCAAGGGAAGCCTTAGGAGGTTCATAGCAAGGGCTTCTGCCTAGTCCAGGAGGGGTGATCAGGCAAGGCTGCCCTGAGGAAGTAATTCAGCAGGTGCAGAACACCGGAAGCCACAGAGAGTGAGATGCATCCACCCAAAGGGAGTTTTCACTCCCCCAGGAGCAGCAAGGTCTGGAGTCCTGAGAGGGAACTTGGGGAGAGAAGCAGGTTCTGATGAGGCCAATCCCTGCTCCAAGCAGACAGGGAACCTCTCAGTCACCAGTACCCTCAGGGGAAATCTTTCCCCGCCCCTCAAACCCCCTTTCCCCAGCTTCAGGTAGCTTTGCTCCCACCTTTCTCCCCACAAATGTGCCAAGCCTGGTGCCAGCCTTTCAGACCCTGCTCCCAGGGATCAGGGTGGCCGAGCCCAAAGAACATGAAATCAATAAAGTCTGTGTTTTATACAGCTTGGTTCTGCCCTCTGTTCTCCCACATTCCCACCCACAGGACCCTGTGAGGGAGGGGGAAAGAGCTCCATGGCTTGGGTGAAGCTAGGGCGGGGCCGGGGCCGAGGCGGAGGCTTTTGCTGAAGCTGGGCTGGGGCTGGGGTTGACTGAGGTGGAGGCTGGCGTGGAACCTACGGACCAATATGGTGTGGTTCTAGTTGCGGCCACAAGAGGGCACTGTGCTCCCTCTACTGAGTGCCTCTGGACATTCCAAACCAGACCCTGCCCTGAGTAAATACACATAATCACTGTCATTCTCATTTCAGACAAGCCACACCGTCCCCTCCTCTGTAACACAACCACTGCCATCCACAAACCACATCCCCACCCTGTGTACACACAATCCCAGTTATTCAAACGCTCACTCCGTTCGGCAGGGGGCAGTCCCAGTCTCCCCCAAGCATTTTATTCAGCTCACTCCACTTTCCCTGAGCATTTTCTCCATACCAGGCTCCTGGCAGGATTGTGGGACTGCATCATCGGGTAGGACCCCAGCCCTGCCCAAAGAGCTCAGAGTCTGAGGGAAACAAACACGGGCTCATCTCCCTGGGGTGGCTCACAGCATGCCCTCCCCCCGAGACTGCAAGGTGACCTGAAGTTTAGAGGACACCAACATCTAAGGACAGTGAAGGAAGTGGTGCCTATACTAACCCAGAGGGACATTTAGTGACTGTCAAAGCCAAGGCCAGAAGCCAAGGCAAACAGGGAGTGGTGGGGCCATTGTGTAGACAGAACACCCCGTGGTTCACCTTTGCTCTCACGTGTGGCCATTCTGGGGTGGGGGGTGGGGTGGGTAAGCCAGCCAAGTTTAAAGGGCCCAGGGCTGGGCCCACACCACCGCCCCACCCCCTGGGTTTGAATCAGAGCTTGACCACTTCACCACCACAGCTTCACCACTCTGCGCCTTGAACTAGCTTTCAGAGTCTTAGTTTCATCCTCAATACAATGGGCATTGTAGCAATGGACAGGAAGTAGATGATACATTCAAACGGAGTAACTTAGAATTTCCTAGAGGGACTGTTTTCAAAGGTGTGGGCATGACCCTGGAGACCACAGGGTCTCCCTCCATCTCCTGCTTCCTGCCAGTGGTTCCCATTGACCCAAACCAACCAGAAGCCAGAGGGCAAGGCGGTACCAGTGGGGTAGCCAGCAAGGGGCAGCCTCCCAGGGCATAGAGCAGGGTGAAGAAGAATAGAGAGTAGATCTGAGGGCCAAGTAGAATGTATTCCACACATCACACCAGTCAATACCTACCTCACAGCATAATTGTAGAGCTAAAATGAAATGCTGTAGGTAAAGCATTAGCGTAGCACCTAATAGGGTTCAGTAAATATCCAGGTACAACTGAACCTAGGAAAGCCTCTGTCTGCTGTTCGGGCCACATTTTCATGTCAGCCCCAGAGTAGACTGGAAGCCTGCAAAGGTCTCAGGGAGGGGTGATCGCACCTACTTTTCACACTCCATTCCAGCATCTTCCTGGTGATTCTGGCTGCCTGCCCAACAGTGGCTTGGAGGTCAGGGCAACCAGAAAACAGCATTCAGCCCTCCCCTCCAGGACTGATCTCTCAGCATGGACTGCCTTCCAGTCCAGGTCCCGCTTCTCCAGGCTGCTGGGCCTAAGACCATGGATGAGGGAACATTCCAGGCCTTTGGCCTGAGAGCTCTTCTGAGCAGTGCAGCTGGCTGTTCTCATCCAGCATGGGTTGAGCCATTGCTTACCACCCAGATCCCCAGGCCACATGACTGTCACCCTTTATACTGGGCCACTCACTCAGAAGGAAGGTGACTGTCACATCACCTTGGCCTTCTCAAGTTACCCGCCTCTACCTCCTCGTCACCCATGGCATGAGGATTCACTGCAAGCTTCTTTCCATCATTTGCATGATAAATTTAGGTTTTAGATACACAAATTTTCAAATCCACACCTACCATATAAAGTAACAGCCGCCCTGTAGCCCAAGGTAAACAGTAACATACTGTATTCATTCCTCCTGGTCCAAGCCCCCTTATCTCTTACCTGGATTACTGCAACAGTCTCCCTACTTTCCCAAAAGCTTCCCCCTGAGTCTGGGAAGCAGATGTGGAGGAGGAGTTAGGAGTGTAAAGGGTGCATTGGGGAGTAACACCTGTGAATGGAAAAGGAGTGGAAGCAGGACTGCACAATAAGCTCTGTCACACTCGTTAGAGGAGTCCCACTTTGGGTAGAAATGGCTGGGCCTTGTATCCCCACTTGGTGTGATCATTGCCTGGGGGCATCCCAAGAAGCACTGGGTATCACCTGGAAAGCTTAGGATGACCTGAGAGTCTAACAGCTGCAGTCTATCGGCTGACCAGCCTCCTCACCACTGGGCAGCCCATCCTTTCTTGAAGGGGGCTCTCAGTGTCTGCCACCCAGCACCCAGGGTGATCCTGTCAAAACCTAAGTCAGATCACGTCATTCCTCTGCCCAAAACCTCTAAAGGCATCTTCCATAGGCCTTTAAGGCCTACAGGGTCTGCCCCGCCCCATGCTTCCCTGGTTACCTCTCTGAACTCATTTCTTCTCCCTCACCTCATTCCAGCCACGCTGACCTCCCTGCTGTTCCTCAAGCAGAAAATACCAGACACATTTGTGCCCCAGTGCCTTTACACTCTCTGCTCTCCTGCCTGGAATACTCTCCCCTTAGACAGCCACAGGATGGGGCTCCTTCCCCTCCTACTGGGCTTCCATCTTATGTCAGCTTCTCCCTAGTAAGAATTTCTCTGACTCTTCTACTCAAGATGGAAACTTGCTCCCCCCACTCCACCCCTCTCCACCCTCCTTTTCTACTTTATTTTCCCATAGCATTTATCATGATTTAACATGTCCTATATTTTATTTTATTGTCTGTCTCCCTCCACCAGAATGTGAAATCCACAAGGACAGGGATTTTTTTTTAGCATTTTATTAGAATTGTACATATACAGAAAAATCATGCAGAAAATAGAGTCCCCATATAATTCCCCTAAAATTAACACTTTGCATTAGTGTGGTACCTTTGTTACATCTGATAAAAGGTTATTATCATTGTATTATTAACTACAGTCCATGGTTTACAGTAGGGTTCACTGTGTTGTACAGTCCTATGAATTTCTAAATTTATTTATTCTAGTAACATACAAACTACAATTTCCCCTTTTAACCATATTCACACATATAATTCTGTGATATTAATCACATTCACCATCTTGTACTACCATCACCACCATCCATTAGCATAAAAACTTTTCCATCACCCCAAACAGATGCTCTGTACCAGTTAAGCATTAACTCCCCATTCCCTACCCCCACCCCAGCCCCTGGTCACCTGTATTCTAGTTTCTAACTCTATGAATTTGCTTATTCTAAGACAGGGATTTTTTTTTTTTTTTTTTTTTTTTTTTTCGCCTCTGATTAATAGCCAGTATCTAAGATAATGGCTGGTTCACAGTAGGTGCTCAGTAGATATTTGTGGAATTAATAAGTTCATATAGTGACCTGGTGCTGTGCTAGATGCTGGAGATACTACTGCATGCAAGACCCAGCTGCCTGCCCTCAAGTGCTCACAGTCAATGGGGAAAAGGTTAAGGGGTAGTCCCAGAGCACAAAGGCACACCTAATCCAGTGGAGGCTGGCAAGGGAGAAGGCACTATCTGAGCAAAGTCCTGGAGGACTCACAGGGCTCAGCCAGGTGTGGGAGTTCCAGTCAGAGGGAACAGCATGCACAAAGGCAAGAGGGCACAGAGAACTACAGGGAGCTGCAGGTGGCTGGATCACAGAGGGACGAGGCTGGAGAAGTGGCCAGCACCCAGAGGTTGGAGCACTCAGACCTCACCCTGCAGGCAGTGGGGAGCCAGTGAAGGGTTTTAAGCAGGGCAGGATCCTGGTCAGGTTTCTGGGGAAGTGTGGAGGTCGGGCTTGAGGGCACAAGGCCAGGAAGCCAGTTGGGACAGTGGTGGCAGTGGGAATGGAGGGAAGTGGGAGTTTGGGGATGTTTCCCGGGTGGAATGACCTGGTTGTGGGGATTGTTGTCTTGGCTGATCCCCTTCCCCCTGGGAAAGGGGCCCGGGCACCCACACCCTGCTCTCCAGCACCCTTGAGGGAGGGGTCAGAGCAGGGTGAAGGCTGCCTTGATGTCACTCCCCAGAGCTCCACCCACTCCTCCCTCCTTCCCAGTAGATGGGATCAGAAAAGCTTTTTGGAGAGCCTGGGCCCTGCTCCAGGAGAGGACTCAGAGCCGAGGTTGCAGTGAGGGCACGCTGAGAATGGGCCCCTGGAGGGCCTCTGTTCTCATGCCCTCAAGGGTGTCAGCTTTGGAAATCCCTGAGGGAGAGGCCTGGAAGGGGAAGCCAGCTTAGCTTGATCAACCAGGGGCAGCCATCCCTGAAGTTCTGCCCCTTGGGGTCTCAGCCCTGGAGCCCCAGGAGTCCAAAGACTGAATCCTGCAGTGGAGTCTTTCTGCCACCCAGCCCCAGGCCTCAGCCCCCAGCTGCCCCTTCCCTCTCCCACCTCCACCATCACTCTGTCCCCTGAGCTTTCTCTCCCTCAGTCCTTTCTGCTCCCACCCAGACTGACCCACAGAACTTTTTTGTTATAAGTTTTGTCACGACTTTTCTAGCCACTACTCCATGTACCAATAATAAGCACCAATATTATGCCATACCTTACATTAGTCCATTCAGTCCCCTCCCACCCCCATGAAGCAGGTACTATCATTAACCCCATCCTGCAGAGAACGAAACTGAGGCACAGAGGTTTAAGTACCCTAAGGACACGGGTCAACAGCAAAGTCTCAGCTTCTAGGTTCTGCTGCCTCCCCCTGGCCAGGCCAGCAAGGTCGCAGCACCCTGGGGGCGGTGGCCCAGGTCTCCAAGCCTCTGCTCACGCTGTTCTTCCTGTCTAGCTGGAATGCTCTGCCCCCTCACCTGGCTAGCTCAGCCTCCTCCAGGAAACATTCCTCAACAAGTCCCCTGGGAGTCATCCTGTACTCAAAGCTGTCCACATTTGTAACTGGGCCGTTACCCAAGGCCCAGCGTGCCTGAGGCCTACCTCGTGTGGCAGCTTGTGAGAGCCGGAGGCCAGAGGCCGCAGCAGGCTGGCTCCACTTGCTATGCCTGCCCATCCCTTCTACCTCCTCTGGACGCCCCTCACGGTGGGATCCAAGTCTCCAGGGGCCCATGGGTGTTTTAGTGACCTCTGATTGTGTGGCCTGCCCAGGAATGAAGATGTTGGGGGCGTTGGCTTCCAAGCAGAATTCTGGAAGAAATGAGTCGGGGCTGAGACCCCAGCCCCACCACAGACGCTAGGAAGTCTGGATCATAACCCCTCTCTCCCAGTGTGGGTCCCCATGTCCTAATGAGCCTTGATTGCTGAGTCCTGCCACAGTGACAAACGAGTAGTCTTTTTCTCTTTTCACCAAAGGCAACAGATCCCCAGGGTCAAGGACGGGCCCTTTCCTAGAGACCCACCCACCCACCTCATCTCCCATCGCCCTTCAGTCCAGGATTAGTAAACTCTCCCCTGTAATCTTTTCAAATCTACTTTGAAAAATCCTCACCTCGGAGTTAGGCAGGTTTCACAGACAAAGAAACTGAGGCTCAGAAAGTTTACAGTCCCAAATACTGCTGCAGAGAAAGAGGGGAAGGGTCGGTGTTTTTCAGCCCTCCTTGGACCCCCAGCTCACAGTGCCACCTCCTTCCCCGGTCCCTTCCTTTAGAGTCTGCACCTCCCGTCCCGGTTCTGGGCCTGTGAAGCGCCTGGCGGCCCTCCCCGCCCTGTTTCCTGCCCCCACTCCGCCCCCTCCGGGCTATTTAAGGCGCCCCCGGGGCCCAGCGTGCTCCAGTAGGGCTTGGGCGGGCGCTGCTCGCAGAGGATTGTCAGTCTCCACCTGGACCGGTCCGGCAGGCAGGCGGTGAGTCGGCGGGGGCTGGGGGAACCTGCCAGGGACAGTGAGGGGAGCTGCAGGGCGCCTGCTGTGGCAGGAAGTTTGGGCCAGGCTCTGTGCTAAGCAGGCTTCCTACCTTCCTTCTGGAAGCCTTATAACAACCCGGGGAGATAGGAGTATTACTATTTCCACTTCACAGAAGAGGAGACTGAGGCTCCCAGAAGTTGTCATGTATCCAAGGCCCCAGTTTAGTAACAGCCCGAGAGAGAGAGCATGCCACAGGATTTGAACCCAGGTCTGGTTCTAGAAGCCGGTCTCTAAACAGCTTTGCTCCCAGGAAAAAGCACCTCTCCCCTCCCCTTCTCCTATCGCCCTCCCCACCCCACCCCAGGCGTTCTGGGAACTCTGCAAACTGTGCCTCCACCCTGCACTGACAATTCCTCCCAAGAGTCTAGAATTTGGCAGCAGCAGCTTTGGGAACGAGACGGAAAGTGGGGGGCAGGTCCGAGTAGCCATACTAAGCCCCAGGTGGCCATTATTGTTGGCAGGTGGAGCTGATGGAGGTCACTGCCTTCTGCTTCTAAACCCTCCCGACCCCCACCCCAAACTCAGAGATTAGAATGCGGCCAGCTGGGTAAGAGCTGATGTAGAGGGGAGCAAGGACTTAAGAGGATAAAGACAGCACACATATATCCCCCCTCCTGTTTTGGGGGGCGGGTTACCAGCCTTGGGCAGAAGGGAGGAAGGGCTTGGCACCGCTGTGTGCCCTTGGATAAGTTCCTCAAATTCTCTGCCCCTCTAGGCTCAGGCCCTCAACTCAATTCAGAGCTCCTTGGGCTGTGATCAGCCTGGGGTTCTGGCTGGGGGAAGAGGGACACGGATGTGAGATTAGACAAGGACCCCACCCATACCCCTGCCACTCAGAGAAGCAGAAGGAGGGCATGCAAAGAGCTTAGCACCCATGCTCCAAAGATCTGCTTTGGGTCCTGACCACCCTGCTGGGTGTGAGCCCCCAGGCCAGTCCCTTCCCCTCCCTGAGCCTCGGTTTCCCTATAGGTTTATTGCTAGGCCCTGTTCTGTTTCACTGCAGGAGGAGACCCAGGAGCGATGGGCGACTGGGGCTTCCTCGAGAAGCTGCTGGACCAGGTCCAGGAACACTCGACCGTGGTGGGCAAGATCTGGCTGACAGTGCTCTTCATTTTCCGCATCCTCATCCTGGGCCTGGCCGGTGAGTCCGTGTGGGGCGACGAGCAGTCGGATTTCGAGTGTAACACGGCCCAGCCGGGCTGCACCAACGTCTGCTATGACCAGGCCTTCCCCATCTCCCACATCCGCTACTGGGTGCTGCAGTTCCTCTTCGTCAGCACACCCACCCTGGTCTACCTGGGCCATGTCATTTACCTGGCTAGGCGCGAGGAGCGGCTGCGGCAGAAGGAGCGGGAGCTGAGGGCACTCCCAGCCAAGGACCCACATGTGGAGCGGGCACTAGCGGCCGTGGAGCATCAGATGGCCAAGATCTCGCTGGCAGAGGACGGTCGCCTGCGGATCCGCGGGGCGCTGATGGGCACCTATGTGGCCAGTGTGCTCTGCAAGAGCGTGCTGGAGGCAGGCTTCCTCTACGGCCAGTGGCGCCTCTACGGCTGGACCATGAAGCCCCTGTTTGTGTGCCAGCGTGCACCCTGCCCCTACCAAGTGGACTGCTTTGTCTCACGTCCCACGGAGAAAACCATCTTCATCATCTTCATGCTGGTGGTGGGACTAATCTCCCTGGTGCTCAACCTGCTGGAGCTGGCGTACCTGCTCTGCCACTGCCTCTACCGAGGGATGAAGGCACAGCAGGTCCAGGATGCCCCCCCAGCCCAGGGCACCTCCTCGGACCCTTATGCTGACCAGGTCTTCTTCTACCTCCCCATGGGCGAGGGGCCCTCATCCCCACCCTGCCCCACCTACAATGGGCTCTCATCCACTGAGCAGAACTGGGCCAACCTGACCACAGAGGAGAGGCTGGCTTCTTCCAGGCCCCCCCTCTTCCTGGACCCACCCCCCCAGAGTGTCCAGAAATCCCCTAGTCGCCCTGGCAGCTCTGCTTCCAAGAAGCAGTATGTGTAAGAGCCTGGGGCTCTTGTCACCCAACAGAGGGGCCCCGGGAAGTTTGGCTACTTTGGATGCGCCCTCCAAGGCTCTGCAGAGATGGCCAGGGTTGGGGAAGGGGATGCTTGCTCACCAGAGGGCCTTATTGCAGGTTGTTCTCAAACACCTGGGGCCTTCCTGGTAGAGACAGCACCAAGGCTTCCCCTCTAGAACGGAACGGGGCTTGGTCTCCATTTGGGGTTCTCTTGGTCAAGGGTGCTATGGGCCCTCTGGTCTTTTTCACCTGGTCCAGAGGGACCGGAGCCAACTCCCTTCCCACCCCCACCCCCACCCCCACAGAAGACTCACCTCCGCACAGGTTGTGCCCATACCCTCTCCTGGCAGGTAAAAGCTGATGAAGGCTGCTGGGTCAGCCTTGATCCCATAGACAAATCTAGCCTGTGCTATGTGGGGGGAGGCTGTGGGTCTGGATCCGGCCTTGTCAGTGGGGGGGGACTGGGACCTTGTTCTCATCACTCCTTCCCAGTTCCACTGTTTATGCTTCTAAAATAAACAGGACTTGATCACAAGCTGGGCTTGTACTGATGCTGTCATGGTGTGCCTCGTTGGGAGCGGGGGAGCGCAGTTATTTTGCCCAGGCTTCCTTTTCTTTTTGGCCCTGCATAATCTCTTTGACCTCTGCAACCCCAGCTCTAGCCAACACCCTTAAACCCTCAAACTCTTAAGATTTTGTCTCAACACTTCCGAGTCCTAAACTGCTCTGCCTTTTGAAATGCTTCTGGCACCATCCGCTTCTCGCCCCTGCTGCCCCAGCCTCAGCAACCTGCCCATTCATCAAAGGCCAGAGCAGTGCCCTTCCCCATCCTGCCCCATACCCATCTAGTGCCCCAGCCATGCTGCCCCTTCAGTGCTGGTCCTTAGTGGACACTTTGCTCCCCCAAGCATGCTTGCCAGCCAGGGTCTTCACAGGCTGGCTTAAATGTGTTAGGTCACTGTCCCTCCCTACCTTGGCCCTTCCTAGTCTGCCCACAAGAAGGAGTAACTCCTCCCCATGCACCCAGAAAGCACTCACAGAACAGAAACAGCAGTACAGAGAGCTGGAGGGGTTGTCAGAGTCGCAACAGCTGCATTTAAAAATTCATGGACCTGGACCTTGAAAGGTGACTAGGAGTTTGCTGGGGCAGGCACTGACTATTCAAAGAACACTGCTTGTGCAAAGGCATGGGGCTGGGCGGGGGCTGGGTGTCTGACCAGGGTTGGCCGAGCTGACTTTCCATGTGGAAGGGTAGCCCAGGTGGGGGAGAGCACTCAGGTAGTGGCCCTCCGGGGATAGCTGGCGTCCTCCCCTACCCCCGGGAGATCTGGGGCCTGAGCTGGAGGAGGGAATGGGATTCACTCATGTGGCCACATCCCCTCGAAACCATGATGCCTTTCCAGCAGGTTGGCAACTTGGCCCCTCTCCCCTCAGGACAGAAGAGCCATGCTGTAGCCCTCAACCCAGAGCTAGTGGGAAAGTCTTCGGTGAATGAGGAGAGCATCCTTCCCCTCCCTTGAAGCTTACTCGCTGTGAGCTTGGTGTTGGGGCTGAGATCAGACACTTGGACCTTCAGCAAGGCTGGAGTCGGATCCTAAACTAGAGGCCACACAACACAAGGCAATCAGGCTGGGGCTTAGGGGTTTAAGGGTGAAGAGAGTATAGTGGGGATGGGGCCATACAGGTCGGGGTGGGACTCATGCAATGAAGAGTGGCTGTGGACTCCCTCAAACCCCACCGGCCCCACCTCACCTCCAAGCCCAGGTGGTAGAAGGCTGAACTGAATGTTAAGGATATTTTGGACACAGGCATTTCCTTGGTGATGTGGCCTAGATGGAGCACAGCAGGTTTACATGTCATCTTCTACCTTTGTTTCCTTCTTTCTCCCACCACCTCATCCCTCAAAATCCAAGTTGACAACATGTAGCTCTCAGTTATGTGGAGTTATTAGGAGGCTTAGCTGTTGCCTCCCACCCTTGTCATACTCACTTTTCCCTCTCTGGGCCTCAGTTTCTCCACTGTGAAATATAGGGATTGGATGAGAAACAGGGATGTGGCAATCAGATGTATGGAGTATTGCATGGGGTAATTTGTCAATAATCATTGGTCTGAAGTTCATGAGTGATGTAATATTTTTCACAAGTTAGAAATGATTGAGTTGTTTCTGTAATAAGATCAATTCCAGTAACTTGACTTCATTGCCTTCCTGGGTAGGAAAGGAAAGTCCCGGGTTATGAGGAGTGCACTGGGAATTTTGCATAACCCAAGGTCACCTTATCCCATGACCCATGGGAGCATGTGAACAGAATAGGCTGCACATAAACAAAGAGAGCTGTCGGGCAGGTGATGTCAAAACTTGTTCCCAGCCCAATGTGCTGGCTCACTGACGGCTGAGTAGCTAGCCTCACAGTTCCACCAGTGACCTCCGGTGCCTTGATAAGGGATCCTTTATTTCCTTTCCACGTCAACCTCAGCATGACCACTGATATTTGTGGGGAAAGGTATCCATCACAGGAAGGTGGAACTTCCCTCTCCATCTTATATCTTCTCCCACAAACCATGGCTCTGACCTCCAAGGAGTGCACTGGACTCAGCTGCTCTGTCCGTCCCCTTGGAGCACAGCAGTCACATGCAGAGAGCCAGCAGGCCCAATTCTGAGCTTACTCTTCCGCCATTCCTCCAGCCAACTGTGATTTCCAGAAGTCTCTGGCCAATCTGCACTTTGTCTGCTTTCTTCTTAACATGTGCCCCGTCCCCCAAGCACTGGGGATGATACTACAGGTGTCCAGAATCCAGATTATACCTCTCTTGCCCCAAAACTTCTACCTCTACTAATGCAACCTAGGATTACATTAACTTTTCCAGTTTCTTCTCATTTAATATATAGCTTTTTTTCCAGATTATAAAGATAATACATGATCGTTGTAGGCAATGACAGGCCACTGTCCAGAGATAACTGCTAATATTCAGAAGTAATTCCTTTCAGCCTTCTTCCATGCATATTTTTTAATCAAATCTGAGTAAAGGTATACCTACAATTTCATAGCCCACTTCTTACATTTTGCATTAAACCATAGCCTTCCCCCCCCTCGTCATTAAATATCTTTGGAAACATCATTTAATGGCTTTATCATTATCTACTTAATCATGACCCTATTATGGTATTTTTAGATTGTGTGCAACTAATTATCTTATAAATTGCACTGTGATGTAAATGCCTGTGCATAAAAGTTTTCCAAATTTCTATTTCCTTAAGAAAGACATTTCAAGAAGGGAAATTACTGGCTCAAAAGGTATGAAATTTTAAATTAAAATCAGGGGCTTTTTTCTGATTATGGAAGTAATTCATTGCAGATGATCTCAGAAATGCCAAAAGCACAAGCAAAATACAAGTGAAGGCACCAGCTACCTCTGGGAAGTGAAGGTGGAGCTAAAAGCAGAAAACCCAACAGAAAGCTCTAGGCCCGACGATCCCCTCCTCCACTCTGAGCGGCTCGGTGGCTGCCCTCCCCACACACACACAATGGGGAAGGATAGAAGTTCATTCTCCAGAGAGGATAAAGCAGTCCATGGATGGGAAAACACTACGCATAGGCGAGGGTTGGGAGTGTCATAACATAAACAATATGGAACGGTGAGAACCTCAGCTTTCTCCCCCTACCTGGCTCCCAGAATGCCTGTTGATAGATAAGGCTGTGCATAGGATTTGTTCTGACCCAGAAGTCATGGAAGGCTGCCTTGAGGAGGTGAACTTCTGTGCCTGAAGAGTGAGGAGGAATGATCGACAGAAGTGATGAGAAAAAGCATTCCTGCCAGAAGGAACAGCAAACTCCAAGACTCTGAAGAAGAAAGGGACTTGATACAGTAGTTGTGTGTGTGTGTTGTGTTTGTTTATTAATATAGTCTAAAAAACAAAAACAGAAAAAACAACACACATCCCCACACAAAAACTCTCAATCACATAACTAACTACTTCATTATTGCTTAAAACTGACATCCTGAAAACGGGCAACTAGCATGCTTTCCAATACGAGCCCAGCGTGTCTCGCTGGCTCTGTGAGGCACATACTACAGCGGGCCATTTGAGTGGATGAGGTAATGTAGGAAGTGTAAGGAAAAATCATTTACTAATTCTATCATCTTTTCATTTTTCAAAATGTGAGACATGTACAAGTGAAAATATGGCCACCAGATAAACTGCTAGCCCCTCCTCTCAACAAAATTAAAAGCAAAATCTGGAAGAAGTGTTAGACCTCGGGACAGGTTTTTAGCTAGGTAGGTACAGTCATGGTAAAGAATGTATACCCTGGGAAGCGGCTGTGGCTCAATCAGTAGGGCTCCCGTTTACCATATGGGAGGCCCTGGGTTCGGTTCCCAGGGCTTCCTGGTGAAGGCAAGCCTGCCTGCATGGCGTGGTTAGCTGACCCAGCGAGCACAAGCAGCAAGGGGGGGATAAATGAATAAATAAATAAAATCTTTAGAAAAAAGAATGTATACCCTGCCAAAAAGACCATTTGCAAAAATAAATGAAACAAAATATAAGTGCCGTAAAAGCCAGAAATCTTCAATCTTACCAAACAAAAACAATTTTTAATGATTCTGATCTAAACAATACTGTATTTTCTTCCATTTGTTCAACTTTCAATCTATTAAGAGTCATTTCTCCAGCTTGAGGTTTTATTATTCTGAATATATATTACTCTAAGATAGTATCTAATTGGTTAACCTGCCACTATGGTCAATGGTTACAGCACAAGTTTATATATTGTATATGATGTATGCATATCGAAACCTCTTCCCATTCCCCCCCCCCATCATCGCATCTTTAAATTATAGACTCGAATGGACTTTTCTCCAATGCTAACAAAAGCAGGGCTTCTCACTAGAACAGCACCTCACAACTGCACTAAACCTCCCTCTTTGAGACAGAGAGTTCAACTATTTATTTTGCAATATAAGAGCTTTCTCAGTGACTCTCAATCAAATTGGAAAACTGCTTGAGAACCATTCAATCCTATGTAACCTCTGCTGAATTCTGACCCCAAAGTCTAAGGAGAAACCTCATAGGATAAATGTTTACATTTCACATGGCCCCCTATGTCCTTTTTTGGTTTGGAGTCCAGCTATTCTGAGGCTGAAACCATACTGCCGCTAGCAGATAATGGCTGGATTTGAGTGCTTGCATTGGTTTTCTTCTGTTTCCCTAAAAAAAATTTCATATTTGTTCAGGTACGGTGGTCTCTCAAGTAGTAGGTAATAATGTGCTGAACTAATCTTCTTCCCATTTTCAATAATGGGCAGAATGCAGGGAAACTTACTGGCAGATCCTTCACTATTCTGTCTTTGCAGGGTTTTGCTACTGACATACTTGGGGTCAGGGGCAAAGCTCTGAGTAGGGGGCCTGACTCCATTGAGGTAAGATGGAAGGCTTTTAGGGCTTGGTGTGCGGGAGTTACTCCATGATAAAGGTTCTCGGGGTGGTACTTTGGGAGGCCTGTCTTCATCACTGTAGGTGCTGGAAGTCATTTCTGCTGACCACCTTCTATAATCTGGCTTTACTGGCCTAGCAGGTATGGGAACCCTGGGAAGAACCTCAGAGTTGTCTTCATCAGAATTTGGAGAAGCTCTGTGTTAACTCTGGGTATCCTATGGCTGGCTTGTTAAAAGACCCAGCTGGTCCTAAATGAGATCTTCTTAATCATTGGTGGGCTTGAGGTGGAGGAGGATTTGATGTTTGGACACATCCATTTTGGTCACAGGCATGACTGAGGTCTCCTGCTGCAGAAACAGCTGGGGTATCAAAGTACTCGTGATTGATCTGTCCACACCCATGGAAGCTTCGCTTGCCAAGAACACCATACTTGAAGTCAGAAAGTGTACAGTCTTCTAAAAGGAAGTCTGTATCTGAGCTAGTTAGAAATTCTACCTCACAGTCTGTCTCCTCTAGAGAGGTCTTTAGTGGTGCCAGTGGCGGAAGGGTCCTGGAAGCCCATCCACAAAGAGTTGCAGAAGGGAAAAGAGAACGTGAGTTTTTTTATGGGGGTAAGGGGAGGGGTGGAAGCACAAACCCCATTTACTGAAAGTGTTTTGAAACCACATGCAATTTGATCCTCTTCATGTTGTCCCATGTTTTCACGTGGAGGAATAACAAGAGGGGGCAAGCTAGGCTTCTGAGGTGGGCCATTTTCTGCAAAGCAGTGACCATCCATTGGCGCAGATTTTGAAGAATACCCAACAGACGTCAGGTGCTTCTCAGCAGTGTTCAGATTGTAGGCCGTGGTTATCGGGTCAATGTTGAAAGAGTTATTTTCAAACTCCCTGCGACTGGCCCAGCAGGTCTTCATATTCCCCACAGCTTGGCCATTATGTAGAAATCCAGTTTTTAAGGGGACTCTAATCTCCTGAACAACAATTCCTGATGTTGACATTGCCTTATTTTGGGCTGACATTGCCTTACTTTGGGATGGCTCCAAATTGTGAAGCCAGAGATTTTCAGCCAGCCAGTAGCTTCCATTCTTGGGGCAGAGCCTTGGCTCCCCGCACAGCCCTCCCGTGCATGTCTGGTCTGGCTGGCTCAGCGTCTAGGGCTCAGACACTTCATGTTGCACACTGTCTAGCATTCAGGAGTTGTTTTGAGTAGGTACCACTAAGTTGTTTTGTTTTGTTTTAAGATTTTTTTTTAAATTTATCCCCCCCCTTGCCACTTGTGCTCACTGTGTCCACTTGCTTTTCTTGCGTTTTTCTGTGTCTGCTTGTCTCCCTTTGTTGCGTCATCTTGCTGTGCTGGCCTCGCAGGCCGTCAGCTCACCACTCCTCTGGGCCGCGGGGGCCGGCCTACCTTCATCAGGATGCCTCGGCCTGGGGCCGCCCATATGGGGCCGCCCATATGGTAAACGGGAGCCCAACCAATTGGGCCACAGCCGCTTCCCCTAAGTTGTTTTTTGTTTTGTTTTTTGTTTTTAAAGGAGGTATCGGGGCTTTGAACCCAGGACCTCTTACATGGGAAGCAGGCGCTCAACTACTGAGCTACATCTGCTCCCTGCCAAGTTGCTTTTTAGAAAAAATGACTTACACATTCAATAGCACTGTATGAAAGTGCCTGTTTTCAAGGCACCCACACCAACATTATTATAGTTTTTAAATTCCTTATAAATTTGTAATTCCTTTACTTATTAAATAGGCAAAACAAAAATGGCATTGTGCTTCAATGGGCAAGTTTTGATTACTAGTAAGGGTAGACATTTTTTTTATAGAGACAGATATCAATCGCTTATCTGGCATATTTGCTGTAAATCATTTTCTCAGCTTAATTTGTCTTTTCATCTGCAGAAGTTTTTAATTTCTATGTAGTCAAATTTATTAACCCTAAGATTATTTCTAATTTTATGTAGTTAATACTTTTCCCTGTCTTAAACATAGTAGGGAACAAATAAATAATTGTTAAATAAAATAAAAGAATGAAGAAATACACCAATTTTAGCATATAATTGAAGGTAAAGTTCTAATATTTTCCCCCAAATCTGCTTGATGGGTCCAGCAGCACTTATTGAATAATCCTTCCTACACTAGTTTGTGATATCAGCTATACCACATGCCACATTTTTATACATAATATTGTTTATTTCTGGATTATCTATTATTTTGTTCCATTGATGTGTCAATTTATATGACACTACCACTCTTTTTATTACCGTAGCTTTGGGGTTTTTTTTAAGTTTTTTTTTTTTCACTTTTATTTACTGTGCCCCCTTACCACTTGCTTTCTCTGTCCATTTGCTGCACATTCTTCTGTGTCTGCTTGTCTTCTCTTCTTATTTCTCTTTAGGAGGCACTGAGAATTGATCCTGGGAACTTCTGATGTGGGAGAGAGGCACTCGATCTCTTGAGCCACCTCAGCTCCCTGGTCTGTCGTGTCTCTCATTGTCTTTTTCCTCTGTGTCTCTTTTCTGTTGTGCCAGCTCTCAGTGCACACCAGCTCTCAGTGCACACCAGCTCTCAGCGCAGGCCACCTCTCACACAGGCCCACTTGCCTGCAACAGGAGGCCCCGGAAATCAAACCCGGGACCTGCCATATGGTAGACGGGAGCCCAATCACTTGAGCCAATTACCGTAGCTTTGTGAGACATTTTAATTTCTAGTAGGATACATCTCCCTTTATTACTTTTACTTTTTGGGGAAATCTTAAAAGCCAAGTATATATTCTATAGGCAGGAGTTTGGACGGATCTGCTCAATGGAATCTGACAGACCCAAAAGAAAAAACCTAAAGCTATCAGCATTAGGGGTTCCCTAAGGAAATAGCTAGATGGCAACATAATGAAGATCACAGTCAGTAAGCCCTATCCATTCACTCAGAGAGTCCAAAGAGCTTTTTAGTGACCCTCTCTTAAATATGAACCTACAACCAAGGATCCCAAGAATCTGAAGAAAGCTTCTTATATGAAAGAGGCCAAAACAAACAGAATAAAGCATTCTAGACAAAATAGAGATTATGCATGGAGAATAAAACACTTTTTAAAAACTATGACTGCTTTCTTCAGAAAGATAAAAGAGGATATCACATCCATGAAGCAAGAAGTGGTTCTAAGAAAGGAGGCTGCAGAGAGCAAGCAACAACACCAAAATCAAGTTCTTGGAAATTAACGTGATACAGAATTGAAAAACTCAACAGAAGGGTTGGAAGATAGTTGAGCAACCCTACAGAAAGTAAAAGACAAAGATATAGACAATAGAAAAGATAAAAAAGTAATTAGAGGGCCAGTCCAGAGGTCCAACTAAAAGGAATTCCACAGAAGGAGAACAGAAAAAATAGAAATGGAAGTAATCAGAGAAAAGTCAATAATTTCTATATTGAAAGGACCACTGAGTGCTCAGCTCAATAGATGAATATAGGTCGGCACTGTTGGGAAATTTCAGAACACTGGAGACAGAGATGAGCCTACAAGTTTTCAGAAAGAGGATACAGTTTCATATACAATCTCAAGAACCGGAATAGCATCAGGCTTCGTAACATCAATACTGGAAATTAAAGACAATGGCACACCACCTTCAAAATTCTGAGGGACATTCTTTTCAAACCTGAAATTCTATACCTAGGCCAATGACCAGTTAAAATACGAGAGTAGACCCTATGCTCTGCAATCTTTTTTTTTAGGATGCAATCATTTTAATTGCAGGATTCTTAGACTCAGTGCCTTTTTAAAAATGATACTTCAAAAACTTTTTCACTGTTTTCAGCAATTATCTATTCGAGTTTTCTTCTTCATGAATCTATTTTAGTAATTTATATTTCCCCACAAACACAAAAATGACTATTTGAATTATTTCATGGTAGCCTCATCTAATTACACCATATATTTTCATTTTGCTTACACATTGTATTAGTCAGTCAAAGGGGTGCTGATGTAAAGTACTAGGACTCTGTTGGCTTTTATAAAGGATATTTATTTGGGGTAGAAGCTTACAGTTACCAGGCCCTAAAGAACCTAACTCAAGGTACCATAAGAAGTACTCTCTCACCCAAAGTCTGTTGCCACGTGTTGACACAGATTGCGGGCGCTGTCTGTGAGGGTTCAGCCTGCCTTCTTCTTCCTAAAGCTCCACGGTCCCAGCTTCTTCTAATCTCAGCTGTAGCCTGGCATAAGGCTCGTCATTCTCCCTGGGGCTCATTTCTTTCAGGACTCAGCTGCTCTGCTCTCTCCACAAGGTCAGCTGTAGATTATCAGGCTCATCTCTCTTCTTGGGGCTATGTCTATGGAGCATTCTCTCTTCTTGCTTATCTGCTTCTGTGTATATGTACTTCTGTGTAAGAGTCTGTTTTATCAACCCAAGGGAGCTGAGACTCATTGCTGAGTCACACTCTAATGATGTGGTTGATTCAGAGCCCAAATCTTAACATAATTTAATCAGATATCTCAGCTGAATCTAATGCAATCAAAGGGTTATCATGCCGGAGGAACCAACCAGTTTACAAACACAATCTATATTTCTTTTCAGAATTCAGAAATAATATCAAACCGCTACACACAGCAACTAAACCCACAAGTAAAATTGTTGCGGAGCTTCTTTGTGTGCCACATGGAGATGTTTTCTTATCAAGGCTATGCTAGTTTGGTAAAAATAATTGGAAATATTTTCAGATAAAACCCCTAAACCTTTTACATATGGGCTGCCACTAAGCCATTATCTCCCCCAGCATGACCTTATATAATTGGCAATGAGGGGATTAAAAATGACATTTCTGACACTTGCACCATTCAATGCAATCATGTACATTTTAGCTCTTGCTCCAACTGACAATAACCATCCTATTAAATCTAGATTCTGTCATCAGAGTATTAGCCGCTCCTAGTTTGATAAATTAGATTTATCCATCATCTGATAAATCTGAGAGGGTTAATACAATTTAAGGACCTCCCTTGGTAGAGGTGATATTTATTACTATATCTCTGTAGTTGAGGTCTTTGTTAAGTGCAAAATACTATTTCTAAAAGCCATATCCCTTGCTCTACCCTATGCCCATAGAAGCAGAGGCAGCAAAGCAAAGTACCACAGAGAACCTGAGGGCATAGAGCTATGAGGGAAGGAGTCCTTAGATAAACTGAAGGCAGAATCTTCCTCCATAATGGAAGCTGAAGTGGAGAGATAGTAATTTAGTAAGTGGCCTGTGACAACATCACCAGCTGAGAAGTCCTAAGCAAATAATTTCTCTGACGAGATTTTGACCGGGATTTGCCATCCTTGGATCCTGTTCAAGCCCAGTACTCCAGCCTTCTGGTCAATTCCATGGGCTAGCTAAAAACTTTCCAGTTAAATTCCTTTTCTGTTTCTATTGTTTTCATCCAGAGTCCATTTCCATGACACAATTCATGTCATCATCCAGTCATTGATTAAAATGTTGACCAGAACAGAGACTGAGACAGTCCCCTGAAGCAGGCCACTGGAGACCTTCCCTCACAGATATTTCTCAAGCTTTTTGAACTCAAAACCCACCCTGATAAGCATAATATCACATACTAACTTTAATATCACAAATTCAGAAAATAGAATTCAGCAATATTTAAAAGACATTATACACCATGACTGAGAGGGGTTTAATCCATGGATACAAGGCTAAATTTAATATTTTAAAATCAACCAGTTAATCCATCATGATCAATGACCATACTGATCAATGCAGAAAAAGACAAACTTCAACACTCATTTATGCTAAAAAAAAATCTGAGATAAAATAGAAATAAAGGGAAACATCCTCAACTTGATAAAGAGTATCTACAAAAAAACACAGCTAGTATTATACTTAATGGTGAAAGACTGGATGCTATCCCCCTAAGATTGAAGGTAAGGCATGAATGTCTACTCTCATCACTCTTATTTAACATAGTTCAAGAAGTTCTAGCCAGTATAGTAAGGCAAGAAAAGGAAATAAAAGATATACAGACAGAAAGGAAAATATAAAATCATCCTCATTTGAAAATGACATGATTTATCTGGGTAGAAAATCCCAAAGAATCTAAAAACAAAACAAAAACACCCTGTGGCAGACTGAGTCTTTTGTGGCCCCCAGAAAAGCATGTTCTTAAAGCCAGTCCATTCCTGTGTGTGTAAACCTATTGTGATGAGAGACCCTGGGTTCTGTTCCCAGTGCCTCCTAAAAAGAAGATGAACAGACAGCGAGCACGAACTATGTGGGGGGAGGGGGGAATAAATAAAAATAAATAAATCTTAAAAAAAAAAAAAAAAAAAAACTATTGTAGATGGGACATTTTGGTAGATTCACTTAAGGATCTTCCTTTTGATTAGACACTTCAGCAGGGCATGACCCAGGGAGGGTCTTACTCCTCTTTCTGAGTCCTTTATAAAAGGAGAAATAAAAAGCTACAGACACAGAAAAAAAGACTGCAGAAACAGAGAGGACCCCAGAAGCTGAGAGAGAAAGCCCCAGGAGCCAGAAGCTGAAATCAACAGAACACAGAAGCTGAGAGGAAGCCACTTTGGCCAGAAGTTGAAATCAAAGAGGCCTGGAGAAGAGGGGAGTGACAAGCACCCACTGCATGTGCTTGATCTGCAGCTGCAGCTTAGTGAGAAAGCATCTCTGATGATGCCTTGACTTGGACATTTTCATGGCCTGAGAACTGTAAGCTTTTAACCTAATAAATTTCCATTATAAAAGCCAACCCATTTCTGATATATTTCTCCCAGCAGCTTTTAGTAAACTAAAACACACTCCTAGAACAAATAAGTGAGTTGAGTTCACCAAAGTCACAGGGTACAAGATAAGCATACTGACATCAATTGTATTTATTTATACAAGCAATGAACACATGAACACCAAAATTTAAAATACCCTATCAATCACTTGGTAAAATGAAATATTCAGGTGTATATCTAACAAAACAAATATAGAAGTTGTATGCTGAAAACCACACAAAATTATCAAAGAAGACCTAAATAAGTGGAGAGACCTACAATGTTCCTGGAATAGAAGACTCAACATTTTATAGATGTCAATTCTTCCCAAATTGATATACATATTTAATGTAATGCCTATAAAACTCCCAGCAAGGTTTTTTTTTTTTTTTTTGTAGATATGGACAAGATTATTCTAAAATTTACATGGAAAAGCAAAGGAACTAGAACAGATAAAATGATTTTGTAAAAGAAGAATAAAGGAGGAAGAATCAGTCTACCCAATTTCAAGACTTAGTACAGAGCTACAGTAATTAAAACTGCATGGTATTGGCAGAGGGATAGATGAACAAAACAAGACCCTAGAAATAGACCCACACAAATATGACCAACTGATTTTTTAAAGATTTATTTTATTTATTTATCTCTCCCCACCCCCTCGTTGTTTGCACTTGCTGTGTCTGTTCGTCTTCTTTATTTCTTTAGGAGGCACTGGGAACCAAACCTGGGACTTCTGATGTGGGATGGAGGTGCCTAATTGCTTAAGCCACCTCCATTCCCTGCTTTGTTGTGTCTCTCGTTATGTTTTTCCTCTTGTTGCTGTGTCTCTTGTTGCATTATCTTGTTGTGTCAGCTCACCACGCCTACCCATCATGCCAGCTTGCCATCCTGCTGGTCCTCTTTAGGAGGCACCAGGAACCTCTACTCCCTGCTTTGTTGTATCTCTCATTATGTTTTTCTCCTTTTATCTCTTGTTGCATCATCTTGTTGTGTCAGTTTGCTGTGCCTGCCCATCACGCCAGCTCTCTGTCTTAATTAGGAGGCACCAGGAACTGAATCACAGACCTCTCATGTGGTAGGCGGGAGCCCAATCCCTTCCACCACATCTGCTTCCCCCAACTGATTTTTTACAAAGGTGCAAAAGCAATTCAATGGAGAGAAGATATGCTTTTCAACAAATGATTCTGGATTAATTGGGCATCCAAAGGCAACAAAGGATTCTAACCAATGCCTTACAACTAATACAACATTAATTCAAAATAGATCATGGATTTAAATGTAAAAAATAAAACTACAAAACTTTTAGGATTAAAAAGGAGAAAGTCTTTGAAATCTAGGGCTAGACAAAGAGTTCTTAAACTTGACAACAAAAGCACTATATAAAAAAGGAAAAATTAATAAATTGGGCTTCATCAAAATTTAAGACTTTTGCTCTCCAAAAGATCCTGTTAAGAGGATGAAGAGACAAGTGATAGAGCAGGAGAAAATATTTGCAGAATACATATCTAGCAAAGGACTAGTATCTAGAATATATAAAGAATTCTCATTGCGAATATTCTTGCTGTCCTGATTTTGTTATCATCAGGGTAGGCTAAACATTCGCTATATTAGAAACCATGCATGTGTCCCCAGACCTAGTTTTTCTCCCTAGGTCTGGTTTTTAGAATGCTGGGGATAAGGCAAGCCTAATTTATTATATGATCATCCTATATGGGAAATGACTGAAACTCTAGGTATCTTTGGTCAACCTTACGAGATATAGCAGGGAGACGGATGTGGCCCAAATGTCTCCCATGTGGAGGGACCTGGGTTTGATCCCCGGGACCTCCCAGTAAAAATTTAAAAAAGAAAAATATAGAAGATGCACAGGTTGGGAAGCGGCTGTGGCTCAATCAGTAGGGCTCCCGTTTACCATATGGGAGGCCCCGGGTTCGGTTCCCGGGGCCTCCTGGTGAAGGCAAGCCTGCCCGCCCGGCGTGGTTAGCTGACCCAGCGAGCACAAGCAGCAAGGGGGGGGATAAATGAATAAATAAATAAAATCTTAAAAAAAAAGAAGATGCGCAGGCCGCCAGGCCCGGCACCTGGTGCGCCTCTCCAGGCCCTGCAAGAGGATGAGCCTGCCAGACCCCGCACACGGGTATGCCATTGGGCCCTGCCGAGCCATGCAGCAAGGTGATGACGTAGTGGGGAGTGCCGTGGGGGAGAGCCAGGACGAGTTGCACCAGGGGACTGGGAACTGAGGTGGTGCAGGCGGTAGGACACCTCTCTCCCACATCCTGGTGGGAACAGGATGGGAGGGGAGGAATGGGAGGAGAGGGCAGGAGGTGGATGCAGAGAGTTGCCCAGCCAATGGACGCAGGGGCGGCAAGGCGGGGTGGCGGGGGACGGAGGTTAAAGTGGATAAAAGTAAATAAATGAATGAATGGCTCTTTTTAAAAAAAATAGACAAAAGAATATGACTGGTATAGTTTTAAATGAAATCATGGGAAAAATGCCAAACAATGAGTTGTATCCAATTAAAGCAGCTAAAACTGAAAAAAAAAAAAAAAAAAAAAAAAAGAATTCTCAAAACTCAACAGTAAAATAACAAATAATTAATTAAAATATAGGCAAAAGACATGAGGGCCTATTTCACCAAAGAAGATATATAGATTGTAAATAAGCACATGAAAAGATGTTCAACATCATTAGCCATTAGGGAACTGCAAATTAATACCACTACAAAACCCAATAGAATGGCTAAAATAGAAGAGATAGATCATACCAACAACATAGATGACTCTCAAAAACATCTAAATGAAAAAAGTCAAACACAAAAGGCAACATGCTGTATGATTCCATTTATATGAAATTCAAGAAAAGACAAAACTCTAGGGACAGAAAGCAGATGGTTGGTTGCCAGGCTTTAGAGATAAGGGGAAGGGATTGAGTACCAAGGGGCAGGAAGGAACTTTGTGGGGTGATGGAAAAGTTTTATAACTTGATTGCAGTGATGGTTACATGACCATTTACATTTGTCAAAATTCATTGAACTGTACACTTAAAATCAGTGAATTTTATTATATGTGACTTACAGCTCAATAAAGCTGATTTTATAAAAAGTAATGTAAAGGGGAAGTGGATGTGTTTCAATCAGTGGGGCTCCCGTTTACCATATGGGAGGCCCCGGGTTCCATTCCCAGGGCCTCCTGGTGAAGGCAAGCCCGCCCGTGCGGCATGGTTAGCTGACCCAGAGAGCACAAGCAGCAAGGGGGGGATAAATGAATAAATAAATAAAATCTTTTTAAAAAATAAAAAATAAATAAAAAGAATTAAAGCTTTTAAAAAAAAAAAGTAATGTAAAGGTTAAATAGCAGATTAGGCACAGCTAAAGAGAAAAGCAGTAAACGGCCTCCTGGTGAAAGACAAAATGACCTGCATGGCAAGCTGGTCCTCGAGGAGTGCTGGCCCACATAGAGCTGGCAGAGCAAGAGGACACAACAAAAAGAGACACAGAGGAGAGACAATAAGAAACACAGCAGAGCAGGGAGCTGAGGTGGCACAAGAGATTGAGCGCTTATCTCCCACTCCAGAAAGTTCCAGGATCAGTTTCTGGTGCCACCTAAAATGAAGACAAGCAGACACAGAAGAACACACAGAGATCAAGAGATCAGACAACGGGGGGGAGGGGGGGATTAAACAAAAAAAAAGACAATGTATGAGCATAAAGAAGGATTTGAAAGTTTAAAAAGAAACATAACAGAAATTATGGGGATAATAGGCACAAGAATGGAGATTAAAAAATACACTAGAGGGAAGCGGCTGTGGCTCAATCAGTAGGGCTCCCGTTTACCATATGGGAGGCCCCGGGTTCGGTTCCCGGGGCCTCCTGGTGAAGGCAAGCCTGCCCGCACGGTGTGGTTAGCTGACCCAGCGAGCACAAGCAGCAAGGGGGGGGATAAATGAATAAATAAATAAAATCTTAAAAAAAAAAAAAAAACGTATACTAGCGGCATATAACAGCACATTTGAACAGGCAAAAGAATCAGTGAACTAGAAGACAAGACATTCAAAATAATAAAGTCAGAAGAAGAGATAGAGAAAAGAATAGAATAACTTGAACAGTGTCTCAGAGATTTGAGTGACAGCACAAAGTATACAAACATATGTATCATGGGTGTCCCAGAAGGAGAACAGAAGGGAAAGGGGCAAAAAGAACATTTGAGGAAATATGGCCAAAAATTTTCCCAGCTCTTATAAAAGACATATATATACATGTCCAAGAAGTGCAACGTACTCTAAACAAAATAAATCCTAATAGACCTATTCCAAGACACATACTAATCAGAATGTCAAAGACAAAAGATAAAAAGAGAATTCTGAAAGCAACAAGAGAAAAGTGATTCATCACATACAAGGGATTCTCAATAGGACTAAGTGCTGATTTCTCATCAAAAACCTTGGAAGTGAGAAGGCAGTGTTATGATATATTTAAAGTACTGAAAGAAAAATACTGCCAGCCCAAAATTCTTTGACTGGAAAAACTGTCCTTCAAAAATGAGGGAGAGTTTAAAATATTCACATATAAACAGGAACTGAGAGAATTTGTCAGCAAAAGGCCTACCCTACAAGAATTACTAAAGGATGTGCTACAGGTTAAAAGGAAAAGACAGGAGAGAGCGGCTTGGAGTAGAGTAAAGAAATGAAGATCTTCTGTAAATGTAACTAAAACCCAATAGTACTAAATCCTCAATATACAACTCTACTCTTTAATTCCTGTAAGTCAGAATATAATTGAGATAGATACTTAACCAAGTTGGCGGACTGGTAAGACACGGGAATCTCTTCTCCAGAAAAAAAGCTAGAGGACAAGCTGAAACAGCCCCAAAATAGATCTTCTAGGGTTTAGGACAGCAGGTGAAGGCTGCACACCACCCAGAGGAGAGAGGGACAGAAGAGGGAAATCACGACAACGGAACCATGAGTTGGAAAATAGCAGCTTCTGCTGCTGCCGGCACCCTACCCCACACTCTTCAGAATTCTCGGGCCTCTGGGCCTGCAACCACAGACAAAGGGGGCTCCAGGGATCTACCATTCCCGGAAAGGGGAGAGAGAGGGACACAGCCTTAGGCTGACTCAGGTTCTGACCTATAAATTTGGGCTGCAGAGCCCCATGGACCCTTCCACATGGCGGTTTGCCCTGGGAGCCTAGGAAGGACTGGAGAAATCCGACCCTCGCAACCTCCCTCTCTTCTAGCCTGGACTAATTGTTGAGGACTCCACGGGAGAGGGGAGAGAGAGAGAGCGTGGGCCTGACCCTGCTTTTGACTCCCAGGTTTGGTCTGCCCTGTCCCGAGAGCCCTTCCAGGCCGGGTGGGGCTGCGCCATTGTTTGCCTTGGAGCCTGCAAGGGGCTAAAGATATACAAACCTCCCAATCTCCTCCTCTACTAACAGGGACTGATTGTTGAGGATTCAGAAGGGAGTGGAAATATTTCCTAGCTGGGAAAGGGGGGGCACTACGAGAGAAGTCTGGAGAACTGTTTCAGAAAGTTTGAATCACAGGGCTCTTAGCCCCCAGACAGGAAGCTCTATCACATTGATCTGTCTGTGTCACAACAAATACGCTCAGACCAGGCATTGAATTGAGAGCTGCCAACAAGCACCATCTCCTGGCAGACCAAGGAAGTGCACATAAGAAAATTAATAAATAGGAGAGGCTTTTCCTGGCCTCTCTAGCCTCCCTGCCCAAGGCCCTAGGAAACGACTCTACAGCCAATTACTGGGTCCAGTGCCCAGTTCTGAGCAACCAGCAGAACAATCTGAACAATCAAGGTTGAGCCAAAAATCAAAGAGCTGTGGTAACTCACAGCCTCCTTCCACTAAAACCCCATAAAAGAGAAAGAGATAGAGCATCTAAGTAAAATACAACCTAACCAGATGCCTAAGTACCAGCAAAAATTTACAAACCATACTAAGAAAATAGAAGCCATGGCCCAAGAAAAGAAATACAGCAAAGTTCCAGGAGATGCAGAATTTGAGATAACTAATCAGTGAGATGAGCACAAATTTCCAAAATAAAAAAATGAGATGAAAGAGAATATAGTTAAAGAGATAAATGACATCAAGAAGTCATTGAGCGAACGCAAAGAAGAATTTGAAATCCTGAACAGGAAAGTAACGGAGTTCATGGGAATGAAAGACACAATAGGTAAAGTCAAAAATACATTTGAGGCATACAACAGCAGACTCGAAATGATAGAAGAAAGAATAAGTGATACCAAAGACAGAGCAGCTAAAATTGAAGAGAGAAAAGAACAGAGAGAGAAAAGAATGGAAAAAATTGAGCAGGGGCTCAGAGTTTAATGACAACACAAAATGCAAGAACATACGTGTCATGGGAGTTCCAGAAGGGGAAGAGAAAGGAAAAGGGGCAGAAAGAGTATTTCAGGAAATAATAGCTGAAAATTTCCCAACTCTCACGAAAGAAATGAACTTACATGTCCAAGAAGCACACAGTACCCCAATGAGAATAAATCCAAATAACCTACGCCAAGACACATATTATTCAGAATGTCAAATGTAAAAAATAAAGAGAAAATTCTCAGAGCAGTGAGAGAGAAGCAAACGATCATGTACAAAGGACGTCCAGTAAGACTTAGTGCAGATTTCTCTTCAGAAACCATAGAGGCGAGAAGACAGTAGTATGATACAATTAGGAAACTGAAAGAGAAAAACTGCCAGCCAAGAATTCTTTACCCAGCAAAACTGTCCTTCAAATACGAAGGTGAATATAAAGTATTCACAAACAAACAGAAACTAAGAGAGTTTGCAAAAAAGAATCCACCTTTGCAGGAAATATTAAAGGAAGCCTTAGAACCTGAAAGAAAAAGACAGGAGAGAGAGGCTTGGAGGAGAGTATAGAAGAAAGAAAAGCAGAAAGGATAACCAAAAGAGTAAAAAGAAAGACAAAAATAAGAAGACATATGAAAACCAAAGAATAAAATGGAGGACATAAATAGTGCATTTTCAGTAATATCATTGAATGTGAATGGATTAAATTCCCCAATCAAAAGATACAGGCTGACTGAATGGATAAAAAAACATGAGCCATCCATATGCTGCCTACAAGAAACTCACCTCAGACCCAAGGATACAAACTGGTTGAAAGTAAAAGGTTGGAAAAAGATACTCCATGCGAATAGTAAACAGAAAAGAGCAGGGGTAGCTATACTAATATCAAACAAAACAGACTTCAAATGCAAAAAAGTGATAAGAGATGTGGAAGGCCATTATATATTAATAAAAGGGACGATCCTCCAGGAAGATATAACAGTCATAAATATCTATGCACCTAACCAGGGTGCCCCAAAAGATGTGAGACAAACTCTGGCAAAACTGAAGGGAGAAATAGACATTTCTACAATAATCGTTGGAGACTTCAACACCCCTCTCACATCATTAGATAGAACAACTAGACAGAAGATCAATAAGGAAACAGAGAACTTGAACAATATGATAAACAAGTTAGACTTAACAGACATATACAGAACACTGCATCCAAACTCAGTGGGTTATACATTCTTCTCAAGTGCCCATGGATCTTTCTCCAGGATAGACCACATTTTAGGTCACAATACAGCTCTCAATAAATATAAAAAGATTGAAATTATACAAAGCACCTTCGCAGATCATAATGGAATGAAACTAGAAATCAATAACAGACCGGAAAAAAGAAAATTTGCAAATGTGTGGAGACTGAACAACACACTCCTAAATATTCGGTGGGTCAAAGAAGAAATTGCAAGTCAAATCAGTAAATATATTGAGACAAATGAAAATGAGAACACAACATATCAAAACATATGGGATATAGCGAAGGCAGTCTTGAGAGGGAAATTTATAGCCCTAAATGCCTATATTAAACAACAAGAAAGAGCTAAACTCAAAGATTTAACTGAACAACTTGAGAAACTAGAAAAAGAACAGCAAACCAATCCCAAAGCAAAAAGAAGGAAAGAAATAATAAAGATTAGAGCAGAAGTAAATGAAAATGAGAACAGAAAAACTATAGAGAAAATCAACAAAATCAAAAGCTGGTTCTTTGAGAAGATCAATAAAATTGACAAACCCCTCACTCGACTAACAAAGAAAAAAAGAGAGAGATGCAAATAAATACAATCAGAAATGAAAGGGGGGAAATTACAAATGACCTCACAGAAATAAAAAGAATCATAAGAGGATATTATGAGAAACTATATGCCAACAAACTAGACAACCTGGATGAAATGGAAAAATTTCTAGAAACTCATAAACAACCTATGCTGACACAACAAGAAATATAAGAACTTAACAAACCAATCACAATTAAGGAGATTGAATCCGTCGTCAAAAATATCCCAGCAAAGAAAAGTCCAGGACCAGATGCTTCACAGGAGAATTCTACCAAGCATTTCTAAAAGAATTAACACCAATCCTGTTTAAACTCTTCCAAAAAATTGAAGCGGACGGAAAATTACCCAACACATTTTATGAAGCCAACATCACCCTAATACCAAAGCCAGATAAAGATTCCACAAGATAAGAAAATTACAGACCAATCTCTCTAATGAACATAGATGCAAAAATTCCCAACAAAATACTCGCAAATCGAATTCCAACAGCATATCAAAAGACTTATACATCACGACCAAGTGGGATTTATTCCTGGTATGCAAGGCTGGTTCAACATAAGAAAATCAATCAATGTATTACACCACATTAACAAATTGAAGGAAAAAAACCACATGATCATCTCAACAGATGCAGAAAAGGCATTTGACAAAATCCAACATCCTTTTTAGATAAAAATACTTCAAAAGATAGGAATAAAAGGAAAATTCCTCAATATGATAAAAGCCATATATGAAAAACCCACAGCCAACATCATACTCAGTGGGGAAAGGTTGAAAGCTTTCCCCCTAAGATCAGGAACAAGACAAGGATGCCCACTGTCACCATTGTTATTCAACATTGTACTAGAAGTTCTAGCTAGGGCAATTAGACAAGACAAAAAAATTAAAGGTGTCCAAATAGGAAAAGAGGAAGTAAAACTCTCACTGTTTGCGGATGACATGATCCTGTATTTAGAAAATCCTGAAGTATCCACAACAAAGCTACTTGAACTAATAAATGAATTCAGCAAAGTGGCAGGATACAAGATCAACATGCAAAAATCAGTAATGTTTTTGTACACTAGTACTGAACCATTTGAGGAGGAAATCAGGCGGAAAATTCCATTTTCAATAGCAACAAAAAGACTCAAATACCTAGGAGTTAATTTAACCAAAGAAGTACAGGACCTATATGCAGAAAACTACAAAACAATGCTAAAAGAAATTTAAAAAGACCTAAACAAATGGAAAGACATTCCATGTTCATGGATTGGAAGAGTAGATATCGTGAAGATGTCAATCTTGCCCAAACTGATTTATAGATTCAATGCAATACCAATCAAAATCCCAACAGCTTACTTTACAGAATTAGAGAAGGCAATTGCCAAATTCATCTGGAAGGGTAAGTGCACCCGAATAGCCAAAAAGCATTCTAAAAAAGAAGAACAATGTGGGAGGAATTTCACTGCCTGACCTTGAAACATATTACAAAGCTACAGTGGTCAAAACAGCATGGTACTGGCATAAAGATAGACACATTGATCAGTGGAATAGAATTGAGAATCCAGAAATATACTCTCACCTATACAGTCAACTGGTTTTTGACAAACCTACCAAGCCCACGCTAATGGGAAAAAACAGTCTCTTCAACAAATGGTGCTGGGAGAACTGGATATCTATAACCAAAAGAAAGAAAGAGGACCCCTATCTCACCCCCTATACAAGAATCAACACAAAATGGATCAAAGATCTAAATATAAAAGCCAGGACCATAAAACTACTAAAAGAAAATGTAGGGAAACATCTTCAAGACCTTGTAGTAGGTGGTGTTTTCTTGGACTTCACACCCAAAGCACGTGCAACAAAAGAAAAAGTAGATAAATGGGACCTCCTCAAAAGTGAACACTTTTGCACCTCACAGGACTTTGTCAGGAGGGTGAAAAGGCAGCCAACTCAATGGGAAAAAATATTTGGAAATCACATATCCGATAAGGGTTTAATATCCAGGATATATACAGAGATGTTACAACTCAACAATAAAAAGACAAATGACCCAATTAAAAAATGGGCCAAAGACTTAAACAGACATTTCTCCAAAGAAGAAATACAAATGGCAAAAAAACACATGAAGAAATGCTCAACATCACTCATGATTAGGGAAATGCAAATCAAAACTACAATGAGGTATCATTTCACACCTATCAGAATGGCCACTATTAAAAAGACAGAGAACTACAAGTGTTGGAGAGGATGTGGAGAGATAGGAACACTTCTTTATTGTTGGTGGGAATGCAGGATGGTACAACCACTATGGAGGACTGTTTGGCAGTTCCTAAAGTTGAATATAGACTTGCCATGTGACCCTGCAATACCACTACTGGGTATATACCCAGAAGAACTGAGAGCAGTAACACGAATAGATATCTGCACACTGATGTTCACAGCAGTATTATTCACAATTGCCAAAATAACCCAGATGTCCATCAACAGATGAATGGATAAACAAACTGTGGTGTATTCACACGATAGAATATTACGCAGCTGTAAGAAGAAATGACGTCGTAAAGCATATGACAACATGGATGAACCTGGAGGACATTCTGTTGAGTGAAGCAAGTCAGACACAAAAGGACAAATACTGTGTGATTGTGCAACTATGAACTAAATATATTGTGTAACATAATATTCAATTTATATAAAATGTAAATATAAATCAATTATTAAAGATGAAATTAGATTAGTGCTTATGTAGGGCTGGGGAAGGCACACTAAGTGGTGTGGAGTTTTTCTTTATGGAGTAATGAAATGGTTCTAAAATTTTTTGTGGTGATGAATGCACAACATTCTGATTTACTAAAAGCCATTGTTTATACACTTTGGATAGAATAGCCAGAAATAGCAGCTATATACAGTGGGGGGCGCATAGAGAGATTGAGTTATGAGGAATTTTCTTGTTTATTTGTCTGTTTTTTTTGTTTATTATTATTATTGGAAAAATGAAAATGCTCTAATAATGATTGAAGTGATGAACGCACAACTATGTGATTATAACAAATACCATTGATTGTACACTTTGGATGAATTGTATGCTTTATTAATATGTATCAACAAAATTGATTTGCTTATAAAAGGCAATAAAGAATAATAAGGGGTGTATGGAAAAATATACCAAGTGTACACTATGGACCATAGTTAGTGGTAATAGTCTGATCCTCTTCTTTCATAATCTGTAACAAATGTTCCACTACAATGTAAGGTTTGCATAGAAGAATGATGTATGGGAATTCTGAATATTATGCTTGATTGTTTTGTAAGCTCACAACTTCTCTAATTAAAAAATGAAAAAAAAATTTTTAAGCAATAAAGAGCTAAAATCAAAGACCTAACTGCACACATGGAGGAACTAGAAAAAGAACAGCAAACTAAACCCAAAGCAAGCAGAAGGAAAGAAATAACAAAGATTAGAGCCAAAATCAACAAAATTGAGATTTACAAACAATAGAGACCATTAACACAACCAAAATTTGGTTCTTTGAAAAGATCAATAAAATTCGCAAAACCTTAGCTAGACTGTCAAAGAAAAAAAGAGAAGATGCAAGTAAATAAAATCATAAATGAAAGGGGGAACATTACTCCTGACTCCACAGAAATAAAAAGGATCATAAGAGGACACTATGTACAACTGTAGACCAACAAATTAGACAACTAGATGAAATGGAAAAATTCCTAGAACACATAAACCTACACTGACTATAGAAGAAATAAAAGATCTCAACAGACCAATTACAAGTAAAGAAATTGAATCAGTCATCAAAAACTTCCAGGGGGCAGGTATAGCTCAGTGGTTGAGTGCCTGCTTCTCATGTATGAGGTCCCAGGTTCAATCCCTGGTACTTCCTTTAAAAAAATTAAAAAACCTTCCAACAATCTAAGCTCCCTCTCAACTGGAAGCAGAGTGAGCATCACCATTCCAAAATCCTCAAGATCGAGGAATGAACAAACATAAGGGGGGAATGCAACTATGGACCAAAGTAGACTTATTATTATTCTAGTAACAGAAGAACTTATAACATTGATATAAAGACAGTGGTCACCAAAGGTCCTGAGGGGAGGGAGAGGGAAAAATAGGTGTAACATGGAGCATTTTGGGGACATTGGAATTGTTCTGCATTTCTGCATGATATTGCAATGATGGATACAGGCCATTACACACTGTACATATACAGACAGGAAGTAGCTCAAGTGGATTTTATCCCAGGTATGCCAGGGTGGGTCAACATAAAAAAAAAAAATTAATTAATGCAATACACCCTATTAACAAAACAAAGGGGAAAAAACACATGACCACCTCAAACAAAGCATAAAAGTCACCTGACAAAATCCAGCATCCTTTCTTGATAAAAATACTGATAAAAATAGGAATAGAAGGAAACTTCCTCAACATGATAAAGGGCATATATGGAAAACCCACAGCTAATATCATACTCAATGGTGACAGACTGAAAACTTTCCCTCTAGGATCTGGAACAAGACAGGGATGCCAACTGTCACAACTGTTATTCAACACTGTGCTGGAAGTTTTAGCCAGAGCAGTTAGGCAAGAAAAAGAAATAAAATCCAAATGAGAAAGGAAGAAGTAAAACTTTCACTATTTGCAGATGACATATCCTATATATAGAAAGTCCCAAAAAAAACTACAACAAAGCTACTAGAGCTAATAAATGAATTCAGCAAAGTGGTAGGGTACAAGATCAACATGCAAAAATTAGTGTTTACATACACTAGTAATGAGCAATCTGAGGAGAAAATTTTTTAAAATTCAATTTACAATAGCAACTAGAAGAACAAAATATCTAGGAATAAATTTAACCAAGGATGTTAAGGACTTATACCCAGAAAGTTATAAAATTTTCCTAAAAGAAATCAAAGATCTAAATAAATGGAAGGACGTTCCATGCTCATGCATTGGAAGACTAAATATTGTTAAAATGTCAATTCTACCCAAAATGATTTACAGATTCAACTCAATACCAATCAAAATTCCAACAGCCTATACTGCACAAATGGAAAAGCTAATTATTAAATTTATTTGGAAGGGCAACAGGCCCCAAATAGTCCAAACCATCTTGTAAAAAGAAGAGCGAGGTTGGAGGACTCACAATTTCTGACTTTAAAGCTTATTACAAAGCTACAGTAGTCAAAACAGCATGGTACTGGTACAATGATATATACATATAGACCAATGGAATCAAATAGAGAGTTCAGAAGTAGATCCTAGCACCTAAGGCCAATTGATTTTTTTTTTTTTTTTTTAATTTACCAGGAGGTCCCAGGGATCAAACCCAGGTCCCTCCATATGGGAGACAGACGCCCAACCAGTTGAGCCACATCCGCCTCCCAAGGCCAATTGATTTTTGACAAGGCTACCGAGTCCACTCAATTGGGAAAGAATATTCTCTTCAACAAATGGTGCTGGGAGAACTGGATATCCATATGCAAAATAATGAAGGAAGACCTATACCTCACACCATATACAAAAACTAGCTCCAGATGGATCAAAGACCTAAATAATAAGAACCAGAACTATAAAACTCCTAGAAGAATATGTAGGGAGCACCTTCAGGATCTTGTGTTAGGCAATGGTTTCTTTGACTTTATACCCAAAGCACAAGCAACAAAAGAAAAAATAGATAAGCAGGACCTCATCAAATTTTAAAACTTTTGTGATCAAAGGATTTTATCACAAAAGTGAAAAGACAACCTACTCAATGGGAGAAAATATTTGGAAACCATATATCTGATAATGGTTTAATATCCAAAATATATAAAGAAATCCTACAACAATAAAAAGACAACCCAATTTAAAAATGGCCAAAAGAAAATGCTATGTAGGGACCATGTTTAGATCCTGATTTGAGCAAATGAACTATAAAGAAAAAATGAGAAGCATTATATAGAAAGCTTATAGCTTAGTCTTTGGGAAGCAGTGTTGACTTTGTCATTTGACAGACATAGGCTTCAGTCTTGCTTCTTCCACTTCCAACTATTTAGCCTTGAGCAATTTATTTGTTGTGTTAGATTGAATTATGTATCCCTTCAAAGGACATATTCTTAATCTTAATCCACATTCCTGTGCATGTGAGCCTATTTGTAAATAAGACCTTTTGAAGGCATGACCATCTGTATCAGGATGGGTCTTAGTCCCTATTATTGGAGGCCTTATAAAGAGAAAGCCAGAAGCCAGCAGTCAGTGAAACTGGAAGAGCAGACACAAGGAGAGATGTAAGCCAAGGAGCCCCAAGGATTGTGGCAAGCCAGCACCAGAACACTACAGGCTTTGGGGAGAAAGCATGGCCTTGTTGACGCCTTGATTTTTGGACTTCTAGACTTCAAAACCATGAGACAATAAGTTCCTATTAAGTTAACCGGTGTGTGTATTTGTCATAGCAGCTTGGCAAATTAAGACACTTGTTTTCTGGTTTTTTTGGGGGGTTGGGAGTTTGAGGTACCAGGGCTGGGGATTGAACCCAGGACCTCATATGTGGGAAGCCAGTGCTCAACCACTGAGCCCCATCAGCTTCTCTGAGTTGGTTTTTTCATTTGTTTGCTCATTGTTTGTTTTTTTTGTTTTTAGGAGGCACTGGGAACTGAACCCAGGACTTCCCATGTGGAAGCAGGTGCTCAACTGCTTAAGCTACATCCACCCCCATCTGTTTTTTTTGTTTGTTTGTTTGTTTGCTTGCTTGCTTTTTCTTTTTCATTTTATATGTTCCCATCTGTTTTTTGTTTTTGTTTTTAATAAACATTTATTGACTCTGTGATGGAAAAAAAAAAATGGGCAAAAGACTTGAGTAGACATTTCTCCAAAGAAGATATACAAATAGCTAAAAAGCACTTGAAATATTTGTGCATAGAAAATGCTCATATTATATTAAATAAAATGAAATGAAATATCAATAAAACAAAAACAAAACAAATAAACAAAAATATAGAGGTTAGAATGAAAAGGACAAACATAAAACTAAGAGGAGTAACAGAATGAAACAAGAGAGGATAGGAGAAAGCAACAATATTTGAAGATAAAGTAGCTAATTTTTTTTCAGAATTTCTTAAAGATATAAATTCTCTGAAACAGAAAGCAGTAAAAATAAAACAAAATCAATATCTAGACATGATAAACTACAGAACACCAAAAACAAGAAAAAAAATCAGAAAGGCAACCAAAGAAAAGGGATTCCTTACAAAGGAAGGACAATGAGACTAAAAAAAACCTCTCAGTAGCAACAGAAAAAAAGCAGAAGACAGTAGCTTTAAAGTGTTGAGAGAATATAATCTTCAACAGGGAATTTTACACCTAGCTAAACTGTCACTCAAGAATGAGGGTATTATAAAGCAATCTGACAGTTCTTTAAAAGGTTAAACATAGAGTTACCATATGACCCAACAATTCCACTCCTACATATATACCCAAGAGTGGCCTGAAATGATATTAGAGAAGCAGGTAAGAGGTGGATATATCAAGGTCTTCCAGGCCCTGGTAAGGGTTTGATTTTGTCTTAAGCCTAATGGAAAACCATTGAAGTCTGAAAATGGGGGGATGGCATGACTGAACTTGTGTTTTAAGACGATGTCTCTGGTTGTTGTGTGAAAAATATACTAGAGGGAGACAATAATAGTAGACAGAAGACTAGTTATGAGAGAGAAGATAATGTACTAGACTAGAATGGTGCAGTGAGGATGGAGAAGAGGAGGTAAAAATAAGACAAAATGTCACTTTCCTCTCAAACTACATAGACTTACTCATGACACACTTTGATGAGCCTCCCTAGGGAAGAGTGCCCCTCCACACGCCTCCTTCGCCCCTCAGTGAAAATCACAGTTCCAAGTTGATATCAGTCAGCACCAACCTCATCTGAAAGTCAGTGCATGTCTCACCATCTTGTGTGCAAAAGCTTCCTGAAAGACTGTTCAATTTCTTGCTAGAACCAAGACATTCCCTAATTATTCCACAAATAAAATAATCTGGCAGAACTCATTACCAGTGAACCTGAACTGGCTCCTGATGATCACCTCTTTCCTCTCTAAGTCCTCACAAACTATCTTTAGAGAATTTGATCTAGATTCTAGCCCCAAGTTGACAATGAGCATACCAAGAAATCACTTATAGCAAACTACCGTCTTTCTCTTTTTAAAAAAACAGTCTGTATATGCTCTCAACTCCAGTCTCTGTGGTATCTCAAATATCGCTAGCAGATATTCAGTAATCTCATCAGAAAAGGGGAAATTCTTCTGGGTCTGGACATTTGATGGCACTTAGAATATTCAGGTACCGCCAATTGCCTCACCCTCTCTAGGTTTGAATGCCCTCATGACCATGCATTAGTTATCCTTCTCAGTTCAGCAGAGTGCTGGAGGGTATGGGCTTTGGGGGGCTGGTTGTTTGAGTTCAAATCCTGGCTCTACCACTTTTCTATCTGTGTAAACCTTGGGTATATAAGCACCTCTATAAGCATCAGTTTCCTCCCCTATAACGTGAGGAGTCATTTCCATTTGTCACCTCACAGGATTGTTGGGAGGATTAAAAGAGAATAAAATGAGATAACCTCTACTGAGTACTTGGCACAGTTATCTTGTACATGGAAAAACATTCAGTAATTGTTAGCTATACTTTTAAAATCATTGTTATTATTGTGGCAGAGACTGCTAGAGCTCACCTACATCATGTTGTCCTCTTCTTCCTGGACATACTGCTATACCACATTTCCCAACCTCCTTGCATCTAGATAGGACCATACAACTAGTTCTTACCAAAAGAATGTGGGTGAAATTGATGTGTGTGACCTCTGAGCAAGAGCAGGTTGCCTTCTCCATGCTCTCTCTTGGTTTGCTGGAGGATCCAGAGGATCCAGGGGAGGACTCTGAGTTCCTAGAAAATGGAACCACATGTGGAAAGAGCCTGGATTCCTGAATGACAGTATGGAGCAGAGCTCCTTCCACTGTGATATAAGCAAAAAATTAACCTTCAATGTGTTAAGCCATGGAAGGTTAGTTTTTTGTTGTTGTTGATGTTATTGCAGGATTAGCCTACCTGATAAATCCAATACACACATATACATACCCATATACAATATTACTCTGTACCCATATATAACTTCCTCCTCTGAACACAATTCCTCAGAACCTCTGGTTCATGTGGGCTCAGCTTCCCTTTTTGATTTCCATCTCTGACTCTCTGCTCAAACCTCCATCTTTCTAGCCTATTACAATCCTGAGTCAAAAGTCACCAATGAGCCAGATCCCCACTGACTGCATAATCCAAGGTTTTAAGCCACACATCTTTATCTCTAGGCAGCGAGGCACAAGAGGATGAACATAGCTTGGAGTTTCAAAGACCTGGATTCAAGTCCCTGCTCTATAAATTGCCAGCCACGTGACCTTGGCCACGTGACTCCATCTCTCTGAGCCTCAGTGCCCCAATCTTACAGATAATGTTTGTGATGATAATAATGTCTTCTTCGCAGGGTTGTTATGAAGATTAAAGTAGGTAATGTATGTGTCAGGGCTCATCCCCAAGGTCTCCCAAGGTCCTGGATGTGCTGACAAGGCTCCCAGAAGCCAGCCTACAATGAAGAGGGCTGTAAAAGGGTGGAGGGAGACATTCCTGGCCCCAGTGGGGATGGATCTGCTCAGTCCCTCTTCCCCATGGGAACAAAACTACAGACCTCTTATCAGAAATATTGAGGCAGTCTCTAAATCACACACCCCAATGGCAACAATCATGTTCTAACAACAGTTGAAATCTTTTGGGCTTGTTGTCATATACTTCCCAGGAGAAAATCAAGATACTGTAATTAAATATAATTTTCACAATATCTATGAGGTACATATTCTATAGTTGAGAAAAATAAGGTTAAGAGAGGTTATGTAACCTGCTGAAAGTCACACAGCCACCAGGTAGCAGAGCTACAAATTGAACTCATTTGTAAGTTCAATTTTTATTGATTTAGTTAATGCATCATTTCTGCCATCTGCTCTGTGCCAGGTCCTGTGCCAGGTCTGAAGACACAAAGTTGCAGGGAGACAAAGTCCTCAAGATGCTCAGAGTCCGTGGGAGAAAGAGGCTGATGACTCAATAGCTACAGTCCCAGGCAGAATGGGGCCTGTGCAATCCGGGTGCCTCTCCTGCCCCTCCCCAAGCTCTGCTGCCTTGCAGCGCTGCGGAACCCCAGTAACAACTCAGGGTTGCTTCCTGAAGCCTCTGTTTTCCTTGGCCCCATGGTGGGAGACAGTGTGCCCAACAAGGTGGAAAACAAGATGAGGAGTGAGGGGTGGGATAGCATGAGGGGGGAGCAGCCCCTGCCAGTCCTGGCTACCTGTCGCTGGTGGGAGCAGAGAGAAGGGGTCTGCCCTTCCACCCACCCACTCTCCTGTCCAAACCATTGTTCCCTTGTTGTGACAGGGAGTTCGGCTGGGGCCCTGCGGACCGAGGGCTTCCTCCCCAGCCCCGTGTGCCTGGACAGCTGGAGGAAACAGGCGGCTGGCGAGCCAGCTCTCTGCTCCAACAACAACAGGCTGCCCGCCTGCTGGAGGCCTTGCTGGGGGCTGGCCCGGGAGCCAGAGAGGCCACCCCGCTCTACCCCACCACCAGCAAAACATGTTTTCTTATTTTTTGAGGGGGAGGAGGAGGCCTGTACCCATCCTGAGCAAACACAGGCACTGATAAGCACAGACAGGTCCAGCTGCCAAGCTGCCAACTAGGGTTGCAGAGGCAGCAGCAGGGCCAAGTCGACCCCGGAGGCCACTCAGGCCAGCTTGCCAGGCATAGGAGTCAAAGGCGGGACAGCAGGCTCCTGGTCACTCTGGAGATAAAGCACCCACCTCCAAGTCTGCCTTCACTGAAAAGAAACACAGCAGCTACTCCTCAAGAGCAGGAGTGCTCCCACCTCCTGAGTGCTTGCTCCTCTGCCAGGCTCTGTGCCAGGCCCCTCGTAAGCACCACCACCTTCAGTGCTCATCGAGACCAAGAGAAGTAAGGATTGCTGCCTGTCACTTTTTCAGACGTGGAAACCGAGGCTCAGAAAGGCTCAGTGACTTGTCCAAGGTCACAACGGAGGGCATCGTTGGGATACAAATCTCCTTCTCTGCCAAACCACAAGTCCACGGTCTTTGCGTCATGCCCTGGTTACCCCCACAGCCCTCCATATTCTTAAGGGTCTTTAGTTTACAAAGCACTTCCTAGGCTCCTGCATTCGGTTCCTAGGGCTGCTGTAACGAATGACCGTAAACTTGGTGGCTTACAAGAATATCAATTTATTTTCTCACCATTCAAGAGGCCAGAAAACCGAAATCAAGGTGTTTTCACCCTGCCTTCTCCTCTGTGTATTCCCCTCTTCTTCTGTCTGCCTCTTCAAAAGACACCTGTGAGACTGGATTTAGGGCCCACCCAGATAATCCAGGACAATATCCCCACCTCAAGATTCTTAATCATATCTGCAAATAAGGTAAACTTCAGAGTTTCTGGAGATTGGGATGTGGACATATCTTTGGGAGCCATTATCAGCCTACAACTACCATCTTATTTTTTAGTGGGAAGCTCAAAGCAGACCAGTAAGATTAATGTCTTAGTTTGGGTTCCCCCAAAGGCAGACACTGAGGTAAGGATTTATGTGCAAAGTAGTTTATTTGAGAGTTGATCCCAGGAGGGTCCCATGAGGAGACAGAGAGAAAAAGAAGGGTGGAAACCAATACCGGGTGCATTAATGAGCAGGGACTGCTGTAGGCAGCTGAGGTTCAGTCCTGCTGGAGAGCTCTGGGAAGCAGCTTGGAACAGAAGTGCCCCAGGGACCGGATGTGGCTCGAGCGGTTGAGCGCCTGCTTCCCACATGGGAGGTGCCAGGTTTGATTCTGAAAACAAAAACAAACAAACAAACAAAACCAACTCAGGGGAGCCAATGTGGCTCAGTGGTTGAGTGCAGGCTTCCCACATACTAGGTCCCGGGGTTCATTCCCTGCCCCCAGTACCTCAAAAAAAAAAAAAAAAAAGTGTCCCACCAGCAATGCAAGGAAGCTGAATTCCCACCATTCTCACCCACCAAGCTTCCAGACTGCCCCACGAGTGGGCTGAGCATGGTCATGCAACCAGAGAAAGTCCTCAGGCAGAGAACTGCATGGTGACAGCACGGGCACCAATGGACAGTGCCAGTGGGATGTGGGTGGGGAACCAACAGCACCTGTGTAGCAGTTTGGCAGTTTGATATAGTTATGAATTCCAAAAATAGATATTGGGTTATGCTTGTTAACTGGTCTGTTCATCTGGGCATGATTTAGTTATGATTAGGGCTTTGACTGGGCCACGTCAGTAGGGCATTGAGCCCCGCCCCTTGGTGGGTGGGGAATCAAAGATAAAAGACATGGCAAAGGACAGAGTTGGAGTTTTGAGTTGGAGTTCTGATGCTGAGTCGTAATGCTGTAACCCGGGGAAGTAAGCACACAGAAGAGCTTGGTCGTGAGGAAGGAGAGAAGGCTCCAGGAAAAAAGAGCCATTCACCTGATAGTCTACAGCTGACCTTATGGAGGAACTAGAGGAGCTGAGCCTGGAGAGAAATGGAGCCTCAGGAAGAGAGGACCCCAAGAAGCCGAACCCTGGAAAATGTCAGCAGCTAGCTTGCTCCAACATGTGGCAACAGACTTTGGTCAAGGAAGAAACTTAGACTTTATGGCCTGGTAAATGTAAGCTTCTACCCCAAATAAATATCCTTTATAAAGACCAACAGATTTCTGGTATTTTGCATCAGCACCCCTTTGGCTGACTAATACAGCCTGCTACTGTCAAGTTAGTAAAACAGGGAGTAGCATCTCCACTTTGTAAATATAACCCTTCGTTCTCCCAGGCCACACCATCCCCATACCCATTGCACACTGGACACTGGCCCCACAGACCCCTCTTCAGCTCTCAGTGCAAGAATGACCTCTCTCCCAGGGCCACAGCCCCTGCAGCCAACCCCACAGAGTCTGAACCCCACCCAGAGATTATAGGTCTTGTCATCCTCGTCAATTCTGAGCCTGTCCAGACAGAGTCCTTGTCCTCTGATTCTTCCCCACTTCCGCATCTACCTTTCATTCCCATCCATGACTTCCCCTTCTGAAAGACTGGGGCAGTATTTATTGTCCTCCTTTGGGGGGAAGGTCTTTTTTTTTGGGGGGGGGGTACTAGGGATTGAACCTGGAACCTCATACATGGGAAGTGGGCACTCAGCAAACTGAGCTACACCCCCTCCCCAAGGGCAGGTCTTAATAGTACTGTCCATGGACCATATTATCCATCTCCAAACACCCCTCACCATTTCTCCCACAGGCCCAGGGGCTTTTGTGCAAACAGGATCCCTGGTCAACTGTCCACTCAATCTCAGAGTTCCCAGTGCAGGTAGAAATGAGTCTACACCAGGCACTTCACTGAGCAGGTGAAGAAAAATTCAAAAAGTCAAATGACTTGTCTAGTGTTAACATAAGAAACTATCTTATTCCAAATCTTTGGAAAGGAGGGAGTGTGCATCCTGTGACTGTAGGTTTATTATAGCTGCTTTGGTCTATGTTCTCCCACATTTGCTTATGTGAAGGGGTGTACTAGTGGGGGGGGCGGTGGGAGTGATCTACCCCAGGTGTGGGTAATAAGGAGGTGTACTGTCTGCAGCAAATTTCAAAAGAATAATAAAACTCACTGAAACCCAGCCTGCTCTTTCTTACTTTCTTATCACCATGCACTGGCAACTCTGGAGAATGTTATCACCATAAAATGCCTCTCCCACAAACGGGGACTGCTCCCTCCACAGCCCCCCCTTGGTGCATGTGGGCTACTCCTCTCCCTTTCTGTAGCCATGGCAGACATTATGAGTTTAGGTTTCTCTCCCTCACTGAAGTGGGATGCTGCTTCAAAATCCTTCTTCCAAAACCTTACTCCATGCAACCACTACCGACATTTCTGAGCTGGCATCAGAACTGATCCCTGTTCCAATTTTTCCTGGGACCTAAGGCTCTTAGCCCAAGTGTAAGTGTTCCACAGGCTGTCCTCTGGGCTGGGGCTGGCCTGGCCCCCATTCTTTCAAACTTAACCTAATCCCCCACCCCCACTTCTGCTTTCACAGTCCTCGCTAATCTTGCTCTACTGTCCTCAGCTCTATGTCAGCTCTATCTTTATCCAACTGCACACCTGCTTCCTGCCCCCAAGACACCTGGGACCCAGGCCTTAAAATTCCATTCAAAAAGGCTTGGCCTTCTGCCGGCCAGCCTCTAGGCCATGATCTCCCATGATCCAGCAGCATAGACTGAACCCCAGGGAGCACTAGAGGGTGATTTCTCCCCAGTGCATTGTGTCATCAATCCAACCTTGAACCCTCGGGAAAATCCCCTTAAGGGAGCACTTCTCTGAAGTTATCATGGGCTTGCTTTTTTTTTTTTAAGATTTATTTATTTATTTATCCACCCCACCCCCACCCCCGTTGTTTTGCGCTGGATGTCTGCTCTCTGTGTGTTCTTCTGTGTCTGCTTGTCTTCTCCTTAGGAGGCACCAGAAACCGATCCTGGGACCTTCCACTGTGGGAGTCAGGCGTGCAATCTCTTGTGCCACCTCAGCTTCCTGGTCTGCTGCGTCTCTCATTGTCTCTCCTCTGTGTCTCTTTTTGTTGCGTCATCTTGCTGCGCCAGCTCTCCACGCAAGCCAGCACTCTTGCACAGGCCAGCATTCCACGTGAGCCAGCTCACCGCAGAGGCCAGCTTGCTTTTCACCAGGAGGCCCTGGGAATCAAACCCTGGACCTCCTATATGGTAGATGGGAGCCCAATCGCTTGAGCCACATCCATTTCCCAGGTTTGCTTTTTAGTGTCTGTCTCCCTCCACTGGAAAGTTAGCTTCATAAGGCAGAAATGGTCCATCTTGTTTTCTGCTGTATCCCCCACTACCTAGAGCACTGCCTGGAACACAGTAGGTACTCAATAACTATCAGCTGGATGAGTAAGTAAATGGGTTTTTCTAAGCCCAAATCAGATGGTAGCCTTAACACTCTGCCTCCAGGATCTCAAACTCTGAGCCGCCTCTGAGCACACCTGCTCTTCATCCCACAGAGGACCTTAAACTCTTCTGTAGCCCCATCCTCTGTCCATCAGCCCCTGTCATGCTCTCCTGCCTGAGTCATATGCTATCACCATCCCTCTGGTTTCCTGGGATCTGTGTCTTTCCCCCAGTATCTGTCAAGCCAATCAGTAGCCCCAGGGATAAGAAAAACAGGAAGTGGAAGGGCAGAGTATTTGAGAACTAGGATGCTGAAATCAGGCCAAACCAGCCATGTGAAGCTGGGCTGGTCACTTACCCTCTCTAAGGTTCCGTTTATTTTCATCAACAAAATGGCAAAAGTAATAATACTCATGGCATAGGGTTCTTATAGGGCGTAAACAAGGAGCTAAAATATGCCAGATGGCTCTCTCTCTCTCTCTCTTGCCTTTGGACCCCTGTTCTTGCCTTCTGTGCCCTGCTCTCACTGTGTCCCCCCCGCCTGGATCACTATGCAAGTAAAATCTGGGGATTTATAATCCATAATGGGAAATTGTATTCTATAAATCAGCCCTCTTTGTCACTCTTCAGCCTCTTCCTCTCCACCTGGGACCTATGATCTGTTATTTTCTCCCATTTCTCCTCCCTCCCTCCCTTAATAAAGTACTGGCCTAAAAAAAAAAAAAAAAAAAAAAAAAAAACAAATATGCCAGATGTGTTGTGATACTAATAGTAAGTTAAGAGGGGCTTTTACAATAGTCCCCAGGAGAGATTCCAACCCCCTCAACCTCCCCCAAACCTGACAGGTATCCTTGAGGAAAGTCTTCTAAACTTAGGTTTACACAGAACCCAGTGTGAAAAATACTGGTCTAACCACCCATTTTATATTGTATTAACAACTATACTTCTTCACCGCACCCTGCATCCACAGCCTTTGTCATGTGTGTTAGCAGTTTTCCTCACTGAAGAGGCAGAGTCTATTTCCCCAGCCCTTGAATCTGAGCTGGTCTTGTGGCTGCTTTGACCAACAGAATGCAGTGGAAGTGACGTTGTGTGAGTTCTGAGCCTAGGCCTCCAGAGACCTTGCGTGTTTCCCTCTGCTCTCTTGAACCTCCAGAACAGCCAAGAAAACATGCCTGGGCTACCCTGCTGGAGGACGAGACACGAGGAACAGACCCAAGTCACCCAAGTCACCCCAGCCAAGGCAGTCTATATCAGCCGACAACCAACCAACCCCCAGATATGTGAATAAGCCCAGTCAAGATCAGCAGAGCCATTTAGCCAACCCCCAGCTAACTCCAGACATGTGATCAGTACATGCTCATTGCTGAATACCACTGAGGTTTTATGGTTATTATGCACCAAAAGCTGACTGATACACTATACTACCCAACCACGTATAGGAGCTCATTGTGCTTTAGTTTCTCTATCACTGGCTGACCAGCCTCTGCTGACACACCGACAACAACCCAGGCTTTTTGCTTTTTGCTTTCGCTTGTGCTTCTCCAAAACCTGGGCTTTTTGTATGGCACCAAATTGGGCAACACAATTGGTCGGGCTATCATCTCATCCATCCCCTACTCAAAACTTCTGTGGCTCTTCATGGCCAACAGAATAAAAGACAATCTCTTCAGCATGAACTTTGGGGCCTCAACAGTTGTGGTATTCACACCAGACCACCTTCCTTTGCTTGTGCTGCTTCCCCCCAGAGTTGCCAAGACCTACCTGAGAAGTCTTTTCCAGGGTCTCTCAGGAAAAGCAGGAAAATTAGTTTCATGTCTGACCACCAATATAACCATAACTCTCCACATCTGCAGAATGTTTCACACTTTACTGAATACTTTTAATTGGAGTGCTCAAATGATCATTTTCTTCAGCTGAAGAAAGTAAGGCTCAGAGAATTAAGCAACAACTTTTCCTAAGGTTCCTCAGCATGAACCAGAGCCTAGGATGTCCTCCTTCACATCCTGACCTAGCCATGCTTCAAGACCCAGTTCAGGTGCACCTTGTCCAGGAAATCTTCTCTTCAGCTAGAAGGACTCTCTTGTGGTCCCGCGGCACTCTGTCAGCCCAGGACCTGTATGTTGCAATGGATCCATTTCCACACCAGACTCAGGGGTCTTTGGAGACAAAGACTGAGTCTGGCCCATCTCTGGCTTCTCCTGCTGCATCCCATGGAGGGTCTGTACTTGGTAGCTGCAAAACCAGACAACTTGAATTGGATTGGATTGCTGGAAAAGTAGTAAAGTAAGCTTCACCCAGGAGTGAAAAACTGGCTGTGCAGATTCAATCAACCAACATTTATTGAGCACCCATTACATGTTCAGTCAAGCTTCTTGGTTGTAGCCAACTCTGCTAACATAACTGGGGAGAAAAAATGACTTGAGGGTGTGGTGGTTTAGAACTGTAAGTACCCCAGAAAAAACATGTTCTTAAACTTAATTCATTTCTGTGGGTGTGAACCCATTGTAAGTAGGAACATTTGATGAGGTCAGGTCAGTTAAGGTGTGGCCCACCTCAGTCAGGAAGGGCCTTAATCCTATTACTGGAGACCTTCATAAGCAGAATGAAATTCAGACAGAGAGAAAGAAGCACAGATTAAGCAGCCAGAAGCTAAGCATCAACGGAACATGGAAGAGGAGGGAGAGACCAGGAGCTGCCGCCATGTGCCTTGCCATGTGGCAAACTAAGGACCAACCATCGCCAGCAGCCAGCCCTAGAATGCCACAGTTTTCAGGGGAAAAGTATTGCCTTGATGATGCCTTGATTTGGACTATCTTTTAGCCTCAAAACTGTGAGCTTAATTCCTATTGATTAAGTCGACCCATTTCATGGTATTCGCTTGAGCAGCACAAGAAACTGAAACAGAGGGACTAGAGTGACAGTGCAAAGGCTCACCAAACAATCAGAAACCAGCAAAGGCTCTGCAGCACGTGCTCCAGCTGCAGTGCCAGTGTGGGCAGAGAATCTGTAAAGAATGCTGCTGTAGGTGCCATGGGCACTGCCTCTGAATGAACCCCCTGCTGTCCCTTTATCTCTAGGTCCCTCTCTCTGGATTCAAAGTCCTGAGCCTAGATCACACCCTCCCTTCCCCAAGCTGCCAGAGATGGGGAGGGAAAAGTTATCTTGCTCCCTGTAGTGAGAGATGGAACTCTGCTTCCCTCCGACACTCATATGAGAGCCCCCTTAAAACAAAGAGGGGGCTTGGGATGATGAGCAGCCAAAAGTATATGGCAAACATCAACAACTGTCCCTAACCTCACAGAGCTTACCTTTGGACTCAGGGGGAGAGGGACCTTAGAGATCGTCTATTCCAACATTTCCCAAAGGCTTATCAGTGAAGCATTATGAGGTCAGAAGAATGAGAAAGGTTTTGTGCTCAGATAGGTAGTTTGAGGAACACTGGCTAACTTGGATTTCTCTATGGCAGGACTTCTCAGAGCCTTTACTATGCCAATGTGCACATTTTAAAAAGTTTGTGGGTGGAGAGAAGATCATGCAGTTTTCCCTGGCTTATTTGTCCATACAACCCTTTTCTTGGAGAGTATTCTATAGGAAAAACGTTCAGAAGACCACACTTAGGGAAAGCCTGGTCTAATCCAAGCCTCTCGTTTTCAGACAGGGAAACTGAGGGACTTTCCTGGTCTCAGGATCCCTGGCTCCCAACTGTCAGCCCAGGACTCAGAGAAGGGACCAGCTCCCAGGAAGAGAAGGCAGAGATGGAGGTAGGGAGCTGTGCCAAGTGAACTGGTCGGACCCTCCCCCTGCCCAGTGCTGTCTTCCCCACCGTTTGGCAACATGAGCTCACCCTCCAGGTGCAGCTGAACAATATGCACTCCCAAGGCCTTCAGGACCCACTTCCATCCTCAGGAAACCCATTTCAGGGAAGAGAGAACAGTCACAGGCAGCACTAGGCCACCATCTAGCCTCAGCAACTGGGTGTGAGAAGCTGGACACCCAGCAATGAGCTCCAGCGCCAGGCCCAGCTGTGAAGCAGGGATGCTGGAGTGCAGCCCCGGTTCTGTCACATGCTTTGTGGCCTTGGGAAACGTGGTTGCTTCGTTCTCTGAGCCTCACTTTCTTCAGCTGAAGAAAATGGCCCGTTAAGATGCTTCAAATAAAAGTATTCAGTAAAGTGAGACGCATTTTATTGTTATAAGAGTTATTGTTATATTGGATGTCAGACATGAAACCAACTTTCCACTTTTTCCTAATGAGAGACCCTGAAAAAGACTTCTCAAGTAAGGCCAGGCAACCCTGGGGCGACTATCACAAAACAAGGAGTCCCTTATTTGGCTGGTTGGGCAGGGCCACAACCTGCCTGGAAACAGCGATAGGACAACATAACACTGAAGTCTTCTTTTTAAAAAATGTACTGAGTGCCACTGGTGTGCCAGGAGCTGTGCTATTGTCACCCCCACATACACATCCCCTGCTGGCTTCCACCTGCATCCCCACGCCCTTGCTGTGACAGTTCAGGCTGCCTAGAATACTCTTCCATCTTCATCTACTCACCCTTCAAAACTCTAATGAGGTATCACCTCCTCAGGGAAGTCTTCCCAGTCTCTCTTCCCTCCAGGCCAAGCCGTGCTCTGACCGTGCAGATCCTTGTCACTGATCCTCCTGTTACAGAGTGTCTTACCTGTTTGTATACCTGTCTCCCCCAATAGACTGTGGGTGGCCTGAGGGCAGGTCCTATGAGCCTAGCCTGGCACACATGGGTTGAGGGAGTAATGTGTACCGCCACTATCGACTCCCTGTTGTGCGAAACCTTGAGTTTTGCCTGGAAGCACGATTCTGGATGTCTTCACATCTCCCCAAAAGAAAATGCTTTCCACAAAGCATCTGAGCAATATAGATCCAAGGAGCACTGCAAAGTATGTAAGGAAGACAGAGGTGATGCACACCACATAGTAAAACCCCCAAAATACACAGGCGACATGTTTATTCCCCAGTCTCCTTCCCACCACCAGCAGTCTTCCTTCTGGCCCACACCCCATACCATGCCCAGCCTCTCCTGTCTCAAGCAATTCTGCTCTGGCCCAAATCTTACAGTCTCACTCAGTCAAACAAAAAGCCCCGTAGTTGCCCAAACTCACCCTCCTTGGAAGGCACTTAAGCAGTGGTTACTCAAGGATGTCTCTTGGCAGGAGAGCTCACACCTAGCAACTAATCAAAGTGTTCCTTTCCAACATGTACAGTATTTTTCCTGTGGGAAGTACAAGTAAATCCAATGTTCTCCATCTTATTGTGAGTGAAACTTAATATAGCTGACATATGGGAGCACTTACTATGGGCCGGGCACCATGCTGTACACGTGTTAACTCATTCAGTCCTCCCAACAAGTCAATAAAGTAGGTACTAGCATCCTCCCCATTTTACAGTAGTGGAAATTGAGGTACAAAGAGTTAGGTAAGGTGCCCAAGGTCACCCAGCTGAGATATTAATTCAACATAACACTGGCTCCCAGTATATGAATAAATGAATGCATGAGGTACACCTGGATGCACGTGTGGGCGTACGTTTATGTGTGCAGATGCCTCAAAGGCATTAAGACAGGACCCTGCCTTCAAGTTTTTCAGAACCATAACTCATCCGCTTCGGTCCAGTGCTCGAGAGCATTCTGCACACAAAGGGAAGGGAATTCAAACTGGACAGAAGGGGTCGGGAAAGCTCTGGAATCTGGAAGAGGTGGCACTGAGCTTAATGAAAACGTTCTGCTGAGTGAAATAAGCAAGGCCCATAAGGACATAAATTGTATGACATCACTTACATGAGACACCTAGAAATGGCAAATCCAGAGAGACAGAAAGTAGATTAAAGGTTACCAGGGGGTGGAGGGAGGTGGGAAGGGTATACAGTGTTTATAAATAAATTAAAAAAAAAAAAAAGACCCTGAGGTCTGAAAGAGAAATATGGAGACAGGGCAAAGAGACAGTGACAGAGAAACACGGACTACAAATTGCAGTGGCAGAGAAAAAGCCACCAAAATCAGGCAGAAAGCTGACTGTTGTGCCTGGTTGCTCCCAGCCCAACCTCCCTCCAGTCCAAGGACAGAAAATAGCCTGGCTGACCCATAGTGTGCAAAGCATTTCCTGTGTAGCTCTGGGGACCCCTGAGCCGTACTTTCTCAGGGGTGGGGCTGGCTGGGGGGGTGGGGTGCATGAGAGCAGAGTAGGAGGGGGACAAGCCGTCCTGGACCTGAACAACTTCTCCAGAGCAAGAGGGCCTGGAGATGGGAAGACAGTGTTATGTGCACATCAGGCTCCATGTAGGTATGAGTGTGCATGAGCATGAGCGTGCTCCGTGGGCCCTTGTTTGTGCTCATGTGGGTGACTGTGCCTCTATGCGTGCACGTGGCTAATCCTGGGTTTCTGTGGCTCTGTGCATGGAAAATGAAAGCTGGATAGACACACAGCAATTCGTGGTCACTTCCCTCTCTTATTCTCTTGCGAGTACACAAGAGGTCTCCTCTGGGAAGCTGCCAGCTTCAGTGTTCTGGAGCTGCTTCCAGTTAACTCTTCATCCTGCCTGGTCCCCAAGGACACCACCACTGCATGTTCCCTTCATGGGTCAATGACCTGGTCCCAATTTTCACTGGGGACTGAGTGATCCAGCCAGAAACTTCTCCGAGGGCATTTGTCCAAGGGTAAGGGTGAGAGGCAGTTAGGGTCTGGATCCTAGAACCAGCACATCTGATTGAGCTGGGGGGACATCCTCCTCTCAGCAACATCTCCCCAGTGACTTGTGGGTGCCTTCTCCGGGCCCTTAGCCTAGCCTCTTCCTGTACCTACCCCCTTCTTGAGTCCCTGCCCCCATCACCAAGGCTGCTTTTTAGATGAACTACCTTTAAACCAGCTCTCCCCATCCTGTCCTTATGCAGCTTGTTGTTGTTGTTGTTTGTTTTTTGTTTTTTGTTTTTATCCTCTACTCTGTTAGATTTTCATCATTCCAGCATGTGGAGATGTCTTTGGATCTAGTGCATGGGTTTTAACCATTTGATGGAGCCCCTTTCAGAAGCATTCTTGCAGAGGCCAAGGGTCATCTGTCAGGAGGCCACAGGACTGCTGCAGAGGGATTCCTGCCTGGGAGGGAGGCTGGGCTTTCCTTTTCATTTGGGTAGACATGCATACTGCAAGGAGTAGTGCAGGTGAAACAGGTTTTCAGGACACTCAGAAGTCACATGCCCCCACTCCCCTCCTAAGTCTGAGGTCTGCCTACATCTCAGACAAGATGACCTCTCCATCACCTTCTGACTCAAACCCTGACACATCTCACCACCAGGTAAGATCTTTGATTCCACCGCATTGGGACCCAAGGAGCTCACCCTGGAAAACCACGAAACAGCTGCTGGGCTGGCCAAGGCATGCCAGTCCTTCCTGGACTGTGGGGCTACTCCCTGACTCCCAAGAAGCTACACAAATACACAAATAAGAGGTGGTTGTGGTCCCCACCTTCCCAAAAGGAAGAGTGACAAACTCTTGGATTAAGGAAAGAGAACTAACATCTGTTGAGCACCTACCATGGATCTCTTTTAGTCGACACAACAACCCTTCTAAAAGGGAATTGCTATTCTGGTGAAGTAGGATTTTCCAGATGAGCCTAAATCGGGATTCAGAGTCTGGTAGTTTTTGATTCACTGGAAGGACACTGCCTCCCCCACCCCACCCCCCGCATCTATTCACAGGGGAGGTTCTGAGGTGGAAAGGGGGGAGGGGTAGAGGAGGGTGGGCTCCTTGGGGAAAAGAGGCCAGAGCAAGATCACCTTTCCTGGGCTCAGCTCCGTGGATTGAGTCAGAACCCCGGGAAGAGAAAGGAGCTGCTAGCAGAGGCAAAGCAGCCTTCTTTCCGGGGGGGTGGGGTGGGGGGTTATGAGAGAAGGCCCACAAGCCATACTGCTTTAAGGCCCAGTGACAAAGTCTGATCTGGGGTTGGGGAGAAGGAGTTTCTCCCCATTTCCTCATAGAATTCCAAGTGGCTCCAGTGCAACGCAGCCCTAGGGAAAGCTGGAGCCACCTGATATCCAGACAGGCTGCGGGGTTGAGGGCACAGGGAATACTGTATATGGGATGAGGGCTCTTTCAGGGGCCCTGTAGCCCTTCTGTGATCATGAAAGGACAGGCTATAAGCACATGTGAGATAGCTGAGGACTAAGTAGGTTATGTCTGGGGTCCTATCACTTGGGGCTATGAGGCAGAAAAGGTGGGGCATTAGGCTAATATGATTTTATTGGTATCCATAGATTGGTTAAGTCAGGGAAATTCACATTGCACGTACTTGTAGAGCTCAGATATCAGGCTCAGGGAGGATAAGTCACTTGTGGAGGTGGTGGAGCTAGTACCTGGGTCTCTCTGGCTCTGAGCCATGCTCTTTCCAATACCCTGGTCTACCTGAACCACCTTTAAGGCTCATTTCAATGCCAAGATCCTAGGAATCCTCTTAGCCCCTCTCACTCTAGTTCCATTTCTAAGGCCAGTGCACTTCTGCTGAGAAATCACCATACCTGAGAGCACTGAGCACCACTGCAAGCCCCACCTACCCAGGAGGCATGGTCACATCTGCTCCCATTTGTAATGCCATCTAGGAGACTGTTTCTTCGGGAACTGTGCCTCCATCCCAAAGGCCACTGCTGAAGCTGCCACATTCTTACCAGACACTCCCCCTTCCTCCAACCACCACCAATTAGTGACAGGATGGGTACCTGGGCCCATGTGTCTCTTCCCTGGGATTTCTGGATTTGGAAACCAGGGATCAAGGTCAGACCCTCTTCTGTGATCTCAGAACCTGTAATATAAGTCTTGGGAGCTTTCACTAGCCCTATTTCCCACCGTGTGAAGAAACAAACAGATCTGCAATGAGAAGTTCAAGCTGCCTTAGAGAGAGGTACAGAGGAGGGAGGGAGGGAGAGAGAGAGAAATGATGACTTTCATGTCAGCCACTAAACCTATCTGTGAACTACTAAGGCCCTCTTTTTGCCTGAACAAGTACAGGTTGGATTTTGGGCACTTGCCTAAGGCCCTGTCCAGCCCCCACATGCCTTTTCCATCCTTCCCAGGATAGGAAGGACAAAGAGCAGCAGCAACAGGGAAAAGAAAAGCCCTAGGGATGGGGGGAGTACCAGTTGGGCTGTGCCTTGGGTTCCTTCCAACAATGGCATGGGCAGCAACATTGTTTGCTTCTGGGATGGAGACACCTCCCAGGATACCCCCACCTCTCAGCTGGCAGAGGCAAGAATGGGTGGTAGGGCAGTTGCTAGTATCTTTGGAACCTTCTGATACTCTGGGGACCACCTCTGTGACAACATATGACCTCTTTCCCTGACCACGAGGGCAGGGAGAGAAAGATGAAAGGGTCCCATGGTGGACAGGAGTACAGCTTGTTCTGTGCTAGTGAGGAAGTGAGAAATGAGCTGGGTGACCTCTGACCAGCAGCATCAAGATGGATGCTCGATCCCTATTTAGACCCTCCTTGTGGCCTTGAGCCAGCCGGTTCTCTTTTCTTTGCCTCAGGGCCCCCAACTGTGAAACAAACAATGGGAACAGAGCACACTCTGGGCTAGAGAACACTGATCTCTCCCAAGCTTGGGACAACCTGGCCTCATGGGTGACCCCAGACCTCAGCACCTGCCAAGCTCCTCTGAACTCTGACTGCTACGGCTGTCTGAAGACCTACAAAACTGTCAAATGCCAGTGGCCTCAGTTGCCGGGCACGCTGGTACTTCACTGTTGGTGTCAAGTGATAAGAAAGGAAAGGCAGCTAAGACTTGGGCAGGGAAGGTGGGCTACACCAAAGGCACAATCCAGCCCACCACTAATGGCTTTGGGCCAGTTTGATGTTCCAACAGACGGATTTCAGAATTGGCGTTTCAGGGGATGGATGTGTTCAGAGCAGGACCCCAGTCCACAGTTCAGGAGCACAGAAACCCAGTCCTGTCCCGCTGGGGGAGAGAGAGGGAAACACTCGAAAAGCAAGTCAGGGTGTCAGGCAGGAAAGCTGCTTATAAACCATATAAGCTGGGGAAGTGAAGCCAAGGTTAGCTAGCTGAGGCCCAGGGGTGCCCAGGATTCATCACACCAGGCTGTTGGCAACAAAACTCATTCCAGAGCCCAATGATATGCCACAGTAGACAGGATCAGGGACCAGAGCAGAATAAGCAAGCCCACTGGAGGGGTTGGCACCTGTAGCTAAGCATGGGGAGGAAGGAGAGACTGAGAGCCATAGGCAAGAACTACAACATACGCTTTAGAGGTGAGTTGTGCCATCAAGGTCAGGGCAAGGCCACTTAAGAGGCTATGATTTCTACCCCAAGGATGGGAGACAAAGGGAGAGGATGGTCTAGAGTAGCAGCATTTGGGATAAAGAGTCTTGTGGTGGTTGTGGCTTCCCCAGGCCTGAACACTCACAATTCACACCTACATGGGGACTGCAGCACACAAGGCAAACTGTGTTAGTCTGAAAGGCCTGGAGATGACCCCTGGAACATGGGCTACTTGGTGGCTTTTCTCAGCCCTGGCAATCAAGCATTGGGCCAAGTGTGCTCTGGACTAACTCCACTGGTGGAGGAAGAGCACCAGCACAAAGAGTCCAAACTCCACACACACTCCAAAGAGCAGGTGGACATATTGGACTCAGCTCTCAGCTAGCCACATCCTTGACCCCTTAATTTCTTTCCTTCTGCTTATCGGGCTTGGTGGTATATCATATCCTCTAGCTCAGTGCTGCCCAACAGAACTGTGAGGATGGAAATGTTCTGTCTCCACTGTCCAACACAGTATCACTAGCCACATGTGGCTACTGAGCACTTGAAGTGTGGCTAGCAGCTACCATTTTGCACAGGCTTCCATGTGATGAGGCAGCAAAATCTCTGAAACCCAAACACTTGCCATGTCCACACCAGGAATGGTCAGAAAGGGCTCTCTGTTCAAGGTAGGGCTGAAGTGACAAAGAGGAGAGGGAAAGGGAAGGAAAAGAAGGGAAAACATATCCAGCAGATGGGAATATACATTCCCTTATTTCACCCTCACAGAAACCCTGCAGAGTAGATACAATTATCCCCACCTTACAAATGAAGAGCTGGAGACTCAAAAACTCATATAATCTTACCTAAGGTCACACATTAGGGTCAGAGTCAAGATCTGAACTCAGGTGTCTGACTCCATTGTATTTGCTTCTCATTGTATAGCAGAGATAGAAAGTGGTCCCTCTCTGGCACTGATGGGTTAAAGTGAGTTGAGCAGTTGAGTGGGCTCCTAGACAGTTCTCTAACTCCCCTCTTCCTGAGCTAGGTCTGCCTTGTTACAAGTTTATTATTTGGCTTGAAATGATCTTCTAGAATTCAGACACACCCAGATTCACACATAAGGCTAAAGGCACATGGCCAAAAAAAAATTATCTGCTTCTGTACCGTCCATTATTGCAACTGGTTTGATATTCTTGGCATAAAGAAGGGCACATTTGCTTTGTTTGGGCTGATTTATAATAACTCTTCACACCTCATGCACACACAGATTTGCTCTCTCTGGCTGGTCAGACAGTGGGGTCAGAAGTGAGTTGGAAGGGAAGGAGATGAGGGTAGAGAAGGAATTAACATTTCTTAGACGTCTAGTATGTGCCAGGTACAAGCTAAAACTTCACAGATTATTTCAAGTAATGTTCATCCTTATGAAGTACCTATGGCTATCCCCTGTTTCACAGAAAGGGGAGGCAACTTAGCTAAAGACACACAGACAGCAGTGGCAGAGCATGATTTCAAAATCTAGGTCTGCAGAACTTCAAGCCCTTTCTGTATCATACTATCTCTTGGCAGAGATCTAGAAAACCCACCACTGTTTTAAAAAGGGGGGGGGGGCTCAAACTCCTTCCTGGGTATAGCTGGCACCATGCCTGAAGCCAGGCTCCTGCTGCAGCCGTCCCTGCTGCAAGAAGTTCAGGCTCCCATAAGCAGGAGAAGACCCCAGCCCCCCACCCCATTGTGCAATAATGACAATGAGAGGCAGGCGTCCCCTTCTTACCTACCACTTTCCTCCCCACCCCATGAGGTGCCGCCAGTTCAGCACAATAGCACATTCTGTGTCCAAGAGGCTCCACTGGCGGCCCCCAGTCTTCTGCAGCCCCTTCAGACAATGGCAGGGCCCAAAAGGCCTGATAGCTGGTGACAAATGTATGTGAATGACCAGCTCACAGGAAGTGGCCTTCAATAGTCCGATAACTTCCTGTATCCTGACATTGTGAAGGCCCACTTCCTGTGCCGTCTCCGAAAATATAGCAAGGCAAAGCTGGGGGCGGGGGCAGGGGCAGAGGCAGGGTTTCCCTAACTACCCACTGGCCCTGGCTCTCCTACAATATCCCACTCTCCTACCTGAGGATATCACCAGTCCCACCCTGACTTGTGATTCCAGGGTGAATCCCTGCTGGCCTCTGATCAGTCCCAAGCCCTACCCAGCCCAGTCGGATCAAAACTGGACCTATTTTTAAATACCTCATAGCCATCCTCAGTCTCTCCCACCCCAATTCCTGGATCTCGGCCCTTATTCTACTGGGAGAGGCTTTCTCATGTCTACTTGTGCACCTCTGCTGCACACTAAACATTTCTCTTCGTCTTCTGGTCACTCTGCTCTGAACGATAACCTTTGATAGGCTTGCAAATGCTTATTAAGTCACCTCTTCAGCCATATCTTCCCAGAGTAGATAATCACAGTTCCCTCAGCTTCCTCTGTGTTCAGCTTCCTCCATGTTGCTAAAAGCAAAGCACAGCAAGAGAGCTGGGGAAATAGAGGCCTCCTTCATCTCCAGGCTCCAGCTAGATTCAGGAAAAGTCTTTCTGGGTTGTGCCTCCCCACTGCACCTGGCCTCTCTGGAAAAGCTAGTCAAAGTAATCAAGACCACCTACCAACCTGCAGGAAGATCAGGGGCAAGAGGGCGAGCTAACCTACTGAGCATCTCCTATACAGAGCTTTCCCCTCAATTACCTGGTGAAATAGGGAGCAGTCTCCATATCTCATTCTAAAGACAAGGACACAGAGACTCAGAGAAGTTAAGTAATTAGCCCAGGGTCACACAGCTAATGAAAAGCATAGCTGTACGACCCACACCCTAGTAAAACGTGGCCCATTCTACCCATGGCCTTGCTTGGTACTGGAGGACAGTTTGGGTAGAGAGGGATCCTCCTCCTCTCACACCCTCTTGGACCCCTAACCCATATCCCAAACACGGAACGTCCTTCCCAATCTTCCTGGTGCTAGAGAAGCAGCCCTGGAGAGGGACTAGTGGCAGCACCCAGCCTGAGCAGCCTGCCTCCAGGAGTATTGTTCTCCACTTTCAATAAAGCAGGCACCGAATCAGCCTCAGGCCATTGTGGTTGACCGGGTGGGGGGTTGGTGTGGGAGGCCAGGACAGGTCAAGAGGTGACAACCCATTCATTCCCTCTAAGCCCCTGGAGATGTGAGAGCTGCAGCTCATCCAGTCAGGAGCCCTAGGCCAGGAGTGTCCGGGAATTGGGAACAAGAGGTCTCTGGAGATGGACTGAAGGAGCGAAGGAGCGAGGAAGCCCTCACGACTTTCCCATCCTCCACCCTCCACTGTCAAAGATGAAAACAGACAAAGGAGGTGATGAAGCCTGGAGGGACAGCCAGCCTACTGGGGACAGAAAAGAGCTCCAAAGCCAGCAGATCTAGCCAGCACGACCACATCCTCAACCTGTGATTCAGACAGTTATTTAGTCTCTTTGGGACTGTATCTTAGAGAAAATAGAGCAAACAATTCCTGCCTTGCAGAGATCTTGAGAGGGTTAAATGAGATTATCATGAAGCATCCAGCCCAAGGCTTAGTTAGCCTGGAGGAGCGCAGTCACTGCCTAAGGCTCCTGAAACTAACCAGTTCCACAGGAGGAAGAAGGCGGCTGCCCTCTAGCCCTTTTCCTAGAAGCAGGGAACCTCTGCTCACCTGGGATTCGTGGAACCGGCTGGGCAGAAGGCCAATATCCATTGTCCCTACCCCTACTGTGTTGGCTCCGGGATCTCGTGAGGAACAAGAAGCCAGATGAGATCCAGGGCTGCTGACTCAGGGAGACACTGAGATGGGGGAGCAGCAATACACCCTCAGAGGGCCCTGAAATGATCTCTAGCCCACCTAACGGGGCTGGAGGAAAGGACAGGGAGGTGTGCTCCAGGGGAAGACAAGGGGCTCACTTGCTGCTCTCTGTGACCAATTCTGAATCCCAGCAAATTCTGAGCCACTTCCCCACCCTCAGATTTTATCAGAAAACATATGAGCTCAAGGGAAAAAGTCTTTACTAGAGTATCAGTCTGAACCAACCCCATCAGGCAGGTAAATCATCTGGAAAAAACAACAGAAGTGATGTTTGGACTCTCAGTGCTGTTTCTACCACTCCCTGCCTGGCAGGGTACAAAGAGTTGCCGAGCTCAGTTAATGCAAAGGCAGCGTGTGTTATCCCCTTCAAAGGCAGTGGGCTCCCACTGGGAGAGCCTGGTGTGTTATCCCCTTCAAAGGCAGTGGGCTCCCGCTGGGAGAGCCTGGAGCTGCAACCGGGGCCTGTATCACCGCCCGGACCTGTATCACTGCCGTTGTCTTGCCTAGGGAGGCGGAAGGGCGTTTAGGCTCTGATAAGGCAGAAGGGAAGGACAGGACCCGTGCTGGGCCTGTGACTGTTCCTTCACCCCCAGACCACAGGGCTAATCAACTCGCAGAGCCTTCCGGCCTCAAGCGTTTCACTCCCACCCCAAGGTCTCTTGGGGGAGAAAAGGAGGAGACAGCTCTAGCCTCACGCCAGGACCATGCAAGCAGCCAGGAGACCAACGGGCCCCTGCCCTCAGGAGGCTGGGCACCATTATGTCAAAGGCCCAGGCTCCTGCCACTCTTCTCTGCACACGGGCAGCGCCTTCCAGATGTGTGCCCTAGGCAGGGCCTAGATTCTATAGTCGCTTCCAGAAATCTCCATCTGCCCACAGGCCAATTAGTGAGCCAATTCAGGGCATGGCTGTGTGCAAGTTGGGGGCCCCAGTGGGGCTTTGGGATGCTGCAAGATACCAAGGCCACACAGAAAGGGACTCAGGGGGAGAGGAGGCAGTGAAACAGGGAGCAGAGAAGAATCAAACAGCAGAGCAAAGGGTTTCAGGACTGAGGATCAGGAGTCCTCACTGTCCCCCTAGCCCTCTGCCTCAGCATTACTGTTGGCCTCAGTTTACCCTCTATACTCGGGCACCCTCTCCTGCAGCCCAGAGAGAAGCCAGGGTCTTAAAATGCAGCGAAATGCATGGAATGGAAAATCCACTACTAATCACAATAACCAACTTCCCAAGTGCTAACTATATTTGCAGCTGTTATAAATATTTGCTTTTAATTCTCACTATATCTTTTATAAGTAATACATTAGCCCCATTTGACACCTGAGACTGAAACACTGAAAAGTTAGTAGCTTGCCAAAGGACACACAGCTTTAAGGTGCAGTGCTGGGCTTCGAACCGAAGTAGCCTAAAGAAAGCTGCAGCTGAGTTTCTTGGAGGGGCTTGGGGTGGAACCTGAGCCCGGCGAAGCCCCAGAAGATATGTCAGTGATGTGAGAGGCAGCCAAGGACAGGGCTTTAGGGATAAAAGCAGCTGGACAATACATTTTGTCATCAATCAGCCAAATTATAAACACACGGGACTCCCATCTGTGGGAAAGACTGTGACCTCTTGCCCTCTTGCACGTGGGGAAAACAGCCTGGAGAGCATTAAAGGGGCAGGACTAACCCCCAAGAGTTTATCTTTGGTGTCTGCACTGGGAAAATAAAAACGGGAAGTGGGCAGAAAAAAGCAGGCTGCAACTTTCATCAGAGGTAAGTCACATGAGCCGCCAGCCAGAGGGGCTGTAGCTGTGCCCAGGGCCAGCTAGCACTCAAAGCTGTTTCTCCTCACCGGGCCAACCGATCTGCAGGCCAGAGGCTGACCCTGGTGTGGTGTGATGACAAGAAGCAAGCTGGGAAGGGGAGGCGGGGAGGCAGCTACCAGACCAGCTCTGCCAAGAATTCCGTTATCTTGGGTGAGCCACTTCCAGCTCTGGGTCTCAGCTCCCCTCTGTTAGCATGAGGAAAATCAGTGCTCTTCTCCCCTCTAGTTAACTTCTTTGGGGATGAGGGACAAGTGAAAAGAGGGTTTCATATAAATACAATAGTTTTGAAATGGGGAAACAAAAGCCTGCCCTGTTTTCAGAGCTTCCAGGCCTGATCCACCAGTCCACCCTGCCCTCCCCGGCCTCAGCCAGAAGGAAGGCGCTAAGGGAAAAATGGAGGCAAGATGGAGACACTCCACAAGTAGCAGCTCCCACAGACTGCAAAGGCATTCCCACCCCTTCCCAGGATTTCCTAGTCACAAAGGGTTGGCCAGGGGTCTGCTGAGAGGCTGAGCCCCAGCTCCACCTGGTAAGTATATTAAGTGGTTGCCTGGGCTCAGGCCCAGGCCTTGTGGGACTCCTTGGAGTCTTCCCATTCACCCTGCTGGGCTGCTGCAGAGCTTTGATCACTACTACACGAAGAGTTTCCTGAATGCTTTCCTGAGGACATTGTTCCCCACTACAGAGTCATCAGGGTCAAATTCATCATGGGCTATCCTGGTCCAGGTCCTACCCAGTGGGGAAACCCAGCCCTCTGCCCAAGCCCCACTTCCCCTGGGAAAATTAAGCCAGCAGTTTCTTTTGATTTAGCTTATTACTAGCCTTGGGGAAGGCCAAGCTGTAGCAAAACACTGCTGTGATTAGCTCAAAGCTACTGGGCAACTTGAAGACACAAACCTGGTAACCCTGCTTCCATCCTTTAAAGAAGCTTGTCTCCACACCCAGCCCCGGTGCCTGCTCCATCCCACAATCACACTCGGGGACCTCTTAATTAATTCAATGTTTATTGACAATGACTATGTACCAAAACCCCGCAAGAGGCAGAGAGGTAAGTGAGACTTGGTCCCTGCCCTCAAGGAACTTACATTCTACCAGATACCAGTCACAGTGCCTTGTAACAAATGCAGCAGAAGAATGAATAAGGGCTAGAAGAGCAGAGAGGGAATGACCATCTCTGCTTAGGTATGTCAAGAATGAGCCCAAGTATGCTAAATCTCAAAAGTATCACTAGGAGCTCACAGGTAGCCAAGAGAGCCAGGGAAACAGGGTGTGTAGCGCGTTTGGAGGCATCGAGGTTTGAACAAGCATGACATGCATATTCAGGGAATGGCAAAAACTAGGATCTGTCATGGAGAGTGATGGGAGATGAAGCTGAGGATAGGGTTGGAGCAAGATGGTAAAAGATCCTGCACGGTGTACAAGAGGCTTCAGCCTTCGTCCAGTAGGTGAGAGGACCCAGAGGTCTTTAAGGAGAGTGACTTCATCAAATATGTGTTTTAGAAAGAAAAGGCTGGCAGAAATAGGGAGACTTTGCAGGAAGAGACTAAGAGTTTAGGCAAGAGATGATGAAGGCCTGAAGCAAGGGAGTAAGATGGAGAACAGAGGATGGATTCCACATATTGAAAAAGTGGGTTACACAGGTTAGTGATGCAATCCATGAGAGGGAGAAGAGGGGGAGGAGTCAAAAAACTACTTGAAGATTTCCATCCTGAACAACAGGGTGGAAGAGATGTACTCTATGCCAGGCGCTGTGCTAAGGTGTTTTACAAACATATTCTCAGTCTTCACAATAACTCTATGAAGTAGATTGAACTATCTCCATTTACAAATAATGCTAAGAGAAGTTAAGTAACTCCTCTAGTCATACAACTAGATTACAGAGTTAAACTTCAAACCCAGGTCAACACTTTTAACCACCACATTTTGGGTAAGTTAAATTTGAGAAGCCAATGGAGAATTTAGACAGAGATGTATAGTAAGCTGTTTTTGATAACAGTCCAGAGTTTAGATGGAAGTTCAGAACTAGAGATATACATTTGGCAGTCATCAGTGTAGATATAGGTGGTGGCTGAAGCATGGACAAGGTAAACCTGCCCAGGAAGAAAGAAGGGCCAAGAATGAAGCTGGAAGAACACCCACATTTAGAATGGGAGGGAGTGGTGGCAGGGGAGAGAGCCAAAAAAGGAAACTGAGATGGTAGAGAGAGTGATGTCAAGGAAGAATTCCATGAAGATAGTGTCAAATATGGCAAAGAACTAGAATGTCAATGGGACTAGAGTGTGAAGGCTTTTAGCCAAAGTGGCTTTTGCCATTACAGTGGTGGAGGCAAAGAATATGAAGCAAAGGGCTTCTATGGAAGCTATGAGTATGAACTATGTTTTCCAATGAAGATAAGGGAAGTGAGACTTAAGTGGACAGCAGAGTCTAGGAAAGTTTATTCTTTTGTGAGTACTTTTGTAGGCTGGTGGGAAGGAGCAAGATCACAGAGGAGAACTGGATAGAAATAGAGTACAACTGATTGAGTAGACAGCTGAAAATGGTTTTTACATTTACTGTTTTTAAAGGTTAAAAAAAAAAAAAAATCAAGAAGAGTATGAGACAGAGTCCATATGTGACCTGCAAAACCTAAATTATTGCCAATCCTTGGATAGCAAGTTAGAATAGTGCATAAGTTAGAGTAGAGATAACTGATAAAGTGTGGTCCCAAACCAGCATCACTTGAGAACTGAGCAAAAACGCAAATTCTGGTGTCCTCACCCAGATCTACTAAATCAAAAATTCTAGGAGTGGGGCCCAGAAATCTTGTTTTAACAAGTCCTCCAGGTGATTCTGATGCACACACATTTGAGAATCACTGAAAAGGTTATAGGGAAGAGAAGTCAAGAAACTTCAACCATAATGATCAGTTCTTTCTCTGAAAATAGAAGACAATAGCAGCTGCAAAAGGAGTGCAGGATTAGGGTTGGAGGGCTTGAGGAGTTTGGTTGTTTTAAAAAAAAAAAAAAAAAGGGAAGCGGCTCAATCAGTAGGGCTCCCGTTTACCATATGGGAGGCCCCGGGTTCGGTTCCCAGGGCCTCCTGGTGAAGGCAAGCCCGCCCGCACGGCGTGGTTAGCTGACCCAGCGAGCACAAGCAGCAAGGGGGGGATAAATGAATAAATAAAATCTTTAAAAAAAAAAAAAAAACACCTTGAAATATTTCAGGCTAGGCTGAGTCCAAAGTCCACAAATTTGAGAAAATGACAGCCAGAATAGTTCTATAAATTTCTCCAGCTGCCCTTGGTAGCTGAGGCTCAGAAGCGAAGGGCATGGAGGGTGAACCAGGTTAGAATTAAGAGAAAAGAGGCAGAGGCGAGAGGGCATAGGGCACAAAGGATTTTAGGCTCTTCTAGACAGAAGAGCTGCCCCTGCTGGGATACTTATAACAATTTTTTTTTATCTCAGTAATTCCATTTGGAATTTTTTAAACAAAAAATTAAGCCAGTGTTTACCTTTGCATTATGTAAACGAGATGTGATAAAAAGATAATGCTAGGGAGGCGGCTGTGGCTCAATCGGTGGGGCTCCCGTTTACCATATGGGAGGCCCCAGTTCGGTTCCAGGGGCCTCCTGGTGAAGGCGGGCCCGCCCGCGCGGCGTGGTTGGCTGGCCCGGCGAGCGCAGGTGGCAGGGGGGGGATAAATGAATAAATGGGTGAAATCTTTAAAAAAAAAAAAAAAAAAAAGATAATGCTAACAACTTTAACTCAAAAAAGAATAAACTGTTTTTAACTATATCAGAGGTACCACTGGCACAGGATTAAAACTCATATACCAGTTATTAATTATTCTTAAAGTTAATTCCTCAAAGATGTCTATTTAGCAAACACTTTTAGACAGACTATGTGTATATAAAAGAGCATTTATTTAAATTTCATTGGCTGGTGGCCATCCCAATTAGATAAAATGTGAGGCTTTTTTGTGATGTGACATCTAGCACTTACATGTTTTCAAAACATTCTCTAAACTTGGTTCATCACTCTTCTCACACAATCAGCAGGGAACACTTTATTATCCCCATTTTGCAGGTGGAGAAACCAAGGCTGGAAGAGGAATGGTGTGCCCCAGGTCAGCCAGATCTCCTGACTCCAAGTCCAAGGCTCTCTCCTCACCCCATTCTCCTGACACCTGTCACACTTGGGCATCCTGCAATACCTTGCTCCCACTTCTCTGACCTTGTGCACTATACCAAGGGAACACGGCCTACTTAGTAATCCAAGTCTGAAGCCTGGGGAGCTGGGTTCCTTTCTGTAAACTGTTCCTAAAAGGCCCTCAGCCACCAAGACCTGCAGGGTTCTCTAGCATCACATTCTCCAAGTCAAGTCCACTCTATCCTCTGGATCCTCACTTCATCAGGATCACAAGGATATAAGCAACTACTGCAGAAAATGCACTTTTCCTGCAATAAAACTGGAGCAGCTAAGGCTTACTGAGCACCTACTGGTTGCCAGGCACTATGCCAAGAACTTTTCATACAACAACTTATTCCATTAACAACCTGGCAAAAACAGGTATTTTTAACCCTGTACTACAGATGAGGATACTCAGGCTCAGAAAGGCTAATGACTTGCCCAAGGTCATTCAGTTAGTAGTGAGTTAGTCATAACTCCAGTCTGTCAGATTCTAGTACTCAGAGAACTACACCAAAGTGGAAGAGGAAAAGTGAGGCAAGACAGAGGCTTTTTCATTTTTGTCTCCTGGCTCCCAACCAAGAGGCCAAGCTAATTCCATGGTGTTTCACTCCACTTACAGTCTACCAGGCCAAGGCCCTGGGAGGCAGACAAGAGCCAAAAGGTTCCCTGGCAGGCTTGTCTTGGCAGCTGCCCAGCTGACTTGTGCTAACGCAGCAACAGGCACAGGAAAGGGTCCAGAGAGAGTGGAAAAGCACCAGACATGGAGCCGCTGAGTGGTGAGAAGTGATTCCTGCCATGCTCAGACAGGATAACCCTGCTCTAAAAGCCACCACCACCACTCAGCCAGGAGTCCTGGGCGGGGGCATAAGCAAAAAGCTCCAAGCACATCCACTTGTCCACTTACTAACATGTTTCAGTGAATCGTGATTGTTAGGCCTGTCACAAAGAGGTCATGTGTCTCTAAAGTGAATCGGCAAGCATGGAAGAGCCAGCCCCTGCCCTGGTTATCCCAGCCACCTGTCTTTGTGCATACCCACACAACTCCTGCTAAAGTCAACTGAGCAGAGGCAAGAAAGCATGAACTATCCTACAGTCACTGCAGAAGCAGCAGATTTCAGCTGGCCCATGGGATCTAGCAGAGAATATTAATAGACTTACTGGAGGCAGTAATTTAGTGAGGACATGCCCTAGGAAATTCAATTATTTAAAAAGGGGCAAAACCAAAGTGAGACCAGAAGATGGGAACAGCTTGGATTTGCAAAGATAGGGCTTCCTCAGCCAGGCACTGGAAGGAGGTACACCATTGGTGACAGGGTTATTCTAAAATAACTGAAAAGCCAAAAATGTCTTAGTCTGTGGGAAACTTTTTTTTGGTGTTGTTTTTGTAGGTTTTCCTTCCTTCAAGATATTTTGCTTAGGCTGATGGTAAATTGCATATGTGCAGGATGCCTAGAATTTTGAGGGAAAATAATCCTGGGATCTAATATTTGCCAGAAGTTGTTAGAGTATTAAAAAAAAAAAAAAAAAAATGCATACCTCTTAGATTTCATTAAAAGGAGAGGGGCAGTTTTAGAGGTCACAGATTGGCAGCCATTGGATCAAATAAATTCAACAGGCGTGTTAGTTTGCTGTCAACATTTAAAAATCAAGAGGTTCCACAAACATAAAAATCTCAATTTCTAACATCTCTTTTTTTAAAAATCAGAAAATCAAGTAACCCTGGGCGAGCAACAAACTGAAGGAGCTGAGTAGCGACTGCCCCCTTTAGGCAGGCCTGTGCTTTCTAGTTTCCCGGGGTTTGCTTATTTAAATCACCTGAACCATCCCTGGAGGCATGTGGGAAGGAGAAAACTTGGTAATGCTCAGCACTGCCACGGGGTGGCAGCACTGGTCCGCCGATGAGGCCTGCCCATCAGCCAGAGCCTGAAACCAGAAGCTGACCAGGGCAGGTCCTTTCAGAACCAGAAATCTCATCCTTTACTTCAGAAACAAACCTGTCCCATACTCCTCAGCCGATTTACTCCCTGAGAAGCAACAGCAGCTCATTTCAACGTGTGCACTAGGCCTCAGCAGCAGTGAGAAGCCACCGACCTGCTTTGCTCCCTCCTCTGGCACTAGCTTCCACGTCCTCCCAGCTCCTTCCCGCTACAACCAGTATCTCTAGCGGTTCCAGGAATCCTACCCTCAGCCAACTACTAATACCATTCTCTCACCTAAAAATTCCACCCCCTAAGACGGACCAGGGGAGAAAGAACCTGAGATAAGCAGCACTTTGCAATGGCAGCTTCACTCTTCATCAAATGCTCATTACTTTCCTTTGATTACTTAGGTTAAACATCAGACGACTTCACAAAGCTATAGGTTCTTATGCCCCTTCCTGCCCTCTGCTCTCACTGTCCTAGACTCACCAGCAACAGAAGAGGAAGCATTTAGTTTCAACTCCTACAGACCTTTAGGAAAGACATCTGGTATTATGCATTGTGACCCTTAAAACTGCTCATCCCATTTCATCAAAAATGTCATTTACTGCCACTACCGTTTACTCCAAAATGCAGAAAAAGCCTTCTATAAGTAGTCACAGCAGTATTTAAATTAGTGAACAATCATAAACAACCCAGACATCCATCAACAGGGAAACTGTTAAATGTAAACTATATTCCCACTTGATGGGCAATTATGCAGCCATTAAGAACAATTATGGAAAGTGGATGTGGCTCAAGCAGTTGAGTGCCTATCTCCCACATGGGAGGTCCGAGTTTGGTTTCCAGTGCCTCCTAAAGAAAAAAAATAGACAATGAGCAAAAACAAGCAGACAATGAGTACAAAACAACAAGCAAAAACAGAGGAGGGAGCCACGGGGGAGGGCCCGGGGGGGGGGGGTTGAAAAAAAATTATGGGGGAGCGGGTGTAGCTCAGGTGTTGAGTGCCTCCTTCCCATGTACAAGGTTCAGGGTTCAATCCCTGGTGCCTCCTTAAAAAAAAAATAAATTAATTTAAAAAAACTTTAAAACAATTATGATTATGAAGACCATGTGGTAAGATGGAAAAATGATTGATAAACACTATGTGAAAAATACAAAATCAAGTACAGAAATGATAACTACCACAACACTATCCAGAGAATTAGTGAACAATAAAATGTTAACAGTGATCGTATCAGAACCCTGGAGTATGGATGACCTTTTTTTAATCCCTGCCAAATTTTCCTTAATGTGTATATATTACTTTTATAGGGAAAAGTGCATGTGGATGTGTGTATAGACATGAAATTGGAAAATCTGACAGCAATTGCCAAGCTCCCCTGGTCTACTGCAATCAAGATTGTAAGAGGTCTTATGCAAAAAGGCTCCTGGGAACCAGCACCTCCAGGATTCAGTGTCTCCAGGATTCAGCAAACCAGTAAACAAAGCTTCTAGGGCCCCAGAGACCTTAATTAAACACCATTGTTATCCTACCCTGAAATTTCTGCACTTGCATAACTCCTAAAGAGACCCCAAACACCATCGGGAAGATAGAATTAGATCAATATGGTTCTCAAATGCCAGTTTAATCAAGTTTTGCACTATACAGTGATGAGGGAGGAAGATGGTGATTGTTTTCAAGCAAATTCACCAGGCAGATGCTCCTCCCTGCCCCAAGGTAAACAGCCTGGGCTTCCAAGAACTGAAACAGGCTTTTCTTCCCTAGGGAAATGGGTTCCTGAGCTCATAGAACAGGATTTCTGGCAAAATGAGCACAAAGGATAGGGCAAACTAGGGAAAGAAGCCAGGAGGTTTTTAAATCCTTCCCAACACAAACTGAATCTGTAGGTATCCCTCCTAAAGGCAACGCCCAAATCCTGGCTGCTCCCACTGGAGACCAAACTGCCTCCCATGGAGACTGACAACGTCCATTCCCTAACAGTCACTGATGGGGCAATGGTGGTTCCCCACCTTCTCCCAGCAGCATGCGCATAAGCTCAGAGGCCTAAGCAGTTGTGGCCACTATACAACAGCTGCAGTCTTCAGGCCAGAGCCTCGAGGGCCTTCCTCATCCCTGGCCCCTCAACAGCTGGTCTACCTGGCCTCAGGAGAAGGACAGCCCATATGTCCATGGGTATGTGGTATGGAAGGGGCCAGAATAAGCAACAACAAAGCAAATCAGATGTGGGTTCTGGGGCACCAAGGTGGCAGGACCAGTCAAAGCCCACAAAAGGACCTGTGGGCACTGTGTCTTCCATCAATTTTTCTCTGGTCGGTTTCTGTTCAGGACAGCTTTAGGGGCAAATTCCAGCTTGTCCTTGAGGCTCACAACCTGGGTGTGGTCCTTGCCTAGCAGCTCATCCAGTTTGCGGTCCTCCCTGCGCTCTGAGATGCTCTTCTCCTCCTCTACTGGCTGGGGATCCTTTCCCCGGATGAACCATTCCAGATGGTAGCCCACAGCCCCCACCACGAAGGCCACAGGAAATGTGACATAGGGAGCATAGGTCCGTACCACGGTCCACAGCACAGGCCACATGACATCTGCAAAAGAGTACAAGGCAGCATTAGGGAGAAAACAGCACCCCCTCCCCCACTAAATATAGACAGCCCACCAGGTCTCTCCACTTACCAGGCAGCCCCACAATTTACTGAGCATCCACCCCACATAGAGCAATTCAGGAGGGTACCTTGCTTTATGCAACAGTTGGGTCACTGAAACAATCTAGGAAATTTTGAAAGATCCAATTGTTGGGGAGGGGCAAGAGTCTTTATGTACTACACTCTCTTTGACAACTGCGCATCTGAGTATTGCGATGTTTCCCACGAGGAGACCTTTGAGCCTTACCTAACAGAGTTCTAAGTCTGTAGATGACCTTGGGCCCTCCCTCTACAGTTTGCCAACATTTTAAGAGGGGAAAAGAAATCTCATGTTCACCCTATGAAGTGGGTCACACAGGCAGAAGGGTAAGTTACTTGCCCCAAACTCTAAACTAAGAGATCATTCCATTTGTACCCCTCTAGGTATTTCTCCAACCTGACTATATCTGCTCTAAAATGCACTATCAAAACCTCAACAAGCCTAAGATGACCCTCTTCCCCTCTCTTGGTTCCAATTCTCTTTGGAGGAATCCCAGCATTTTGTGAACCCAGGACTATAATGGATAATCAGCAAATACATAAATAAAACCTGCAGTGGCTCCAAGATTCCCCTTATGGCCCTTTGTCTTAGGATTGGGCACTATGCTGGGCAACTTATACCCTTGTCATCACCTAATCCTCACAACACCTCTATGAGGTAAGAATTATTAGCCCAGATTTTTGTTTAAAGACACATGGGTGTAGAGACAATATGTTAACTTGCCCAAGACCACTAGAAACCATGGAGCCAACTGATTTTGAACCTAGGCCTCCTCACTTCAAAGCCTGTGCTCTTTCTAATGGAAAACACACATGGCAGAGATGTGTAAAGTTTCTGCCCAAATTGCACACTGAGAGCTTCCTGCAGTTTTCTCCCATCAGCTTGGCATTTCATTACCTAGAACTTCGCTTTTTAACTCTCAGATTGTACTCAGAAATTTGTGAAATTCTGAGATTTAGAAGTTCAAAGAGGCACCCCTGAGGAATCCCCAACCTGATAGACTTCTCCATTTTCCTTCCCACCTTTCAAGCACATCCTCTCTTTATAAGTAAACATCTTCCACAGACAGCAACTCCCGGTTCAGATTTCCACTTTGTCTTCAAACATTTCAAGCCAAGGGTTCACAGTGATATTATCTCATACACTCAGTCCAAGGTCTCCCTGTCCTCCTGCTCATATTCTAATCATTCCTAAATAAGTCAATTCATTCATTTATTCAACACTTAAAACCACTGCCTGCGCCAAGCACTGTGCTACCCCCACTTTGCTGCACTTCTCAAAAGTCCTTAAGCAGAGAAAAGACTATGCCTCTCCGTTCCACCTCTAGGCCCTACTTCCCCATCCCACCTGGCATAAAGTGCTCAAAAAAAGTTTGCTGAATTAATTAATAGCAGCTCAAGCAACCACCGGTGTAAAACTACATAGGTTCCCCTACCTACCCTCCCTCAAAAGATGGCAGGAACACAGCAGATGTCTTCGCTGACTATAGAGAGCTAGATATTCTATCAAGTCGTTCCCAGGGTATCAAAAGTAAAGAAGAGTGTCTCGCAAATACTGTGGCGCGTATTTCCAGCTCGGCATGGAGGGAGCCTGCCAAAACGTCCGTTAAGGTCACTTGGGCTGCCGGGAAACCCGCGCTTGTGCAGTGTCCCGAAGACCCAAAGAGTACCAAAGCCGGAATCCCGGACTGAAGAATTGCTAACACGAGCAGAGGAGGCCAGCGCAGGGTGGAAGAGTTAACTGTCCGTCAATCAAGCCCCGATCCGGGGACCGGAGCGCAGGTGAGGTCAGAGTGCAAGTGTCACCCTTCCCCCTCTTCTGTGCTACGGTCCCCAGCTCCCAGCCCCCCAGGCTCACGGCCTCGTCAGCCTCCGGCTTCACCCGGGTGCCTGAGGCCGAGAGCACTGGGCCTCAGGGGGCCAGCTGAGCACCGAAACTCGGCCTCAGAGCTCCGGCAAGAGAGGGAGCAGTCAAGCCTGGCCAGGGCCGAAGAGGACGCTCGCGATCCTCCCTCCGCTAACTCAGAGGTCACAGCCTGGAGTCGTCACCATGGCAACGGGCGGCCCTGACAGCCGCTCCCGCTTAGGGAGCCGCCCGCCGGAACCCGGCGCTCACCTGCGCTCCAGCCCGCACTACTCGGTTGGGGCCCCGCTCTGCGCGCGCTCGCCGGGTGCACGGCAGTCGCCGTTCCCAGGGGCCCTCCGGGCCTCGCCCCGTGGCCCCGCCCACTGGCCGCAAGCACCCTCGCGGCGCAGGGATTGGCTGAGCTCCAGCCTAAGGCCGGGAAGAAGCTAGGCATCCTCAATCGAGCCCCGCTCCGCGGAGATGGAAACAGCGCCCCTGCGTGGTCAGGGAGTGTCCCATTGATGTCGCCACGTGCTTTTCGAAAGGCGAGCCGTACGTTTATTCAATTGAGGTGTTGTGTTGTGTTTTGGTTTTTGTTTTGTTTTGTTTTGTTTTGTTTTGTTTTGTTTGTTGTCTTAATTGACGTTTATTAGGCGTGTTCTAACAGTCAGGAAAAAAAAAAGAAGAAAAAAAGCCCCGTGACCTCAAGAATCTCTCCTTAGCAGGGTGTAGTTGAGAGTTTAAGACCTTTTCAGGTCTCGGATAACCTTCTAGCTGTGTGACCCTGGGAACATTATCAACCTGTCTCAGCCTCCAGTCTCTCTTCTGTATAATGGTAATAACACCATTTCACAGGGTTGTTGTGAGAAATAGATGAGATAATGTAGGTAACTTGCTGTTCCAGGTACATAGTAAGCAGGGAAATAAATGGTATTGTTAGTCTACAAGTAATTGAAATGTAGTAAAACCAAAGACTTGCCTGATCCCTTGGGTAAAAGTATTCACTCCTCTGTGCCCCCACTGTGCCCTGCACAGACATCTATTATTTTATCACCTATGGAAAAAAAGGCCCCAAACCCAAGCTCCTTACCACATCTCACCCGTCCCTTAATGTGCCTACCTGGCCCTGCCTTGCACTCTCAACCCACGGGTCTCAGCCTGGTATATTTATTTACCTTTAGTAATGCAATATTAAATTCCTTGTATTCCCCCACGCAGACCAAACTGTTTCACACCTCTTTGCTTTTACCTATGATTTTTCATCTACTTGGGACTGCCCTCCCCACCTGTCTTTATCAAAGTAGCTCTGTCCCATTTTTCAAGCTTAAGGGTCACCTTCAAAAGAAGCCTTCTAGACTGCTTTTCAAGTTAGATACCCTTCCTCTGAGTTCTCAAAGAGCCCAATGCTAAATTCTGGCAGTGGAGAGGGAGAGAAAGAAACAGTATCAAGAAGTATTTAGAGACCATTATTAGCAGAACTTGTTCACTAACTGAATATGTAGGGAGGAGAAAGGAAGAGAATTGCCTAGAATGACTAGGACCATCCCTGCCCTTGTGGAGTTCTCCTACTGATGGGGACCCACAAAATGTCAACACAGTATGAGAGATGCCATAACAAAGGAAGGCACAGGTAGCACATAGGAGGACCCCTAGCCAAGGCAGGTAGAACTGTTTTGAGTGATACTAGCATTTCCACAGGCAGAACTGAGTCGGGGTCAAGAGCACAGAACTAGGAATCAGATAGACATGGTCAAATCCTGGCTCTGCTGCCTGCTAATCTTAGAAAAACTACCCTATTTAAAAAAAAAAAAAAAAAAAAAAGAACCACCCTGCACCCAGGAATGTTGTTGTAGATTACCAAATGTGTATGAAGTGCTTGGCACAGTCCTTGGCACCTCTTAGGGCTCAGTAAATGGTATTGATATGTTTAGTATTCCCGAAATTTGTTCCTCCTTCTGTAATATCCTGTGTCCATTTATGGCATTACTTATTCATTAAGCCAAAAACCTGAGTGACATCTTCAAGGCCTCCCTATCTTTGCATTATTCTCCAGACCCAGCTCATCATCAGCTTATGGCACCCATACCTCCTAAACGCCTCTCAAAGTCATCATCTTCTCTTTCTGACCCATGTCAGCAGCAACCTCAATGGCATCCTTTCCTCTCCCTGGCTCCCTCCAGTCCATTCCCATTCTGTTAGCAGAGGGGTTTTTTGTAAACTTAAAATCATGACATCTCCAGTTTATATCCCCCATGGACCCCTTCTAACCACATCTCCTCTGCGCCCACCACGCCCCTGCCCTGGCCTGTCACCCCTCTCCATCCCCTGCTCTTCCCACCTTTCCCTACACACTTGCCTTTTCCAGCTGTGGCAGTTTAATATTATTTATGAATCCCCCCTGTGGCAGTTTGATGTAATTATGAATTCCAAAAATATAATTGAATCATGCTTGTAAACTGATCTGTTAATCTGGGCATGATTAGGTTAGGATTAGGGCGTTGAGACCCACCCCTTGGTGGGTGGGGAATTGAATATAAAAGGCAAGGCCAAGGACAGTTGAAGCAGTCTTTTGAGAAACAGTTTTGATGTTGGAAAGAAGGCCCCAGGAGAAGAGAAGCAAGCCATTTGCCTGATGGTCTACAGCTGACCTTGTGGAGGAAACAGGAGCTAAGTCCGGAGAGAAACGCAGCCCCGGGAAGAGAGGAACCCAGAAGCCTGAACCCTGGCAAACGCCGGCAGCTGTCTTGCTCCAACACGTGGCAATGAACATTGGTGAGAGAAGAAACTTAATGCTTTACGGCCTGGTATCTGTGGACTTCTACCCCAAATAAATACCCTTTATAAAGACCAACCCAGTTTTGGTATTTCACATTAGCACCCCTTTTGCCTGACTGATACACCCCCCAAAAGAGAAAGATTATATTAGCAAACTGGTTGTTCCTCTGGGTGTGACACCCTTTGATTGTATTAAATTCAAAGGCTTTACGTTTACTTGATAAAATCAATTTAGGGCTTTTGATCCATAGTAAGGCATGACTCAGGTTAAATCCTCGTCCCCTTGGTGGGCCTATATAAATGGACATGCACTTAAAACGACACATGAAGAGAAGGGAACTTGGTTGTTTTGGTCCTGCCATGTGACAGAAAGGAGAAGGCTCAAACAGCTAAAGCCCCAGGAAGAGAGATGAGCCGTTTGCCTGATAGTTTGCAGCCGAAGAACAGAGGAGCTGAGCAGCTGAGACAACCTGAGAGACCAGGCAGAGATCATCTGCCTTCTTGCTTCAATATGTGAAGGTGAGAAAGCAGCCTTAAGTTGGACTCTTTAGGGCCTTGTAACTGTAAGCTTTTACCCCAAATAAATACCCTTTATAAAAGCCAACAGATTTCTGGTACTTTGCATCAGCACCCCTTTGGCTAATACACCGGTCATTGCCCAAGCTGGCCCTTTGGCCTGAAATCAATGTCCTCCCCTCTCTTTCTTTACTACAGTACTCTAATCCATCCTGCAGGATCCACTTGAAAAAGCCCCTCTTGCAGAAAGCTTTCCCAGACTCCCTGGCTGCCAGAGGCTCCCTCCTCTGGTCTCCACACCCTCCTCTGGGAGAACAGGCCTCCCTTAGTAGTAACTTTCTATTTATGTGCCTGCCTACAGCGAGACTGAGAGCAACTTGAGCACAGGAATTGGATTTAATCCTTCACTTATCTGTGGGGCCCAGTGCAACTACCCAGGACACAGCACCCAAAGGAGACTTTCCCCCTCACATCATCCCCACATCATGTCCCTAGCAGGGTGACCACATAACTGCAAATGCTGATCTGTTCCTCCATGCCCACTCCCACATACCTCAAGATCCCAGAAAATGTGGCCCAGTTTCTAAAAAAAAGACATAGACCCATAGAAAGCTATATGATGTAGGGAGCTAAACTCAAGCTCAGTCATTACCAGCGTTAGGGCCTGGGATAAGTTGTTTAACCTCCTCAAGCTTTAGTTTCCTCATCTGTAAAGTGGGGGTGGTAATAATACTTGCTTCGTAGGATTGCTCTGAGTATCCTCTGGTTCAAACCTCACCTACGTCCCAGTTTTACAGATGAGAAAACTGAATCTCAGACAGGTCAAGTGGTCCAATCAAGGCTTCACTTGGCAAGTCTACCAGAAATAGACAAATGGACATTTCTAGTGCAAACCTTTGGACTCTTATCCAATCTTGGTGTTTCCAAATCTGGCTGCCCATCAGAATCAGCTGGAGCACTTGTTAAAAACTCACTTGAAGGTTGAGAGTCTATTCACTATGTCTTGAATGGGAATCTGTATGGGATCAGCTCCAGGCTAATTGGCTTTGGGACATTTGGATCACACGGATATCTTTGCCACCTTCCATTGATCTCATATGAGTGTGTGTGTACAGCCTCTTGCTTTTCAGAAAAGGTCCCCCAAACCAACCTATAAAATAGCTATTCATACCACTTTCCTGTTCCAAACCCTTCCACGGCTCCCCACAGACCTCAGAACCCAGCCTCACGCTCTTCAACATGAGCCCAAATCCCTGCATGATCAAGGCCCTGCACTCCCAATGCCTCTTTCTCCTCCAGCCCTTTGCATAAGCCATTCCCTGATTTTGGAACATTCTTCCAAGTCCCAGCCCTCCTCCAGTGGCTAATTCCTAGTCATCTTTTTGGCAACCCTCCGCCCATCCCCCTATTTCAACTGCTTGTTGTCTTGTCTGTTTTTCCCATAAGACCATATGCTCCTTAAGTGAATTCATATAAATCATTCATCCCCTAGCCTGACATGCAGTAAGCATTCAATAAATGTTAGCTACCACTACTGGGTTTTAGTTACCAGCTTCCCAGCAAAGTTCTGTTCTGTCTCCACCCCACTCCCCCCACCATAGGAAGCATCCGGAAATGTGGCTGTACTAAATTGAAGTTTTTCTGCTGATTAGGAATGACTGGAGCAGAGGGAATGACACTGTGCCCTTAAGGGAAGGGAAACCAATATTTGTTGAGCACCTAATAGTAATAGTGGCAGCCACTCTGTTTATTGAGCACATGCTCTTTCCAGGTATTGAGCTCCATGCCCCAGTCTCTGGCAGAGCAGGGAGAGCAGCCAGGCCAGGACCAACCTGGAGGACCGGAAGGGGAGAGGGAAATGACTGAGCTGGGGGTGAGTGGAGAGGTTGATGCCCTCCCCTCCTCACTCTGCCCTCCGCCCACCAGGAGCGCCCAGATCTGAATCCTCTTTCCCCCAGCTGGTCAATCCCTGAGGGGCTCAGACAACCCTGGCTCTCCCCACACCGAGAGTGTGGGCTCCTGCCCCACTCTTTCCCTCCATCCCACCTCCCTAAATACAGGGCAAAAGGTGGCCTCTTCTGGAGAGAGCAGCTGGCTTGAGTGCAGTTCTACCGTTTTATTTTTCCTGGGATACTCAAGGGGATGTGGGAACAGCCACAGGTGTGGTGAGGGGAAGCCCCCATCTCCCCTCCCCAGCATCTGGGAAAGGGGAGTGGCCCAGGCGCCCTGGTCCTGGGTTGGTCCAGCCACTGTGGTCCCTGGGCCCAGCGGGTTGAGGGCTGAGGGCGGAGCCCCTGGGGGGTGGGGCTGGCTCTTAGGCAGGGTTCGGGAGTCTTCATAAAAAGCCACGAAGCTTGATCCCCACGAAGCCCAGCCCCGCGGGGTGGGGGGGGGGGACGCAGAGCCCAGATGGGGGACCCGGCCCGGCCTGGCCCGTGGGGGGCGGGGAATAATGGCAGAGATGGTGCCCATGAGGAGGAGGTGGGGACAAAGCGTCGGACCAGGAGGGAGGGGGATCCAGGTGGGAGGCGCAGGGCCGCGAGGCACGGCCCCCAGCCCAGCGCGGGCGCCTTCGCGTGGGGTCAGGAAGGTAAAAAACCCTCGAGAGTGTGACGGGCTGGTGGGGCCGGGGCGTGCGGAGCCGGCGGGCGGGCGCGCTGGGCGGCCCGCGTTCACAGTGACCTCGACGCTGGGTGTACAGTACGGGTAGAAAACCGCGGGCCCGGGCCCGGGCTGGGCGGGCCGGGCCGGTCACAGCCTGGTCTGGGCCTCGGGGATGTAGATCTCGATGCTGTCGGCGCTCTCGGTGGCCGAGCTGTGGCGGAAGGAGGCGGCGCGCTTGGCCGCCAGGAGCCGCTTGCGCGCTTCCTGCCGCTGCCGGTCCACGGAGTCCAGGGAGCGCTCCTTCACCGGCACGCCCCGTCCCCGCGAGGGCTTCTTTGGTATTGGCGGAGGGACCTTCTTCTCCTCCTGCGGTGAAAGAGGACCCTAGGTTATCTGGGCGTGAGAACTTGGGGCGCAGGGGGGGCCATCCCCAACAACTCCAACGTCCGCCCCAGTGGGGTTCAAATCTTGTGGTTCTGAAACGTGATAGCCTCTAGAATCGGCCACATACGCCGTGACCTTAAGTCCCAAGTGTATTTGCTCTGACAAGGTCAAAAGCCTACATTTTCCCATCAAAAATAATGATGGATTCGAGCGCCCCCTGGTGGCGTTCTCAACTCGCGTGAGATTGTTGGCTCCCGTTACGTGTTAGGTTTTCACTTCAGGTCTGGGGAGGGCAACACCGCCCTCACCCCTGGCCAGGTAATGGGGATTCACACACCGGGCCTCTGGGCCCCATCACAAAGTCGTGCAGCCGGAGCTGAAGGCTGAGGGGACCCTCAAGGCCCCGCCCCCATGTGCCTGGACCCCATGTGCCTGGCAATCGGCCCCTCTGGAAGCTCTAGCTTTGCTCCATCAAATCACAGCTCTCCTCCTGCCTCCTTCCCCTCCTCCCAAGGCTCCCTGAAGAGGGCATTTTCCAGATCTGTCCTCTTGGCCTGAAGGGAACCCTCCCCTCTACCTTAGGCTCCAGGAGTTTCCAGCTGTTGGCCTTGAGTTGCTGCAGCTCCAGGAACTTGAGGGTCACATCCTCGATGGAGAGCTGTAGGAGGTCCCAGAAACCCGCCAGGTCCTGGAAGGTGGGCACCGGGAACGCAGTGGGGTCCTGCAACAGAGAGAGACAGAGGGGAGACAGCCAGTCAGGGAGGTCTGAGCCCAAGCCTGGACCAGAGAAAACCCCACCCACCCTCATTGTCAGGAAGCTCAACCTGGGAGAGAGGGGTGGGGACTGGGAGAAGGGACAAAAAAGGGCCCAGGGCTCCCCTTCTTGGGCCCAAACACCCGATCCCACCTCTAAGCACAATACTCAGAGCTCCCCCTACAGACACCTGGACCTGGTCTCACGTCCAGGCATACCTGGGTTACCTGCCAGGTACACACACCTGGTAAGCTGTATTCCCATGGGCACTCACCATGCTTTGCTGACAAAGCCTGAAGAACTGCTGAACTTTCTGTGACAAGAGAAGTTGTGTGCTGCCCACGGCACTACGGATCTTCTCCAGGACTGGAGAGCAGAAGGAGATTCAGGGAGGGGAATAATGTACGTCCTTCCCCAGCCTCCAGGAAGTCCACCATGAATGACTCTGAGCCCTCAGTAATCTTGAGCTGAGTCTATCCTGTCTCCTCCAGCCCCTTCCCATCTCATCCTCAAGTTCCCAACAGCAGCTCCTCCCCCATTTCTCCAAGAAGACTGTATCCTCAGACACTGATGTTCCTTCCTTCACATAACTGACATTCACTGAGCACTCATCTTCCTCTATCCTTCCTCCTTCCCATGACAGAGAAGAGAGGGAAACCAGCCCCAGCCTTAGCCAAGGCACTAGCTCCATAATCACCCAGTGGCCTAACTGGCTACCACCAGTGTATGACTACTTGGCCTGTTAAGGATTACTACATAATTTCATGAACATGACATCACTGTGTATGTGATCTGACATTGCCTCCCCTCCGCCTCGAAGTCCTACTGCTGGTCCCACCACCTGGATCCTCACCCCAGCCCAGATCTGAACAGTCTTTGCATTCAAAGACTTGGTGACATGGACCGACCGCCGTCTCCCCGAAGACCCATCCCTTGTGCCTGGCCAGTTTCCCCAATCCTAGCCCTTGCCTCTCCCAACATGCCCTGCTGCCAATGGCAACCCAACAAGCTCTGGTGCTAAATAACCCAACAGTGAGGACGGCAAACTCATGCTCAACCAATGGGATCTCCTCTCATGCTGCTGCCTGCACCCCAGCTCTCAGAGGGCACTGACCCAGCCATGGTCCCTCCCTGCACACAAGAGGCCAGTGGCACCTAGATCCCCTCACTCACTCTCCTCGGGCAGCTCATAGTCTTCCGCCTCACGCTCCATCTGCTGGCACCAGCGCTCTAGCTTCTCCACCTCTGCCCGCAGCATCTTGATGAACCATTCGCCGTCCCGGGGACATGGGGACGTGCGGCCTGAGTCGGGGAGGCTACGTGAACCACGCTCCATCCAGGAGTCACGGCGGCCGGGCCCGGGGCCGGGGGTGGGAGTGGGAGCAGGGCCGGGTGACCCATCGGTGGCCGGCGGCTCGTACGGCAGTGGGTAGCCCTCGCGGTAGGCCCACTGGCCCTGTGTGTGGACTGTGCGGAAGACTGAGTAGGTGGGGGCCCGGGGCCCGGGCTGGGGCTCAGAGGCGTGCCTCTGGAAGGAGCGTCCGAACTGCAGGGCCTTGTCTTCTGTGGCCACCGTGGCCAGGCCTGCCAGGCCCTCCAGCTCCAGGTCTGCCTGCACGCCGGCCGTCACACTGTTGGAGCGCTTGAACCTCGCCCGCCTGATGAGAGAGGTAGGTGTCATCTCTGCCCAGCCCAGTCTCGTCCCAGCCCTTGCCCCACCCCAAGACAAAAAGGAAAGGAACGAGAAAGGGAGCCTACAAAGTGACAGACATTAATCCACGCACTATAAAAATACTAGAACTTATAGCAGGTAGGTACATAATTGTGGTGGTTTGGAGCTGTACGTACCCCAGAAAAACATGTTCTTAAACTTAACCCAGTCCTGTGGGTGTGAACCCAGTATATAAGTAGGACCTTTTGATGAGGTGACTTCAGTTAAGGTGTGGCCCAGCCCAATCTCTTAATCCCATTACTGGAGTCCTTTATAAGCAAAATGAAATAAAGACAGAGGGAGAGAAAGCTACCAAGGGAGCAGCCAGAAGCTGAATATCAACAGAACCTGGAAGAGAAGAGAGAGACCGGGGGACGCAGCCATATGCCTTGCCATGTGACAAGCTAAGGACCAAGGATCACCGGCACCCAGCCCCGGAACCCCAGACTTCAGGGAGAAAGCATCGCCTTGATGATGCCTTGATTTGGACTCCTATCTTAGCCTCAAAACCGTGAGGTAATAAATTCCCACTGTTAAACCCGACCCATTTCATGTGTACTTGCTTGAGCAGCCTAGGAAACTAAAACAATAATATGCTTGCCTGTTGCACCATCTCTAGACAGGAGTGATTTTCAAAATATTTAACAACCAGCACTACAGGGGCAGAACAGATGCTGGCACATGCACATCAGAACACACACACAGATCACAGCCGTGGAATAGGACTGCTCTCCTGTAGAAGCTGGATTGTAGGGCAGGCCAGAGTCCCAAGCAAGGGTTCCAGGGAGGTGGCTATTTACCAATGAATACAGAAGTATTTCAGTATTTTAACAAATAGTATGGCTGTGCTAGTTTTTACCAGCTGTAGCAGTATGTCCTCAGCCCTGCTGAGAAGCAAGTTGACTGAGGCCCAGAAAGGCCCATGGTTACCCAGCCACAAAGTAGCAGAGGCAGGATTTGAACCCAGGACTTCTAGGCTCCACAGCCCAAACATTTCCTACTGTACCAGCGGCTAGAAACATCATAGGATGCCCTGGGGTGGCTGGAGCTGGGTAGGCCTATGGCTGGGTGAGCTTCTCCTCTAGGGACCCCCACAGCTCAGGCCAGAGCCTGGCCAGCCACAGCCTGCCAGTGCTAGTGGAGCAGAATTAAGTTGTTGGCAGGAATGGCATAGGGCCTGGAAATTCTCATCTTTGACCTAATATGCAAATCCTATGCAAAATAGAAGGTCAGCTGGCCTTGTTCTTCCCCCTCCCAAGTTCGGAGTGGTGGCACTTTTCTATGAAGTCAGTGGTCCCTGAGATGCATGAAGCTAGGACCAGACAATACTTTACGAAGTGGGAGTCAGGAGATGGGGTAGGGAGTAGCAAACAGAAGTTTGAGATCTGGAAATTTAAGAACCACAAAAGAAAGGTCCATGTCTCCTGAGCCACCTCCACCCTCATGTGGACCAAGGTCAGAAAGGAAAGGGACTTGGAGGGTCAGCTTCGCAGGAGACTCCCCCACCCCCCACAACTTCAGCTTTCCTTTTCCTGCCCAGGCCTTCTCTCCCTGCCTGCCTGCCTGCTTCCTTCCAGCTGGCGGGCTGCCTGCTGGGAGCCTGTTGCCATAGTAACCAGGCCCAGAAGGATGCTGCAGGACCCAGGAAAGAGAGATGCACTCGTGTGCAGTCTCCAACGAGCCCTATGTCCCAACCCCCACCCAGAGAAAGAGAAAAAGAATATATCTGCATTGCCTCCCACAAGGTTTTCAGCTTGGTGTCTGCCCCCTATCCTGCCCTGGTCAAGACCCACATCTGCCTTGACTATTGGATCCATCTCCTTTCCCATACCTCTGTCTCCACTCAGTACAGTACAGAGGAAGAGCACTGGACTAAGAGTCAGATGTGAGTTCTGCTGCTGCTTGAAAATCTAATGCTGGCTTTGGGGAGTCATTTGCCTTCCTTCTGGGTCATCTATTATAGATAGGGAGATAGATAGATAGATAGATAGATAGATAGATAGATAGATAGATAGATAGATAGATAGATAGATAGATGATAGATAGATAGATAGATATAGATAGATATAATTACATATATATTATACATACTGTTATATAGAGATCATATAAAACTATTATATATATGAAATAGGAATGGGCCAGTAATTGCCAAGGTACCTCCTTTCTCTATAATTATACCTGGCATTTTTAAAGATTTGGGGCCTGACATTTCCTCATCAACCCCCAAACACCAAGACCAGAGTAGTCTTCCTAAAGTTGAGTGCTGCCTAAGCCATAGCCCCCACTGCCCAAAAGATAAAAGTTCAAACTTCCTGGCCTCCTCTCCAATCTCATCTCCCCTGCATTCTCCTTGTGCCCAAAGTAGCCTATACTTGGCCCTGACTCTAAGCCTCTGCATAAGCTATTCCACTGCCAGAAATGACCCCCTTCCTCGCTCCCTGTCCACTCCCTGCTCAAGTCCCCTCTTCCTCTATGGACTTTCCTGCCTATTCCCAAGACCACCCCTCGGTGCTGTACCTCCCTGAGCCATTGTCTCGCACTTGGAGGAAGCACCATCATTTGCTTAAGTTATTCTTTGTGTCTGATGACAGTCTTGTGTGTCTTACTGAACCGTCAGGATGCACCCCGGTTCCCTTTGACTATTTCTGTGCCTTTGAGCTCCAGTTAGCCTTTGGCTCCTCTGGCGCTCCAGCAGTTGCAAATCACATCGGCAAGGGTGGGGCCTGCCCCAGTAAATTCACGATTGAAGAGCTGCCATCCCTGCTCGCTCTCCCTTGACCCCTGCTAAGCATGGACCTGTCCTTTGGCACCACTGGGTTTGCTGGCTTTCATCCTGTCCTTCACAAGGTCTTGAAAGAATCACATTCGGACTTAATGGAAACAGGACGCGCAGTCTGGAACAGAAGCACAAGTGCCCAGGGGGTTTGGGGTTCTCAAGTCAGTGCCCCACTGAGCTCTCTCACTGCGTCTGCTTCAAGGAGGACCAAAGGACTTGAGGAGCTTATGGGATTACTGGAAGCACAGTCCTCACCCACACTCAAGCAGGGAACAGAATGTGCACAACACAAATGGGAGTCAGTCATCCTTGTGCAAGTGATATTTAAAACCAGCAGTGTTGGACACGATTACCCAAGAAAAGTGGAAAAAAGCAATGTTGGGGAGAAAAGCAAAAGATCAAAGATCCAAAGCCCCGGGGAATGTGGGCATTTCAAGGGCAGGCAGAGACAGTGTAGCCCACAGAAGAGTCTCAGCCAGACAGCAAGAGGAAAAAAAACAGGAGAAAGTGACCTAAAGACAGATAGTGACTACTGAAGACAACTCCTTCAAGGAGTTTTGTTGAGAAGGGAAGAAGCAAGAAAGGAATGTAGCGTTCCAAGAGGGATATTTAGTTTAGCATGGTTCCCACATGCCATATCCTGAGGGGAGAGAACCTGTGGGGTAGACACCCCCAAAGATCTCTGCTTCCTAATTTCTGGAACCTATGAATATGTTACCTGACATGGAAAAAGGGACTTTGAAAATGTGATTGAGTTAAGGATCTTGAGATGGGGAGAGTATCCTGGATTTTCCAGGTGGGCCCAGTATAACCATGAGTCCTTATAAGTGAAAAAGGAAGGCAGGAGGGTCAGAATCAAGAGGGGATGTGATGACAAAAGCAAGGCTGGAGTGACACAACATGAGGACTCAACCCACCACTGCTGGCTTTGAAGGCGGAAGGGGGCCATGAGCCAAGGAATGAGGGCAGCCACTAGGAGCTGGAAAGGTGTGGAAACGGATTCTCCCCTAGAGCTGAGGGTTAGCAAGTTAGTGCAGTCTGGATGCAGATGTCAGCTCGTAAACCATTAGACTCCACTGCCTTCCTAGGACTGAGCAAGAGGGGCAGTTTTAATCAGGAAGACAGTTGCCTCCAACCTCTGAGGCACATCTGGTGGAGGAGGCAAGAGAAGACATGCAAATAAATTGGGAGTTGGTCTAGAAGTGGAGAGAAGTCCACCAGATGGCTTCAATTGTCACAATAAAGTGAATGGAGGTTTGTGGGGAGTCAGTCTGCCTGGGTCCAAAACCCAGCTCCATAGCTTGTGCCTCAGTTTCCTCACTTCTTTGTGCTTCTGTGACCTCATCTGGAAATGAGAATGAGAATAACATCTGCTCATAAGATTACTGTGAGACGATCCATATAAAGAACTGAGGTCAGCACCTGGCCTGCCCTTATAAGTGGTAGCAGTATAAGGAAGGTTTGGCACTCTCACCAAAAAAAAAAAAAGAAGTGAGACCAAGAATATGATGAGAATGTTGCACTGAGGACCCAGCCGGGCATTGCAGCTATTATTATGATTGCTGCTGATCACTTCCATCTGTTCAGCACTCTGAACAAAACCTCTTTTATATTCCATATCACACTGCATTGTAGTTAATTGCAGATCTGTTCCCTTACTAAACAGGGCAGTTCCTCACACATAAACATTGGTTGGGTGGATGGAAGGAAAGAACAGAACCTAGTTTTTAGCTAGGTGCATGGTCACATCGAATAAAGATTATTTTACCACTCTCCCTCGCAAATGGGTATAACCATGTGGCTAAGTTATAGCCAATAAGATAAAAGCAGAAGCGATATGTGAAACTTTCAGGAAGTGTCCTTAAAAGGAGGGGGCATGCCCTTTTTGGTCCCTCTCTCCTTTCTGCTGACTAGAATATAAGACATGATGGCTGGATCTCAAGCAGCCATCTTGGAGCATGAGGTGGATGCCAAACACTAAGGGTGGTGGAGCAATAAAATAGAAGGAGCCTGGGTTCTGTCACTGTGAGCATCTACCAGCCCTCTAATGGCTCTCTCTGGACTTCTTCTAAGTAAGAGAAAAATTTTTGTCATGTTAAGTCACTGTTGTTTGGGGTTTTTTGGTAACTCACAGCCAAACCTCATCCTAACAATAACATGAATTTTCAGAGGAGTGAAGTTCAGGGTTTATGTCTCTATTTAGCTCTAGATTTGGCAATATTTGCTGTGGTCTTCACCAAAAGCCATAAGCACAGGATGGAAACTGGCTTCAGCTGTGAATTATCACTAATTCAAAACAATACCTGTCATAGTTTTTCTCTCCAGGCCCTTGAACAGGGTTGAGGAAACCTCCCTGCTTCAAGTTCTTCAGGGTGACAGTGATCACAGTCCTGATTCTGGGAGTTGTTTTTATGGCTATTTCAGGGAGGTGTTCCTACTGTGATTTCTAGGGGATAACACTAAAACCTTTGGGAAGAAACTGGATTGTCTCAAGAGGCACAATGTCGAAGGAACGCTCAACATCAGATGTCTTCAAGAGGTTTTACCAGGAGGATGTGGCGGCAGGCGGCAGGGGTGGGAGGGAAAGAGGGCAGTGACGTTTCAGGAAGGCGCAGGCATTGTACCAGTTTCTGCAGAAGCCTCCTCTCTGAGAGTGCACCTAAGAGTTTGAACACACAACCAAGCAGAGGTCCACCCTAGCCTGGGAGCCGTGACAGTGGTGCTGAGGACAGACTGGGTAGGAGATTTAGGAGGAGTCAAGAAGGGCAAGAACTGTCCTTGGTGTTGAGTACTGAGGAATGGAGGCGGTGCCCACACCCAGGGCTTGTGGTCAGTCAGCTCCTCAGTGCTTTTGCAGGACTGTTCTTGACCTTCGTGAGGGTGGAAACTTCCTTTCCAAGGCTCAAGGGGCTCTGTTCTTTCAGCACATGCCCTTCCCAAGGTCCCCAAACTGGAAATGACCATGCTGTAGGATTGGGAATGGGGGCAGGTGAAGGCCAGGCCTTCCTAAGCAGAGTTCTTCGGGTTGCACTGGATGGGAACAAGTGGGTATGGTAGTGCTGTCAAAGAAAATACAGGACTCCCAGTTAAATCTGAATTTCAGATCAATAACCAATTTCTTGGTATATGTCTCAAATATTACATGGGACATATACTAAAAAATTATTCATTGCTTATCTGACAAGCAAATTTAGCTTGGCATCCTGGTGTTTTGTTTTGCTTCGCTAAACCTGGAAATAGAATTCTTAGTGGGAGAGATCTAGTGGTGGAAGATACAGGTGAATCCCCATGGTTAGAGAAATGGAGACAAAAATAATATGGTTTTTATGACCTGAAAGGGCAGCAAGAGCAGCCTTCTAGTTTTCAACAAGGGCATTTGATGCATTTTTAAAAATCATGGCCCAGAATATACTGGGTCTAAGAAAACAGGTGAGGAAGGACACCTTGAGACAAGGTTTTAACTGTTTCTTAAAAGTATGCTCCCTCCTACCACTGGGCCTTAGCACTGCTATTCCTTCTGCTTGGAACACTCATCTCCCTTTTTCACCTAGTTAATTTCTGTTCCTCTTTTAGATTTCTGCCCAAGTGTCACTTCCTCAGTGAAGTCATACCTGACCCTCTGAGTCAAAGCCCCCTATTATGCATTCTTGTGGTATACATACCTCTCCCCTGTAGCACCTGTCACAGCTGTGGTTATACGTCATTTATGAGACTCTTAATTAACGTGGCAGTGAGATTCACAAGGTCAGGGACTGTGTCTGGTTCTACTCACCACTGTATCCTCAATGCCCATTATAGTACTGGATAAAAAATAGGGATCCAATAAATATCTGTGGACAAATGGATCTTGGATGAGGGTTGAGTGGAGATGGAGCTGATGGGGCATCACCCCACCCCTGTGTATTTCTAGGCCAAGTCACCACTGATGATAAACAACTGGAAGGACCCACAGACAACTCCCAGGCATAAAGGGCAAAAAGTCCAAATTCCTCACCTAACAGATTGGCAGGGAATACCCTGAAAGACAGAAAAGGAGAGACTTTTCCTTCCAGAAATTTTTTTAATAATCTTTTTTTTTTTTTCTTTTTGTATTAAATATACTGTTTACTTACTTTTTTTTTTTTTTTTAGGATGCACCGGGGATTGAACCCAGGACCTCATACATGGGAAGCAGGCACTCAACCAACTGAGCTACACCCACTCCCCCCCAACCCCCAGCAATTTTTAAAACAAAAAAAATAGAGAAAGGCAGACAATGGGACCATCGAGACAGGAGTAAAGACAACAGAGTCCAGGAAAATGGGGCAGCAATGCGTGGGGGACCAGTCCTGGACGTGTGCCTAGAAAGGCTGCTGGCGTTCGTGGCTCGCTTTTATGTACCAGTTGGGGCATGGTGTGTGGTGAGTCAGACTTAAAGTGCCAGAGACATAAGGGACAGAAAGGATGGTACAGGTGCATACCTAAGGATGCCTTCAGCAGACAAGCAAGGGAGCCTGGCCAAAGAGACATGCCAGGTTTCTCTTCTCCCACCTGTCAGTCCCTCTGAATTCCTGGTGTGATAACTTGTCCCAGGCAATTCGGCTCTTTAGACATATATTGAACACCATCTCCCCACCACCTCACCCTACCAAGCCTTCACCAAGCACTTACACAAGAGCAAGGAAGGTCACGTCCTCCACCTATTCCTGCCCTTCCCTGACTTTCACTCCAAAATGCCTCTCACATTGATCCCCTTCTCTCTGAATCTGTTGCTATCAGCCTAGTACAGGATGATAGCAACAAAAACCGTAAAAACACAGAAATGCTGTATAAAATCAAGGCAAAAAGGTGTTTTTACTATAATGCCACGCTTGAAAGCAGGAAAGTGAATCTTTATGTACTAGAAAAAAAAAAGGAAATTCAAAGCCCGAGTGGTGAGAAGGACCCCAAGCCCAGTGAGCCACAGGAGTAGAGGATCAGATTTATGCTAGACACTAGATGGGAAGGCTGAGGAAGGGTGAGAGGGCAGACCCAAACCTGTGCATACCAGGAGCTGGGAAGTGACCCCCGTGGAAAGCCAGCAGCCGATAGCACTGTTTCAGGAATGTGGATGATGAGAAATCAGAATATCAGGGCTGCTTTGTGTGGGGGTGTGGGGTTCAAATGAGTACTACCAGTGAAATGCAGAAACCTCAAGCTGAGATATTAACTTTAAAATTGGTCCCAAGCTCTAGCAGTCCTTCGGCATGAAGGAAATTGAACCCAAGAAGGAATGGGCAGTAACAAGCAATAGTGAACACATAAATTGTTAAAACGTGTTTGTAAAATCTGAAATATTAAGCCATAAATGATATAGCAACATTGATTTAGCAGAGTTCTTTTTTAAAGGGGTTGAACCAAAATACTAGTTAAATATAACATGGAAGATGGAAGAAGGGAGTTTAGAAGAAAATTAAAGTGTTCCAAGGTCCTTGTTTCGTTCCTGAGAAGAGTAGAAGTACTGATTAATTCTAGACATTATGAGAAAAATATGAAATTAAGTATATTTGTTTAAAAATTCCTCCCATTCTCCTTCCCACTGCTTGCAATGGAGACATGAAGACTGGAGCTTGAACTTGAGCTTCTTAGATATGAGGTAATACACAACAGGTGGAGGGGCAGCAGTATGAAAGAAGCCTGGAGAACAAACGTTTATCTTGTTTAAGACACTGTTGGAGCCTCGTTACTCAAAGCCAAACTCAATCCAAACTGATAATGGGATAAAGCAGGGCACAGCCCAGGAATAAAAGAACAGTCAACATGGAAAACCTATTCGTATAATTCTCCACAGGTCAAAGGAGAAAATCTATGATCATCTAAGTATATTCTGCAAAAGCATTCAATAAAATTTCACTTTCATTTCCTATTTGGAAAAAAAAAAAACCCTCTTAGCCAACTATGAGTAGAAGAAAATTTCCTTAACCTGATAAAATGGTATCCATCAAAATCTGCAGCAAACATGATACTTATGAGTGGGACTTGAGAAGCATATCCATTGAAGGCAGGGATGGGATAAACATGCTACTACTCAACAATGAACTGGAAGTTCCATTAAATTCATTATTACAAGAAAAATTATAAAAGGCTACAGATTGAAAATAGAATTATCATCATTTGCAGAAAATATAACTGACTATATAGAAAATCCACCATGAGCTTCAGATAAACTATAAGAATCAGCAAGAGAGAGTGGCAAGGTTGCTGAATACAAAATAAATAAACAAAACTTACTATAGCTCCTGATTACAAACAACAATAGGAAAAAAGATCCCCTTAACAGTGTCCATTCTAGTCCAAGGCACCATCACCATTCTCTGGATGATGAAAAATCCTCCTTACATGCCTCCTCATTTCCACTCTTACTTCCCTCAAATCCGTTCTTCACTCAGCAGCTAGTGATCTTTTGTAAACATAAGTTAGATCATATCACACTCACATTCCTTCTTCTACCTTTTCATGGCTGCTCATTACTTACTGATGAATCCCAAATCTTTATCATACCTATGCTCTGCATGCCCTGGCCCCTGCCTAGTCTCCAGTCCACTCCCTCACCACGGTCCCAGCTCCTTTCCCATGCCACACGAGCCACACAAACTTTCTTTCAGTTCCTGATGTAAGTTAAATTCTTTCCTGCCCCAGGGCCTTCACATATGCTATTCCCTCTTCCTGGAACACTTTTCCCCCAGTCATCACCTGAGTGTTCCCAGTCATCCTTCAAACCTCAGCTTAAATATCACTTGCTTAATCTAAAGAAGGTCCCTTACTCTCTTAGCTCTTTTTTCTTTCATATTCCCACCATTACATGTAGTAAGATTCCATGACATATTACACCATAACATGTAATTATGTTTTACTAATAAATTTTTTATTCATTGCCTCATTTCCCTCTACACCATAAGCTTTATGAGGGCAAGAGTCACGTCTCTGATGAATCCACAAGTATTTAACACAGTGCATCCCAGTGATCTGTCTGGATGAGGGACCAAGAATCCTTCTGAAGAAGCAAATGGGGACTACTGGGTTTGATTTATGGTCTGCAGGGTAGCACTAGAGTTGGGAGCAGGATTCTAAATGAAAAGCTCCATCCATCCATGGTTCCTACCCTGTCTCTCAAGAATTAAAGTCATGGACTTTGGAGCTGAGTTTGTCATAAAGTGCCACTTTTCTGTGCTCTCTGTGGACCATTAGGAATTTGGAGGACAGCCATTTCAGGAGTGATAGGGCAACAAGGGCAGTTTTTTGGCACCCCTGAGGGAGGCACTTACAGCATCAGGAGCAGATGGAACCAGGGGGAGCCACAGAAGGAGTGGCAAACAATGGTGAATCCCACAGGAATCCCAAGAAGACTTGATCAGGCACACACACAAGACACCCCCAGGGGTTCCCAGAAATAACTGGAGAAACTTTGGGGGTAGACTGGAGGTCTCACCATAACAACTGAGAACAGTTGCATGGCAACTGGCTTTAGTTTTATTCCTCCAGTGGGTATGGCCCAGGAAACACAGAGAACCTTGAAACCCCTCCAGCCAGCCCCAGGCATGTCCACACCTCAGCCTGGTGGCATTGCAGCTGGGAGAGCAGAGGGACCACCATGGCACTGTCACATGGTCATTAGGAAAACTATCTTTCCACGGGAACCCAACTCCTCCCAGTATTCCCTCTAGAACTTGTAGCAGTAATTTTTCAGTTGGAAATGGAGGAAGCAATGTTTCTGAGCCACCTAATGAACAGTGACTGCTGGAATTCTACTATCTCTGCTATGCCATAGACTCAGGCATATAATAGGTACCCCTGACTGGTTAAATGCTTGTGTGAGCCAAGTGAGGAGGAGTGTTCTAATTTCTAGGGGCCCCTGAGACACAATCTTGGTGTTTATTTGTTTCTTTTTGAGCTCACATACTTGTATATCACAGGATTTAACAAGGGACCGGCAGAATCCTATAAAGGACACTTGTCAGGGGCCTGCTCAGCACCTCCCTGTTAGCCAACACTGCGCATCTCCCGTCTGCCTCAGGGCACCTCGGGCAGACATGGGTACAAGGAGGACGCTAGATTTGATGACGTTCCCCATGACACCTCTTTGGATAACTTCTGTGGCTGCTCTGACTTCTCCCCTCCCTCCCCTCTTGGTCTCACTCCCAGAAGAGTGAGCAGAGAGGATGGCATACAGCCCTCTCACCCCTTCTTCCCCAAAGAGTCCTGAGAGGCCCCAACGCTGACCTACCTCTTGTCATCTTCCACCTGGACGCCTATGGAGTGGAACTCTCTTCGGCTTCGGTTCTCTGTGTCTGAGTCTGAGATAGTCTCCACCTGGTGGCAAGGTGGGGTTATCAGTGGCTGGGGACCGCCCAAGGGGACCTACTGCCCTGTAAGCCCTTCCCAGGGAAAAGGGCCAGCCATGGCTGGGCCCTAAGCCATCTGGCGATCCTACAAGGACAATCTGCCCGGACAAGATGAGACACCCAGCAGATCGGAGGCATCAGGGTGGCAACCACTGGGCACAACTCTCCACTTGCCAGCAGAGGCAACGGTGCCAGGAAGAGGGACGAGGGAATGGGCTGGGACTGGTTGGAGAGGCCTGGTCGGGACTAGACAAGGGGTCTACCTGCAGCTCAGAGCAAGCCAAGGAGAAAGTGTATGTATCCAGAAGGCCCCCTGACCACCCTCAACCCATCCCCAACCGGCCAGGGCTTGGGCCTTCACTGGCGCCCCTCCCCCCATACCTGCACCCCAATGGACGGCCGCCACTTCCGCTGCCGCGCCAGACTCCGCAGCTCCTCCCTGCCAGGGATGGTCTTGATGATGAGTGTGGGGGGCTTGGGGCTGGCCCGAGGTGGGACGGGCGCCAACTCCAGGGTGCGCGCGCCCATGGCGGGGCCGTCCAGCCCGTCCGCGGAGCTGCAGCGCCGGGCGGGGCCCTCCGCCGCGGAGAAGCTCTCATGGGCGGAGTCGGTGCTGCTCTGGGCGGTGATGGAGATGCGGGGTGGGGCCTGGCTTCCCGGTGGGATGGGGGGCGGGGCCTTTCTGAAGTTGAAGGCTGTACCCAGGTAAACGCAGAGACGCAGCGGGTGAGATACGCAGCGGTGAGATACGCGTTACCTCAGCGGTCTGTGGCTGACCACCCTACGCACCCACCAGGCTCCACAGGACTCAGCAGCCACGCATGCTTCACGCTGCCACGTACAGAGCCAAGGGCTGTTCTCCCCATCATCAGGCCCAGAGAGGCAAGCGATCTGCCCAATGTCACACAGCTCAGTTGGGCGGGGGTAGGGGGTGAGGGGGCGGCGGTAGCGGGTGGTGGGGGGCGGGGTTGGACCAGAACCAGAACCCAGGGCGCTCTCCAACCTCGGGCCCCGGCAAGGGGCAGAAAGGGGGGCGGGGTACTCACAGGAGCCGGGCCTCCCTGAGACAGAGGCAGGGGCAGCAAGGAGGGGCAGGCAGTCGTCGTCTTGAGAGCAGCCGGCCTGGATGGCCCGGAGGTAGCTGTGGCTCCGCATGCGGAAACAGCCGGGCAGGTCCAGGGCGTCCACGGCCTGGGACTCGAGCTCCCCAAACACGGACCCGCACACGGCCTCCAGCTGCTGGTTCAGCTCTTCGCTGAGCTGGGAGAAGGGGGCCGGGAGGACAGTTACTGGGGTGCTGGGGTGGATTCGGGGGTGGAGGGTGGGGCTCTGCGCTGCTTCGCCTTAGGAACATATGTCGATCTGCAGAGGCTGTACCTCTTCTGCATTTGTACTAAAAGAAACCCAGCTCTCTGCAAAGAAAGATGGGGGCATCGCAGCCCTGTGCTGCTTCCCGGGCCTGCCTTGGGGAGGTCTCTACTCTAAATATCCCACCCATCTGAGCATCTCCCAGATGCCTGACTGTAGCCCAAGCCCCAGACCACCCTATCTTCCTCTCCCCACCTACTCTCAGCCCCTCGGGATTAGAGGCCTGACATCCATTCTCTGTCGGATACAGGGGTGGGGGAACTGCAGGGGAGGCCAGTTTTATTTTATTTATAATCCACTACATTACAAAATTGATTGAAAGCAAACTATAGAGATATATACCATATGGCAGGACAGAAGTGAATGGATAAGTGATGGAGCAAAAATTTTTAACCTGCGAGTGTTCACACCTTCCCCTACCCCCTGCCCACTAACGAGGGTCCTGGCTTGACCCACTGCTTCCTTCCCTGCGCTCACCCACCGAGGAAAGCCCAGCCTTTGTCAGATGAGGTTTTTGTTTTTGATATTTTGTGGTGCAGAATCCATGGTGTTACACAAAATTAAAGAAAGAAACAACAAAAATTTCATTCATAGAACTGTATCTCACAACACTGCACTAAGACTAAATCTACCATAGAGGCTGCAGCTTCATTTGCATTACATGAGAAAACCGGCTCTGAGAAAAAACAAAGGCAGAAAAAGAAGGTGGTAAGCTCTACATCCAGAAACACAGGTGACAAAGTCCTGTATATTGCTCAGAATGGGTGCACATTTGACCCTGAGCTTCGAAGCAGCCAAGCAGTGAGGAATATAGTGTGATGGTTGTCTGCATGGGTTTCTTAAAAGTTTTCAGGCCTCAGGTTTACTTGCCAGTCAAACAGGAGTGATCACAGTACCATGACCATAGGGCTACTGAGATGTCTCAAAGAGTGACGTGTGAGGCACTGGGGTGCGATTACTGGCGCATGGTGAGTCTTGGTCGACAGCTTGTGAAGATCTCAGGGCCCACCTTGTAAACACAGGTCAGGTGCTCAAGAGAATCACAACTATTTCTGTCACTGAGCCCAAGAGAAACTCCCCCTGGGGATGGTTATGTAGAGGCCATTGGATGATGTCATGGACCAGGTCCTCAGTAGCATCTCCACAATGAATGTGACAGCAAGTGTCCCATAGCTGTGCCTTGTGACATACCCCAGGAAAGACTCATGGCATCATATTTATGTGCACTCAGCAGAGGCCCCCAGGACTGGCCTGATCTATGTGTAAAATACAGCTTAATGTTTCCATAACTCAGCCTCTGAAGTATGACGTGATTTCAATAGCTCCCACCTCAGATAGAGCAGGAATTTACATTCCATTTGACTGATAGGAAAACTGAGACTCAGAGAGGGTAAATAAATTATCCAAGGATGCCCAGCTGGTAAGCAGTAAAACCAAAATTAAATGCCAGGTCTTCTGGCTCCCAAGTCAGGCTGGTTAAGCACTGGAATCTTTGGGGGAGCTTGTTAGACCTACATTAACTCAGGATCCACCCCTAGTATCTGAACCCAGGGCTCTCCAACCATTCACCACTCTTTGCTTTGGGTGCTTGGAAGCTCAGAGCCAAATTTATTGGAGATTCAGCTTTAGTGGTTCCAAAATATGGGCCCAGTAAATTAAAAAGAAGGAATGCCGGGAAACAGATGTGGCTCAAATGACTGTGCTCCCGCCTATCACATGGGAGGTCCCAGTTCAGTTCTCAGTGCCTCCTGGAGAAGACAAGCAAGACAGCAAGCTGGCATGATGGGCAGGCACGGCAAGCTGACACAATAAGATGATGCAACAAGGAGACACAAAGAGGAAAGACAATGAGAGACACAACAAAGCAGGGAGCTGAGGTGGCTCAAGCGATTGAGTGCCTCTCTCCCACATGGGATGTCCCAGATTCAGTTCCCAGTGCCTCCTAAAGAGAAGACAAGCAGACACAGAGAGCACACAGCAAATGGACACAGAGAGCAGACAGCGAGCTCAAAACAATGGTGGGGGGAAATAAATAAATAAAAATAAATCTTTAAAAAAAAAAAGGAATGCCTGGACTTCTTTCTGCAGCTTTTTCTAAAGGAACTTCATTATAAGAGTACAGAAAACACAAGCCATGAAAAAAATCTATCCATGTTTGACTGTCACAAGCCACAGTCCTGAGGTAACTGTGGCTTTCACCATGACTCCTTGTGAGTCTTCCTATGTCTGGACCCCTGAGGCACCAGGGGCCAGCAGTTCCCTGGCTGTTTCCTGCAGCTTAGGAGCTGATCTAATTCCTGCTACTTCTGGGCCAGACTCAGGATACTCCCCAACTAGAACCAATCCAGCCTAGAGGGTCCCTCCTGGAGCACAGGGAAGCTGATCTAACCCCGACAGAGAACATTCTGGTCTTGAGTCTGAATACCAGGGATGGACGAAATCTTACTCTGCAGCATATCTCCATAAGCCCCAACCTCTTCTATGTGTAAAGCATGAGGCAGGAAATCTGGCATATAGTAGATGCTCAATAAATGTTAGTTACTATTATTAGTAGCAAGAGGTTCTTAAATCACAGTCATAATACCACTTAGAATGAGAAGGCCTCTCTTCCCTTTCCCAGGGGTTCTAAAGCTCTTAGACTCCCATCCATAAGCTATATCCATAACTAACTCTATCCAAGGCAGAGAGAGGGAGGGTGGGCAACTCCCTGGTGCCATGCAACTCTCCCATGCCACATACCTCCCATCTTGCCTGGCCCAGGGGAGCTTCAGGGTTCCAGCAAGGGACCAGAATCCAAGAGAAATCCAGACTCATGGAGACTCTCAGAGGACTATTGCACATGAGTTGATCTTTACTGCATTATGATTAGGAAATCATAACATTGTGGGTGAATTGTATTATCTCCCATCACCTTCCACTGTGTTGCCCCCACATCCTTCTAGTGGGACGGTGCAAGTCAAAGAACCCTCTTGGGGAATGAGAACTAGAACTTAGCATCAGCAGCCATTTCCAAGGTACAGGATATTTAGAAGAAAATACTTTGGGTCTAATCGAAAATTGTCCATGCTAGAGTTGCTGAGTCCACCTGGGGGCCAGGCAACATCCTTTACACTTTACATGTGTTATTTAGTTTAGATAACCTTTTGAAATACCTCCCATTTCAAAACACTGGATAAAATATAACAAATGTTGTTTTAAATGCATAGCTGAGCTCACAAGAAAGTGAGATAAGTCCCCAAGAGACAAAAGCAAAGAAGAGACTGAAAACCAGAATATTAACAGTGTGAGCCAATGATACAAACAGCCCAATGGAGGTGGGAGGTGGGGACAGGGGCTGCTGGTCTCAGTAACCAAAAGGCTTGAGTTTTAACACCCACTCAGGTGCAGGAGTAAGACTTAGGGCCCACATGAAGGAAGGAATTGGAAATGAAAATCTGCATAAAGCCAGCAAAGGGGAAACCTTTGATGAAAGGTAGACTGGGGAAAAAAAAAATCAATCGCTAGCACAGGCTGATGACAAGGAAGCTAGTTTTGTAGCATAGGTACAGCCTGGAGAGAAAGCAAATTTGAAACTGTGTAACCACAAGCCATCCCTCACACAGACACAGGATTCAATTGCCTGCATGGGCCAGACCCCCACAATTAAAAATTAAAATAAAGTGTTCTCAGACAAGGGATGCCTGAGGTGCCTAGCAGAAGCAATTGCAAAATATTTCCTGGAGGACCCACTCCTAACCCAGGCTGCTCAGGATTCTCACAGGTAAAACTCCTCTAAAGATGGGCTAATATGGACTATATGGTAAATAAATGGCCCCTAATAATTTTCACTTCCTAGCATTCACATCCTGTGTAATCCCCTCTTCTTGAGTGTGGGCTGGACTTATTGGCTCATTTCTAACAAATAAAACACGACAGATGCAATGGGATGTCACTTGTGAGATTAGGTTACAAAAAAAAAATCACCAAAAACTGTGGCTTCCATCTTGAACACCCCTCTCTCACTATCTCTCTTGGAGCCCTCACTCGGGGGGAGGGGGGGGAAGCAAACTGCAATATTGTGAGGACCCCTATGGTGAGTCCCAAAGTCAAGGAACTGATGTTTCTGGCCAACAGCCAGCAAGGGTCTGAGGTCTGCCAACAGTCACGTGAGGAAGCCTGGAAGCATATCTTCCCCTAGTCAAGGATTAAATTGATTGTGGCCGATACCTTGATTGCAACCTCATGAAACACCTGAGCTGCACTCGGCTTCCTGACCCACAGAAACTGTGAGATAATAAATGTTTGTTGTTTTAAGATGCTACATTTTGAGGTAATTTATTATGTAGCTATAGATAACTAATGCAGACTCTGGCATAAGTAAGAACAACTTTTACTGAGTTAAACCACTGAGAATTCAGGGTTTATCTGTTACAGCAGTTGGTATTACCTTAGCTGAAACATAATAGTTTTTCAACTATGTTTATAATTTCTAAGACTTAATGGATAAAACTGAAAACATAAGGAAAAAATTAATACTTTGAAAAAAAAAGACTGGAAATATTTGAAAAGTAACCAAACCAGATTTCTAGAAATGAAAATAAAAGTCAATAAAATTAAAAACACAATTAACAAGTTAAATAGCACATGAGATGCAGCTGAAGAGAAATTCATGAACTGGAAAATAGGTCTGAGAAAATTACCCAGAAGGCAGCATAGAGAGGCAAAGAGATGAAGAATATGAAAGAGCAGTTAAAATGCATGGAGGAAAGAATGTGAAGGACACATACAACTAATAGGAGTTCCAGAAGTAAAGACTAGATGAAATGTGGAAGAGGCTATATTTGAAGAGGTAAGCATAGTAGTTGAAAATTTTCCAGACTTATGACTTCTGGCATGTCAGAGAGAAGAGGAGACCAAATCTTATCCTCCAAGATAACTAGAAAGCTGGAAGAAATAACTGTCAAAAACAACCATTTTGTTAGTCTGAAAATTGATCAGAGGCATAAAATAACAACAACAACAAAAAAAAAAAACATTTATTCATGAAAATTACTGAACTTTGGGCAAGATTAGTATGAGTCTGTGATGTCCTTACCTAGAGCTGCTCCATTCCCAACCACCCCAGCTCTATCAGTGCAATAGTTCAGCCAGGGTGGGACAAGCTATGAAACTCAGCTGCTTTAATGCCACCATCAGATGGGGGCTAACTTGATTTGAAATATTGTCAGTTATAGTGTCAAGAACAGGGAACCATCATCTGTTAGCCTAAGGTTGTAGTATTATTTGGGGCAAGCAACAGACAGAAAGGCTAGCTGGGGATTTAATGGTGATTTCCAGGAGATAAGACAGCCATAGGGAGGTTGATAAACTCTCCGTGTATTCCAGGTTGTCTAGAAGCTGTGTGCATGAACATCAGAGACCAGAGAAAACCTGAGCCAGCCACACATACCTGGCTAATGAAGCCTGTGTGCACATGCAGAGGAGACACAAGAGAGCCTAGCAAAAAGTAAAAGCCATGGCAGATTTGAAAACACCTGAAATGTGTACTCCCAGCCCACACATAGAACCAAAAGCAAATGGCTCAAGGATTTTAAGCACAACCTCTGTCTGATCTTTGGCTGAACACTAAATTATGCAGACACAGGGGTGATCCCTAGGAAGCCAGGTTTAAAACACACACACACACACAAAAAAAATAAAATAAAACTGAGCAGAGACATCAGAGGCTGCATGTTGTGAGGGAGACAGACTTCACAGATTTAATCCAGGCAAGTTGCTAAACAAACAAGCAAACAAAGCAACAGCAACAATCTTCAGGAGCAAAGAGTCAGAATTCAGAGTTGCTACAATGTATTACCAAAAATGTTCAGTATTCAACAAAAAAGTTATAAGGCACACAAATAAACAAGACAGTATGAATATCTCCAAATGTTAGATTTATCAGACAAAGACTAAAAAGCAGCTATTATAAATATGTTCAAACTAAAGAAAACCATGTTTAAAGATGTAAAGGAAAGCATAACAGTGACCTCGTGAATAGAAAAGCTCAACAGAGATAGAAATTATAAAAAAGAGCCAAATGGAAATTCTGGAGTTGGAAGTACCTTAAATAAAATGAAAAATCCACCAGAAAGGCTCAGAAGAATAAATTATCAGTAAACTTGAAGATATCAATAGAAATTATCAATATGAAGAATGGGGAGAAAAATACAGCATGATGGGAAAGTTTTGGTAGGGATGGTGGTGATGGTAGCACAACACGGTGAATATAATTAACAGCACTGAATTATATATCTAAACATGGTTAAAAGGGGGAAATGAGTTTGTATATATGTTACAGAATAAAAAATTTTTAAAAATCCATGAACTGCACAACACAAACAGTGAACCCTAAATTAAATTATGGACTATAGATAATAGCACAATTGTAAAAATGTGCTTCCAGGGGAGCAGATGTGGCTCAAGCAGTTGGATGCCCGCCTCCCACATGGGAGGTCCCAGGTTCAGATCCCGATGCCTCCTAAAGAAGACAAACAAACAATGAGCAGACAACAAGCAGACATCGAGCAAAAACAACAAGCAAAAGCAACAAGCAGACAATGAGGAGAAACAAAAGAGCAGAGAGCAGATGTGGCTCAAGCAGTTGAGTGCCCATCCCCCACAATGAGAGGTTCCAGGTTTGGTAACCGGTGCCTCCTAAAGAAAAAACAAAACAGACAACAAGCAGACACCAAGCAAAAACAACAAGCAGACAATGAACACAAACGAGCAAAAACAAGAAGCAAACAGACAAGGGTGCCATCTCAGGAGGGGGAAAATGTGCTTTCATCAATTGTAACAAATGCACCACACCAATGCAAGGCATTAACAATAGAGTAGTATATGGGAACCCTGTATTTTATGCATGATTTTTCTGTAAACCTACCACTTCTCTTTAAAAAAATGAACAGTGTCTCAGAGACCTGTAGGACATCAAGCAAACCAACATACATGTAATGGGAGTCCCAGAAGAAGTATGGACAGAAAGTGGTAGAAAAAAATATTTGAAGAAATAATGGCCAAGACCTTTCCAAATTTGATGGAAAACATTAATCTGCAGATTAGAGAAGCTCAGTGAACCCAAAATAGGTAACAGAAAGTGATCCTCACCCAGATACTTTATAGTCAAAATGTTCAAAGACAAAGAAAAATTCTCAAAAGCAGCAAGAGAAAGCCAATTCATCCCATACAGGAAACAACAATATGACTAATGGCTGACTTCACACCAGAAATAATGTAGGCCAGAAGGCAGTGAAATGGTATATTCAAAGTGCTGAAAGAAGAAGCTGTCAATCAAGAATTCTACATCCTCAGTGTAAACATGGGGAAGCAAAAGAAAGCAAGGAAATATGTGACCATGAAGCAAAAGCTTAGTCTCAGAGATCAGAGAATTAAAGAAAAAGATGGATTAAAACCTAAAAAGAAAGAAACGAAAGATCCCAGCACACTCAAGGAAAGAGAAGTGCCCAGACACCCTTCCTGCTTATTCTTCCGATTTAATACACAGCTGGGCACTCCTTACCACATCCTGGCTGATAACAACTTTATCAACTTTTCCATTAAAGCCAAACTGTATTTAGCGTAATGATGGACTGTTTATATGCCAACTATATCCCTTTTATAACTGACTGTGTCATTGCTGAAATTGAGAAATTGGGACAGAAGTATTGAGTGGCTCTAGGGATTGCCGAGAATCCAAGATTTGAACAAGTACCGTGCTCACACAAAGGAACCTGTGCAGATGAATACTTAGTACAGAGAGTAACTCAGCACAAGTGTTATATTGTGACCACGGTTGACAGAGACCTTACGCAAAGAATCCAAATGATCCTTGGAGTTCCTCTCATGTACATTTCTAACCATAGGAACAACATTGAACGGATGCCAGATGATTATGGAGCCCCTCGGTTCTAGTCCTTACAAGACAGAGTTTCTCTGACTTCCTTCTACTGACTTTACTAGTTCTTTAAACATGCTCTGTTATGCGCCAATTGAGTGTCATTAAGTGTACTCACTTTTTGATGCTGTTTTGAAAATAATATTTTGTATCACTTAAAAATTTGTTGCATTTTTAAAATAAATCAGATGCTCAGATGATTGCTCAGATTTGAAAAAAAAAAGGACTCTATATTCATCAAAACTATCTTTCAAAAATGAAGTGAAAAAAAGACATTTCCAGATAAATGAGATGACTTGGTTTTCTCTTGCTGTGAATGGACAAAACCGCACCCCCCCAAAGGCAGATATTGTCAGATTGGATTTTTAAAAAGCCCATCCCAACTGTATACTGTCTTAGATGCAAAAACAGATAGGTTGAAAGTTTAAAAAATAAAGTTGAAAAAAGACATACTATGCAAACAGTAACCATGAGAGAATTTCCCAAAACTGATGAAAAACATGAATCCTCAGATTCAGGAAGTACACAAATAAACACACACACACACATCATAGTAATACTGCAAAACACCAAAAACAATGACAAGCTCTTAACAGAAACTAGAGAGAAATGAAGATTACCTACACAACAAGACAATTATACTGATAGACTTCTCAGAAGCAATAACAGAAGACATGACAAAGGAATATCTTCAGAACACTGATAGAAAATAAATGTTGACCTAGAATTCTATAATAAGCTATACTATACTAAACAGTGAGGGTAAAATAAAGACAGTTTTCATTAAAAACAGAGTTTGCCACTACACATTCACAGAAAAAAAATTACTAAGAAAAGGTATAGTGAGGGGAAAAGGGTAAATATGTGAGTTTATATAATCAAGTACTAATAGCATAAAAAAGGGGCAAACAGAAGCTGGAGCTAAAATACTGGGCAACAAGTACATGTAAGAAGGGAAGAGGTGGTAAAAATTAAAGTGTCCTAAGGTCTTTGCATTGCTCAGGGAGAGGTAGGAAAATGTGTCAATTTTAGACATCATACATTAAAATGAAATGGTAATCACAAAAGAATGAAAATGGAATATAAAATTGCCAAATCAGTTCTGAACTTGACAGGGAGAAGAAGAATAAAGTAAACTCTATCAATCCAAAAGAAAACAACAAAGGAGGAGAAAAAAACTCACCAAAAAGGCAGGATAAATAGAAGGCACAAAATTGAAATAAATTCAAGCATATCAGTAACACAATAAATATAAATGTATGAAACTCTCAAGCAATTGTCAGGCTGGATATAAGATAAAAACTAGATATAAACTATTTACAAAAGACATACTTGAAACATAAGGACACAAAAAACTTAACAAATAAAAACAGGAAAAAGATGTTTCTAGGCAAATGCTAAACAAAAAATGGATTTAAGAGACAAAACACCATTAGGAAAAATAGAGTGGTATCTCTAGTGTATTAAACATATTTCCTCTTCTGTAAAGCAGTGATTCTGGGCCGTACCTCCCAGGCAGAAACATGTAAAATATACATGATGTTAGTGTAAAAGAAAAAAAAAAAAAAGAGAGAGAGAGAGAGAAAAGAAAAACAGGAACAGGAAGCATTTGGGAAGGGGATTAAACTTTTAGAACAATTGAGAAAGACCTGGAAGAAGTAAGGAAGTTATCCATGGGTAAAAGAGATCCATGCAGAGATACAGCAAATACAAAAACCCTCAGGTTGGAACAGACCTGGTTTGTTTGAGGAGCAGCAAGAAGATTAGTGTGGCTGGAGTGGGTGAGGGAGGGAGAAAGTATTAGGAGAGGAACTCAGAGAGGTAGTTGGGGCCAAATCATGCAGGGCCCTGTAAGTCATGGTAAAGTCCTCGACTTATTCTGAGTAAGGTGAGGGATCTGAAGAGAAGAGTACGGTGACTGTAATTATACTTTTAAGTGAGCACTCTGGCTGTATGGTAGGTGGATTTATGTACCCCAACAAACACATGTTCTTAATCTTCATTCCTGTGGGTATATGCAGACCTCTGGACGATGTTATTTTTAGTTAAGGTGTAGCCCAACTGAATGAGGGTGCATCTTAATCTGGCTTACTGGACACTTTATAAAGAGAACCCAGAGGTCACAGAAACCAGAAAGGAGAGGACATTGCAATGGGAAAGCCAAGGAAAGGAACCCCAAGGATTGCCAGCAGCCAGACAAAAACACCAGTTTGGGGGAAGAAAACAAGCCTTACCAATATCTTCATTTTGGACTTCTTCTAGCCTCAAAACTGTGAGCCAATAAATCCCCATTGTTTATGTCACCCCCTTGTGTGGTATATGTGATAGTAACTGGCAAACTAAGAGAGGCTATCTTGAGACAGAATGAAGTGGAGCAAGGGCAAAAGCAGGGACCACCTAGAAGGTAGGGCAATCATCCAGACAAAAGACAGTGGTGACTTGGACTTCAGTGGTGGCAGTGGAGGTGGTGAGGAATGGCTGGATTCTGGACATAGTTTGAAGATCGAACCAACAGGATTTGCTCAAGAATTGGATGTGGGATGTGAAAGGGAAAGAGGAGTCAAGACAGACTTCAAGCTTTTTGACCTGAGCTTCTGGAAAGATAGTTGGCATTCTCTGAAATGGAGAAGACAGTGGGTGGGACAGGGTTTTTATTTTTTTGAGGGAGCAGGTATCAGCAGTTTAGTTTTGGACATCTTAAGTTTGAGTTGTCTATTAGACATCCAAGTGAGTTGGATATACATGCCTGGGGTTTATGGGAGGGTCTGGGCTGAAGATCTACATTTGGGAGTCATCAGGCTCTAGATAGGTACTGGAAGCCACGAAACTGGATGAAATCACGTAAGGAGTGAGTGTAGAGAGAAGTCCAGGGACTGAGCCCTGGAAAACTCCAATGTTTAGAGCCAGGGGTGTTAAGGAGTTACCAGTGATAGAGCCTGAGAATGATGAGCCAGGGAGAGACCCTGGCAGAATCCAGAGGGTGTGGTGTCCGAGAAGCCAAGTGAGTAAAGTGCTTCAGGAAGGAGAGCATCATCAGCTATGTCAGATGTTGCTGCTGGCCAAGTAAAATGAGGACCGAGTATTAACTAGTGGGTTCAGCAGCAAAGGCTGATCTGATGTGGGGAAGAAAAAAAAAAGAGCTGAACCAATAAGATTCCCTGATTCAGGAAACATAACAAAGGAATACTGAGAGACTGCAGCAAGCGAACAATAGGCGCCAATGTGGACAGTCTTTTGCATTGCTTTTTTGCATTGCCTTTTTTCTCCTCAGCAAACAGTAAAAATAGCTAACCTTTACTAAGTGCTGGCTATGTGCCAAGAACACCATTAGGATGCCTATTTTTAAATAGGGAAAGTGGGGCTCCAAAAGTGAAGTAACTTGCCCCAGGTCACTCAGCTGGTAAGTAGCTGATCTGGAATTCAAACCCATCCCTTATATTCAATTACTACATTGTAGTTGTCTCAGTTTAATTAAGAGGAAAAGGGTTTTATGTCTACTCTTAAATACGGAGTCCATCTTTATAAAATACCAGGCATCTTGCCTTTCCATACATTTTCTCATTGAACCCTCACAACACTCCTATGAGCTAAACATCACCACCGTTGTGCTTTTAGAGACGAGAAAATAGAAGCGTAGCAGGTAAGGTGTCTTGCTGGTGGAGGTGGTGGGGCAGAAGTCAAGCCTAGATCCCTCAGATTGTGGGGCTCCAGCTTTGCTGGCCCTTGTGTGTACAGACCAGTCCCACCTTTTGCATGGGGGTGGGCTGGGAGCAATAAGGCCAGAACAGGGCTCGGGAACAGGTGTTGCCCTTCCAAGCTCATCACTTTGAGGACGCTTGGTAGGTTTAAGGATGAGATTCTCTGAGATTTCCAGTCCCAGAATCTGCTCCAGGAATCCTAAGGCAGCCTTCCCAGCTTCCCAGGAACCAGACCCGAGCTTTCTCCAAGGGCAGACCCTCTGAATGTTAAGGCCTGGGCCGAACATGGGACTGAACCCCCTTTTCCGCCCTTTCTTTCAGGTATCCTGGGCCTCTCCCTACCTGTCCAGTGGTGAGGGAACGGCTGTAGCCAGGGATGGAGCTCCGAGGGTGGATCCGGGGTGGGACACAGCAGCTAGGAAAGGTTGAGATTCCAGAGTCAGAACAGGGCTCAGCTTGGAGGTGGGGGGGGGAATAATAGCATTGGGGCCCCCAAACAGTTTCTATCCCCCAGAAGTCCCCAGGCAGAGATCCCCTCAGGGGCCTCCTGGTAAAGGCACTCCCCCAAAGAGGAACTCAGAAAGGAACTATTGCCTGAGGCCCTCCCTGACCTTGACATGGGGCAAAGCGAGATGCCCCCGTGGAACCCTAAGCCAGGCTAGGTCCCCACTGACACCCACTCTACACACATCTCCCTCAGGCACCCAGGCTCAGCTTCCCAGGCCCCCACCAACATCTCCCACCCTGGCCCCAGCCCTCTCTGTTCTTACTTGATCCGGGCCTGGTCCACGCTGGAGGAGCGGCGGGTGGTGAAGCGCCGGGCAACTGCCTTGGGAGAGGTCTTGGGGCTGCCGTCCGAGTCTCCGCTCTCCTCATCCCCCATGGCTTTGATGTAGCTGCCGCTCCGCATCCTGCGGCAGGGGATCTCCCCATCCTTGCCTCCAGTCGGGTAACCCCCCCAGTCATCTTGTGGTACCTGCGGGGACAGGGGCCTCTGTTTCTCCCACTCTGCCCTCCTAAATTTAGAGACCAGGACCCTCCTTCCCTACAGCCAGCAGGGTACTTTCTGCCCTGGCTCGAGCAGGCCACATCCCAGAGCAGGCAGAGACAGAGCAGGAGGTGAGGTCTCCGCCGTCCCCTCCCTCACCTCAACCTCCTCCGTGGACCGTTTGTCACTCAACCGAGGGGGCAAGCATGCCAGGTGCCATGAGGTGGAGGATCAGAGGCCACAGTGGCCTGTATCGAGCCAATTCCCAGCAATGAAGCATCACCTGACCTCATTCACCCTTTGCCCCTCCTTCTCCTTCATCCTCTCAACCTGCTCACATTCCAAGTGCTCCAACTCTCTCCCTCCCTTCTGCCAGGAGGCACAGAGGGTTTAAGCAGGGCAGTGACATCAGCTTTGTGTTCCAGAACGAGCACTCAACAGTCCAAGCAGAGGATGGATTGCAGAGGACCAAGAGCAGGGCAAGGGCTCAAGTGGTGGCAGGGAGAGCAATTAGGAGGCCGACACTGTTATCCAGGCAAGAGATGATGAGGCCTAAATTAAGACAATGACAACGAGGGGGAAGTGGAGGAGATGGAAATGAGAGATGTTCGGGAGCATCAGTGAGCCTGATTAGATGTGGGGGCTCCGGGGGTGGGGAGGAATCAAGGGTGATTGGGAAGTTTCTGGCTGAGGACCTGGGGGATGGTGCTGATGCTCTCTGAGCCATAGAATCCCAGAGAAACCAATTTGGAGAGGAGGTGATGGGTTCAGGGTTGAGCATCTCATGTTTGGCATAGAACTGCTAAGCAGATGGCTGGATATTTGGTTCTGGAGCTCAGTAAGGAGATTTGCACTGGAGGCAGAGATGTGGGAGTTATGGGTGGCTACTGAATCCCTGGGAGTCAATGAGATGGCCCAGGGGAAAGGAGAAAAGAGGTGGGGAGGGCTCCACTGACATTTCAAGAGGGACTTGCAAAGAAAGGAAGAGGAGTCTGTGAAGTCACCTGAGCAGGAGTGGGCAGAGGGGTAGGAGGGAAGTCAGGAGAATGCCATGTCATAGAAACAGGAGACATTTCAAGAATAAAAGAGTCAATAATGTCAAATGCCACAGTGCAATTAGAGGTTAGTAACCTGGGCTTGGGAGTAAGGCAGATACATGTTCAAATTCTGGCCCCATCACTTGCTAGCTAGCTAAATTTGAGCTAAACTGATTAGTCTCTAACCCTCCGTTTCCTTGTTCATGAGTTGGTAATGATAACTATGCCTACATCAAAGGATTGGTGGGAGAGAGTAATGAGCCAATACAGAGCATCCATGGAATAGTAAGTGGTTGATAAATGTTTTATTATTATTATTATTATTATTATTATTATTATTATTATTATTAGCATTGATCTCTCTCAAGAGACCACTGCCAGGGCATTTCAGAGAGGGGGTATGGAAGCCAGACCACAGTGAGGGGGAGAAAGAAGGGAAGTTGAGTCTATGCTCTAAGAAGTTGGGTATGAAGGGAAGACAGGAGATGGCAGGGGCCATAGGGTTTTAGGATGGGGGCGAATTGGGAATATTTTGAGAATGAGGAAAAGAGCCATTAGAGATAAAGACAGTCTTTAGACATGGATGGAGAGGGCCCTAAGGAGATGGACTCAAGACCCTGGTCTTTTCCTCTGAGCCAGAAGGGAATGGGGTGAGGGTGGCTGGGATCTAGATGAGGCTACAGGCATGCTGACAGGAGGCCGAGGGAGTCCACAATGGCTGGCCTACACTGCAAAGAACGAGGTAAAAGTGAAGGCTTGGGGGAGAGGGCTGAGGATGGTGGCAAAGATTCAGTACACCTGTGGATGGCATTGGGGGGCGGGGTCAGAGATCAGGTGTGAGAACAAAGGACCCCTCACTGTCAGGTTCCCCATCCTCACACTGGTCTCTGTCCCATCACCTAGCCTCATCCCCACAGCCTCTCCCCTCCCTGAACCCTTACGCCCGCTCTGAGCCCTGATCTTCTCAGTGCTCCTATCCCAACCCACATGTGACCTTTTCTTTCCAACAAGTATATTCTGTAAAGGAATCTATAGTGAGGCGCAGGACTCAGTCAGAAAACAGAAGCACAGGGAGAAGACAAGGACACAGAGAAAGAGGAACAGTGCTCCGTGAAGGAACAAGGGCTCAGGATGGAAATGGGGATTCTGCAAGAGGGTTGAGGCTCGGTTGCAGTGAGAGAAGCAGGGTCTCAACAAAAGGGTTGGGAATCTAACAAGACGGCCTAGTTATATGGGACCAGCCCCCACCCCCTGCTTTTGTGCCAGGGGAGCAGGAGGCTGTCTGGGGTTCCTGCTGTCCTGCAGTCCTCCCCAATATGGGCCCAGATCTCCCAGTCTTAAAATGTGCTGGATGGATCATTCCTCCTCCCCACACTCTACAAAGAGGAACCACAAAGCAGGTGGACAGCCATGGCCAGCAGATGGGACAGCCAGGGCATGCTCTGCCACACTGCTGGGTTCCCACTCCACAGCCACTGCAGAGCTCCCTGCTCCTCTGCAGGACACTGTGAGGTGCATGTTAAAAAGGAAGCCCCCAGGGAGGTCAGGGCTGCCCTGGAGAAGCAGCAGGGAGCAACAGAATGGCAGCAAGACTCCAGGGATGGAAAGGGCTCAGTTATGGGGATGGAGGAGTGGGTAGCCCACGCCCTGACCCTTTCAGCTGGACCTTTCAATTCCCAGCCACAGAGTGACAACCCAAGGCCAACACAGATGTCCTGAATCCCAGAAGTCTCCAACCTGCCTTCAGTCTGCCACCCCCTCCCACTTTTACTGTGGCCCTGTTTGTTCCCTTGGGCTTTTATGAGTTTCCCCAGGAGAGCCCTAACATGCCAACAACTTACCAACAAGGCCAGTGACACCCAAAAGATAGCAACAGGCACATGCAGTCTTGATTCTCCTTAGCTCTGAGTATGTGGTCTTCTCTTCCTGGAACACCCTAAATCCACTACTGCATTGAATGACTCCAAGTCCTCCACTGAGACTCAGCTCAGGGGACAGCCCTCCTAGAAACCATTCCTAGCTGCTCCCACTCCCAGCCACCTTTACCCCAGGTGGGTGATGTGCCTCTCTGTGCTCCCCACAGTGCCCAGGGAATCTCTCCTATAGCAGCCTCATGCTGTATTTTGCTTACTCGTCTATCCCCATTCCCCAAACTCCTCACAAGCAGCATTTTTGTTTTCATCTTTGCATCCATAGCACCCAGGAAATGCTCATTGAGTGAATGAATGTGGATTAACTATGTGGAATGTGGGTTTTGGTGATAACTGTAAGTCTGCTGGACCTCCAGAACTTGTGTTGACTTTTCCTTCTAAAACTATGGGAGGATACAAGAAAACATGTACGTGAGCATGAGTGGCCTGAGGTAGAGAGGAAGAAGGCTGATGGTGAGGAGCCCTGATGCCCCCTCAGTAAGAAGATGGAGAGGGGACAGTGTGGGAGGATGATTTGGGATGAAGGCTCCATAAGAAGGGGTCAGAGCTCTTACCTCACCTGCAACCATAATAGAAGTAGTGGGACAGGATAGAGACAGCATTCCATCCACCCCCAGGAGGCCCTGTCCAGGCATTACATCTGGGGCTCAGGCTTCAGTGTGCCCCCAAGCCTAGGAAGACTGCACAGGAAAGAGTTCCCAGGTCTCCTGTACAGCTCATGGACTGTCCCAACACAGGTACTCCAGGATGACAAACCCCAACAAAGGCACCTTCTGGAAATAACTGACCTTCCTATTCAAACAACATCTGGACCTCCCAGATTTGAACAGAAAGAGCTCTGGAGAAGTCCTTGGGGTAGGAGAATGACTTTTTAACTCTAATCTCGAGGGAAGCTACAGCCAGGGGGTACAGCCACATTGTCCCTCAAACTCATTCTTCATCCATCCCCATAAGACAGACCAGCACAGATTGTCTGAAACAGTAAGTCAAAGGAAAGTCTTCCTGGCACTGACATACAATGTCTCCCTCATTGCACAAATGAGGAAACCGAGGCCCAGAAAGAGGAAGAGCATTGCTCAGGGTGACACAGTAAAACAGTGCAGAGCTTCCCTGCATCCAGGGCCTCCATCACTGAGACAGTGGGTCCTCACCCAACCCTTCCCATTGCTACCTAGGTGACAATGCCGGTGAGGGCAAAGGACCCTGTTCCCCCATCCCCACCAAAGCCTCACCTGCAGATAGTGATAAGTCCTGGCTTTGGCCTTGGCCTCTGGACCCAGGAGCCCCTTGCCTGGCCCGGCCCCTGGGTATCCATCCCGGCCCTGGCTGACCATCATGGTATGCCAGGCACTTCGCTTGACCGATTGTCCATCCAGTGACATGGACATGCCGGTGCAGGCAAGACAGCGGCCTTCCGACCCGCCTGAGCGCCCCTTGAAGCTCAAGTCCCGGTAGGACCCATCGGGAGCCTCCAGGCAGAAGGGACCACCAGGCTCCCCAGGGGGCCGCCCACTTGCCAGGAAGCCGCTATCACTGTCCAAGTTGTCATCGGAGCTCCACCAACCCGCAGCCTTGGCCTGGTGCCGCCCATCCCCCTTGCGGTCCTTGCTCTTGCTCCTCTTGCCATGCCGGGACTGGTGGTGGTGGTGGTGGTGGTGGTGGTGGTGGTGGTGGTGGGAGGTGTGGGGGCCTCCGGAGCCTGGGCCAGAGTAGCTGTCTCCCCCAGAGCCACCTCTTCCCTCCGCCTTGGGCCCATTATAGTCCCGCTTCCCTGGTGCCTCCAAAGAGTGGGACTTGGCAAAAAGCTTCTGCACAGAGTGAACCAGGTGCCGGATGCGGCTGGGGCTCTCGCTCCGGGGTTCTGGGCCGGTGCCAGACCCCGGCCCTGGCCCAGGCCCGGCCCCTGCTGGACCTCGCTGGTATGGGAGCGTGTGGAAGCCATCTTGTTGAACTGGCAATTGCTTTTCAAACTGGTCCAGGAGTGTGGGAGGCAGGCGGGGGGCACCCTTGCCCTGTGAGTGGCCCACGCAGTCTTCACAGGTGTCGAAGGGGCCCTGACCAGGGTACATCCTGGGGAAGGTGCTGCTACCCCCCCCAACCCCGGTCCCCCCTGGGCCTCCCTCAGGGCCTACTGACGGCCCTTCACTAAGGCTCAGGGGCCCTTCAGGAGAAAGGTGACCCAGGCCAGCTCTCGGGGCACAGAAGCGGGGCTCGGTGGAGAAGGCCTCCCCGGAGCCCAGCAGGTACGGGGCCCTGGCAGCTGGGCCCACGTCCATATGCTGCTGGTCAGCAAAGCGGGCTGGGCGGGGATGGCTGCCTCGGTCGCCATGGTAACCCCTCATGGCCTCAGCAAAGGCTCTTGATAATGTTGGGGGCCAGGCCCCAGGAACCTCCTGGGAAAATGGAGAGAAAAGAGATTTGGATTGAGCAACTGGCCACTTCACCTAGAACCATCTTTTATTAGGTATGCTTGTATTCCTTTAGGTAATGCATGTCAATTTATTGCAATTAATTGTACAGTCTTTCCAAAAATGGGCCCCAAATTCCTTAAAATAGTCATAATAGAAAAAAGACTCTCACAAACTCACAGACTAATCCCATTATTCATCAGATCCTGCGAATTTGGTGAACACTCATTCACAAGAAGAAATGCCCTCAGCCAGATAGGTTTTTAGCAATTCTTAGATTACCAAAATTGAAAGGATACCCAAACAGATATAAACATATTCAAAGAAACTAGTCATTAGGTGAATTAGCTTTCTGCCCCTTCCCTACCCTCCTCCCCACTGCTGCAAAGAGCCAAGACTCAGGGTCACAGCTCCCAGCAGCCATGATCAAAAGGAGGCTGGCCTCAAATCCACATACCCAGAACCATTCGGCAGGAAAACCCCTCCCCTTCCTTCTACACCCTGTTCCTTGCGTCTGACTGCAGGCTCACTATTCCTCCCCCCAGTACTGAGCTAGGAAGGAAAACCAGAGATGACTCCTCCTCTGGGCTCCAAACTTTCCCCAAATAAACTTGCCCTTTCACCTTTTACCTCCACCCACCCCCACCCCAACCCTGCCTTGGAAGAAATCACTTCTCACTGGACGGGAGTCATGGAGGGAGGAAAAACCATAAAGCAGGAGAAAGCTGGCTCTATGAGGCAGCATTGGAATCCTAAACTGGGATTAGAACCCAGGAATCCTGGCTTCCCAGGGACAGTGAGGTGGGAGGACAAGGAGATAATGGAGAGAAAGTTTTGAAACAAGTGCTTCTGGTCCCCATCACAGGCTTGCCAAGGCTACAGGACAGAGAGGTCAGCTCTCAGCAAGAGCTGCCACCAGTCAGGCTCCATGAGCTGCCAGGACAGGAGCTACAGCAGGAAGGGGTGTCAGCAGGAAGGACAGGGACGGAGGAGCTGGCAGACGGCTCCCTCCCTCATCCCAGACCAGGCTCCTGGGCCATCTGCTGACAAGGAAGGGATGGCAGCCTCAGAGACTCCAGACAGCAGCACTCCCAAGACGCACCCTCCCATCCTCCCTACCTCTCCACTTCACCTCCCCACACCCACTCTGGTTCAGGCGTCTTCCAGACCCTGATCACAGCTCCACTCCTAATAATTCCTGAGCATTTGCTATGTACCAGGTACTGCGCATACCTAATATTCTCCAACCCCTCTGAATGTAGGTATTAGCCACTTTTTACCCATGAGAAAATTAAGGCTTAAAATGGTGAGGTCACAAAGCCACTAAGTGGGTGAGTCACTTTGAATCGAGATTCAAATGCTGAGTTGTTTTGACTTGAGAGCCTGAATCTAATCCCCATCTCCCAGGCTTTCCTACCACTCACCATCTGGGGTGTTCCATCCTTAGTGTCAGGGTCCCCACCACCAGGCAGAATCCTAACTTCAGAAGGCTCAGGACCACTGGCTCCTGACAGGAAAAAAAAAAAGGACAGTAAGCAAAGGTACTTCCACAGTCCTCAGAGGGCCAATATTGAGCTCTGAGAGTCTCCCTTCCCAGCCCCCCAAACCAGGACTGATTGGATCCCTCTTGATGCAGAGCCTTTGGACCCCCAGGGAAATGAAGTTGACTTCATTATGCAAATACATGCAAATGCGCTTACAGGTCGGACTACCTCCAAAAACAGGTGTGTGAGAGATCTGTCCATGGTGCTGAACATTTCATTTTCGTCACCCTTAAATATGATTCCATTCCAGAAACATTTTTTGAGCAGGTACCATAAGCAAAACTTTGAGTGAGAAGTGCATAGAGGTGATTTAAGTGTGGTCCTTGTCTTCAGGGATTTATAGTCTAACGGGAACAACCTCTTCATGACAGAGTTGTTTTCAGCCCTTGTATTTTTGCACAGCTGTTCCCTTCTCCTAGAATCTACTTTCTCCCACCCCCATACCTTTCCCTTGGTTAACACTTACTCATATTAAGCTTCACCTCCCCTCATTTCTGGATTCTTATTCTGGATTATGCCTCTCTGTTGGGCTTCCATAACACCCTGAGTTCTCCTCCCCACCCCCACTGCCACCCTCATGAAAGCAAGCTAGCACACAGCATTGAAATAGTCTGTTTCAATTTCCGTCTCACCAACTAGAATGTGGTCTTCCATAGTGTAGGAACCAAGCCCTGTTCATCTCTGGATCTCCAGCACCTGGTTCAGGCCTTAGTCCAGAGAAGAGCCTTAATAATTGTTCATTAAATAGATGAATGAATGACCATGCTTGAAAGAGGTGCCAAAGTATTAGGCTAGTTCAAATGAGCACAAGACTATATATTCAATAGGGAGAAATCAAGGAAGGCTTCCCAGAGGAAAGGATGCTGCCAGTGAAGTAATAAATGGGTGTGTTCTGCAGATAAAGGTTGGGGTGGGGGATAATTCCCAGCAGAGGAAACAGCAGGCACAAAGAGGTGCTCAGATAAGAAATTCTGAGGAGTGGGCTGGGAGAGTTCCATCAGGGTTTGGCAAATACTGGGAAGAGGAGGCAGGGAGAGAGTCAGAAAAAGAAGATGACTCTAAAGTTTGCAACAGCCGTGACTGGAAGACTAATGATGCCATTATTAGACACAGGATGTCAGGAAGAAGAGCTAGCTTTGCAGGCATGATAAATAGTAGTGGAAGAGACACAGTCAGACAGCAGGAAGTACTTCCAGACCCTGAGAGATGTGAGACAATGGAGAAGATTGTGGAGTCTCTCTTGGGAATCTTCACAGAGGTGAGGGTGAGATTTTCCCAGCCCCTGACCCACCTTGTGGTTATCTTGCCTGGAGGGAGACTGAGATGACCGCACAGATGCCAACAGCCTGGCTTCAGATAACAATTCTTCTCCCCCAGTGCCCTCCTCTGGGGAAGCAGAGGTGACTTCAGACCAAGATGGCCTCTCAAGCAGTCACTGTAAAAGCACCTGGAAGCATGCCCTTGCCTTGGAAAGAAGTTTTGATAGCCTGGTCCTTCCTCTTGGCATGCTTTTTTCTTTCTGTCCCAGGCAGGACCTGGGGTCTGAGAAGCACAACAAGTAAGGGCCACTTTGGCAGAAGCCCAGACCATCCCATTTGCATGGTTTGTTGTCACATCAAGCTGGAGCCTCACAGTGAACTTTCCAGTGATGGACATTCCAGGTACCCACCCCACCCCCAACTTCTGCACAGGTGTTGCTGCCAAGCTGCTGAGCCTTCAAGATCTTGTCTCCTTGGCATCAATCCATGTTCTTCTGGCTCCAGTTTCGGAGGAGCTGATCCCCTGTAATTGCTCCTCTCCAGAAAAACCACCCCTGACTCCCTTACTTTGGGCTCCCATGTCCTATAAGGCAGCATTATCTAGTGGAGGAAGCACAAGCCTGTGATAAGAAGGATGTAACATTGGACAAGTGAGCTAACCTCTCTAATGAAACTTGTTCACCTATCTCCCAGGAATTGTAATGAATATCAAATGATACAATGCATATGAAATCATTTTATAAACTCTAAAAAAATTACATAATGTAACCCTCATGTGAAGCCTTTATTTTGGATTTCCAAAATCCACATGTCCAAATAGTAGACTATACCATCCAATCCAAATTACTGGGGGAAGAGGATATCCAATTATGGTTTTCCTACAGAAAAGATTTAATCAATGCCTGGGTTTCTCTTATATATTATGCTTTAGGATCACATTCCTTCACACATACCCTGCCCCCACCCCATTACTAAAAATAATCAATGAGAGGGAAAAACAAGTGAGGAGGAGACTAATAAATTCAATCCATCACTGAGTCCTACGGAACTTGCCTCCTAAAAATATCTCAGACTGCCCACTTATTTCCATACCCACTAAATCATTGTTGGATGACTAACCAAAATTAATTCCCAATTTTTTTTCCCTTTCCAAGCCTCGTCTGTAACTAGAGGCCACATGATTCCATTTTGGCTGATAAGATATATGTAAAAGTATGATGAGGGTGTCTGGGAAATATTTTGCCTTCATGATGAAAGGGGTGGAGATTGCAAATACCATCTCTCCTTGCCTTCTTCTTGATTTGAATACAATCATGATACCTGAAGCTACAACAGTTCTCTTGCCACCATGAGGGAAAGGCCTAGAGAATTGCAGAGAATTGCAGAGATGCTAGTCCCGGCATTGTTGAGCCATGGAACCAACACAAGCAGTTGTCTTCCTGCAGGCCTATATGTGATAAGGAATAAACTCCTCTTTATTGAAACCACTGTTGGCCAGATTTTACAACAAAAATCCTTGCTAACTAATCCAACTACCTCAGAATATCATCTGCAGCCTTGACTTCTGCAAGACCCTCCTAACTGGTCTCTTTGCTTCCATTCTTACCCTGTTCCAATCCAAATGATCATTTGTAAACACAAATATGATCATGCCACCTCTCTGCTTAAAACTCTTAATTCATTTATTGATGTTGTCCAGATAAAACACCTTAACCTGTTCAACAAGGCCTGAAAGGTCTGGCTTTCCCTACTTTTCCAACATCCTCTCACAACAGGCTCCCCTTGCTCTCTCTGCTCTAGCCAGACTGGTCTTCTTTCAGTCTCATGCTCCCTCACATCATGGGTCCTATTTTCCCTGTCCAGAAAGCGTTTCCCGCCCACCTCTGCCTTGCTAACTCCTACATGCCCTTCAGATCTCAGCTCAGTTGTCGCTTTCTCAGAGAAACTTTCTCTGGCCTCCCTGACTAGGTCAGATACCCCTGCTATTTGCTCTCAAGGCACCATGTACCTGTATAACTCTTATCATTGTTACCCATTTTAAATTTGTGCAATTCTGAGACTGTCTGTCTCTCTCACTAGAGTGTAGGCTCCACGTAAGAGCAGGGATTTTATTCATCTTATTCACTGTATTATCCCTAACCCCGGAAGCAATGCTTGGCATATGGCAGATGTTTGGTGAGTGAACCTACAAAGAACATTGATTCCCACAACTGTTTCAAAGGATGGATATCATCTTCCCCACCCAATTTACAGATGAAGAAACTGAGGGTTGGAGAGGTCATCGACTTGCCCTGGCAAAGTTGATGGTGGCAAAGGCAGGATTCAAACTCAAACTCAGTGCTGCCTGACCAAAACCTTAGCTTTTCTCCTACCTGTGCTCTTAGCTCAGAGAAGCCAAACTTATTAAACACTATTCCGTGGTCAACATGACAGTGAAAATGAATCTGCTAAAAAATAAAATTTTTTAAAAAAGCAAATAAACAAAAAGGCCTCACAAATTCCACATGCTCTAGAGCTAACCAGAGTGTGGTTTAGCCTTTTCCAGCATGGGGTAGGCACTGAGTTTTTTCAAGGTCAAGGTCAAATCAGTACAAAACAAAGGAGGCTTCTTGAAGTCCTATGACAACACAACTCTGGGTGCTGGGTGTTATTTTCCCCCATTCTACTGCATCAGGTCATCCATTTATTGTCCCACGACCCAGAGAGGGGCCCCTATGGTGAACCTCTGGGCTCGAGAAGAAGTGGGTGGCTTTTCAATTGCCGGTGGCTGGCTGGAAAGTGGGGGGCGAAGGAGTCCCGGAAGGTGCTGTGTGTGACAAATTCTGCTCTGATGTAGCTCAAATCTATCTGGGAATGGAAGAAGTGGCACACATGTCGTCACCAAGAAATTGCCCAATTTAGCACCAACTACACAATCCAGCAATTAGTTTCTTAAACCGGAACTTGCTAGGGGCTGCCAGGCTGGCGGGGTTGTTGTTACAAATCTCACTGGGAAACCAGCTGTGTAATTCGCCAGGAGGTTGTCACTGCCCCAAGCAATTACCTTCCAGAAAAAGAATGGAAAATGGGGGGAGGAAGAGGACTGCAGAAGAAGGAGTGTTTTCGCTTCCTCTCCCCCGGCGCCCAGCCAAATCAGTTGATTTTCCTTTCCTAAGACCTAGGCAACTTGCAAACTCTCTGGATCAAAGCATTTATCAGTATGGACTCTGTCATGAGACTATCTGTGTTCAAATCCCTCTTCACTGACTTATTAGCTGTGTGTACTCGGGCAGGTGATTCGCCTCTGTTAGCCTTTCTTGCCATCTGTAAAATGGGAATAATATTACAGCCATATAAAGGAATTAATGATATGATAGGTAACGAGGTAAAGTATATAAATCCCTGAACACCATACCTGGCACATGCTGAATACTCAATAAAAGTAGCTATTTTTTTAATTTGTACTTTATTTTTATTACTTCCTCCATCAGTTTACAGCATGACCTAGGGTAGGTCACTTAATCTCTCTGGGCCTGCCACAGAAGACCAAGGTACTCAGTCAGGGAGAAGATAAGCAGCTCTTACTCAAGATTGTCCACATTTGGGTGCCCAAGGATGCAGGTGTGCTTGACAAAGGCCAGTATCTCAGAGGTTGACACAAAGTGATGCCTTGGGCAAAGATAAAGATTTCCAAAGTCAAATACGATCTGGTTCACTCCTCTCTTAGGAAGCTGCCTGGGAAGGCTACAAGCTGGATGGGATGATCCAGATAGCAGCAAGGGAGTACCGTTGCTTTCTTGCTGGGTGCAGCCCTATCCAGTCTCCTCACATTGAACCCATGAGGTCATCCCCATACTAGTTCTGACAATGCAGAACATACAGCAAGCGAGGTCTAGAATTCATTTTGCTGCTGGAGGCCTGGGCTCTACCATGTCTATGGATGAGCCATGTGTGTCCCTGGGCTTCCAAAGTTTCAGGATTCACCTACCCACTTCCTTGCACTATGCTGAGCTAACCAGTATGGCCAGGATTCTGCCTGTTTGCCTATCTAGCCCTCCACCATCCCCTGTCCTGACAGCAGCTGTATGTCCATTGTGAAAGGGCTGACCACTGGGTACCTTAACACAGAGCCTCTGGCCTGCAGCCCACCCTCACACTCCAGATGGTTCACCTGTGCCCATAGGTAGGAACTCCCTCCCCCCACCTTCTGCTGGCCTCCTCCTGCATCCAGGTCATCCTGAGCCCCACTGACCATTCTGATGCTGGCTTTGCCCAATTGCTCTTGGCAAGACCTCTGCAGCTGGGCTGATGCCCTAGTCTCTGGCCTCCCTCAACCCCACTATCCATCCCTATTGTTGAAGACTTGGCCCTTAGCACCCCAGGGGAGAAAACCTCCTTGTCCTCCTTCCTCTGCCCCACAGAGAAGGAAGGAGGATCAGAATGGAAGCATGGAGGTTTGGGGTCTTATTCATTTACCTTCATTACTTTATTTTATCTAATTAACTCTTCCTGGGGGCTTAGGGCAGAAACTTTACTGAAAAAAAAATGGGTTTATTGGCCCCAAACACTCAATACATTTAAGCAGTTTCAAGTCTAAATCCATCTCCTGACCCAATAGGATGGTGTTCAGTCTGTGAATAATGCATACTACCTATAATCTCTTTGAAAATCCCACCTCAGGGGGCTTTGTACTTGATGTTCTCTCTGCTGGAATGTGCTGCCCCAGATATTCCCATGCCTTCCTCCTTCTCATCTTTTGGGTCTCAGCTCAGAGAGGCCTTCTCTGACCACTCACTCTAACCAGTCAAACCCACCCCCTAGGCATGCTATACATCAGCCTGTTTCATTGCTGTCATAGCACTCCTTGCTCTTTGAAATAATTTTCTTTGTCTATTACATGCTTATAGTAAGTCTCTCAGAGTAGAACATAAACTCCAAGAGGGGAAAGACTAGGTCTGTCTCATTTGCTGCAGTATCCTGAGTGTCTAGAACAATGCCTAGCATGTAACAGGTGCTCAAAAAATGCCACCCACATGTACTTTACTGCTGGCCCAACAGCCCACAGAAAGGACTTCTCCTCCTTTCCCTCTAAAGGCCTTGGAGAGCATTTGGAAGATTTGGTATCAGAAATCCAGCCTCTAACCCAAACCCTTTTCATCTTGTTTATCTAGCCCCTCTCAATTGGCAGATGTGCTCCTTTGCATAGTTCAAGGAAGCTAGTGGGGAGTGGGGAGTGGGGTGGTAAGAGGAAGAAAAGTGAGGTTGAGAGGAAGGGCTCCAGGCTGAGTTGCAGGAGCAGGGCACAGGGTCCACCACCCAGTCCCCAGCAGGTCTCTTCAGACTTGCTGGGCCCCAGCTCCTCTCCCAGCCAAGGCCATGTGGCCAAGATGCATCAGAAGCCAAGACTGGGCTTCTTCCTCCTTCTCCAGGGCTGCCAAGGGCCCCTCGAGGTACAATTCAAGTGACATCCCATGCTGAACAGGCCTCACTCCGTCATGCCCCCTACTCACAGCTCTGGCAAATCTTCTGCCCAGTCTCCGCTAACTCCTCATTTCTGTCAGCTGAACCCATTCTCAGGCCATACCTACACTCCCCACTTGATAGTCTCCAGGAGACGTCTTTGGGGAAAGTCATACCTGCCCACTGCTAAGAGGGAGGAGTCCCAGGACCAGAACTTCTGTAGGACCCTGGTCATGGGCAGCTGGTGAGAGAGACTTTGGAACTGCTCAGGTTCAAATCCCCGGTCGACCAGTTACTAGACATGTGACCCTTGGGTAAGTCCCTTCAGCTTTCTCAAGTTCCATTTCCTCATCTTTCGAAAGGGAGTAAGAAGAGTCCCTCTGTCATTGTGATGTCATGAGGGTTAATAAGATAATGCAAGTAAAATGTTCAGCATAGGCTGAGGGTTAGCTATTGATAACTAGAGAGAAACCACTAAAATGCATGAGATCTGGGAACAGGGTCTCTGAGAGGCTTCCCAGACAGCCTTGGGCTGAGTCAGGTTTGGATCAGAAATGGGTACTCTCAAACTCATTTGTCTCATGCATCTAGAAATTTGTTTGCCTGGGCTCCTTTTGAAGACCTCCCACACCCTGAGCATGTGAAAGACAGCAGAGGAGTCCTGGCAGCCAAAGACAGTGGCATTTGAGAGGCCTAGAGACTTCCACGCAGCCAGGGCTGGTGTTCTCTCTTCTGACTCTGGGAACCTGGAAGGGAAAGTCCAGGGAAACCACAGCTGGGTATTGGAGAGACAGTCATCTGCCAGCAACCATTACATCGCAGCCTACCTGCATGAACACAAACAAATCGTTTTGTCTGTTTGAGCCTCGATCTTCTCATCTGCTCAATAGGGGTAATAATATCTACCTCCTAAAGTTGAGGCAATGAGTAAATAAGCTGATCTATCAAGACAACTTGCACATATGTCTCCATAGGTTGGTTTCTCTCAACTTTAGCAGTCTAGAGCCTTCTTTCATTTGTTTGTGTTTGATGAGGTTTAAGTTTCTGCTTTCCTGACTTCAAGGATGCTGCAAGCCCTGAGCATGCCTGGGTCACCAGAGGACAACCGGAAGGGGCCTAAGCTCATGGGGCTGGAGCAACTCAGCAGGCCAGGCCCATGACCTTTCCTAGTCTCTGGTCCAGTGCAGGGCCAGAGCTCAGGACTATGTACTGGGCTAGCACACTGTCCCATAAGCGCAGGAAGTTACTTCCCTCCTTGTGTTGAGATGGAATAGGGCCTGCCAACACCAGGACCCGTCTCCTCCTTCTGGGCCTCTCCCACAGGGGAATCAAGCACAGGGCAGGGCACACCCAGAATGCCACAGAGTATCGTCGGTTGGCTGACTCCCTGATTCACACAGGGATACCTCCATCCCTTTAGCTCTGGCTGAAACTCTGCTTAACTCTGCTCAAGCCTCAGGGGTGTCTGAGCCCTTGCTCTCCTCTCTGGATTTCTGGGCTTAGCAGGAGCTAGGACCACAGTGGGAAAAGTGTGGGGAGAGAAAGCAGCACAGACTGTGAGAGTCCTCTGTGTGGAGAGCCTATCCTCTTGACTTTGCCCTCTCACGAAGCTCAGTGTCCTCTTTTCCAAGAAGTCTTCCTAAGAGTGTGCCACACCATCAATCCCAGGGCACAGCAGTTGTTCCCTCCTCTTGGGTCCCCTACTTCTACCCAATGAGTTGGGGAAATATTTATTTGCAGGCTGTGAGCTCTGTAAAGCCCAGGATTCTTCTGATCTATGGATAGGTCTGTATGGATAACCTGGCATACAGAAGGTACTCAATAAGTTCAGACTTAGTGATTGAGTCACTTAGAAAGGCTGAAGCATATGGAGAGAGGGAGAAACCAAAGAAGACAAGGAGGGAAGTAACTTCCTGCAGCTAAACCAGACACCCCCAGCAGACAGAGCTGGTCTAGTGTGGTGTGGGTTTCCTGAAGAGTGCTGAGGGTCCCGTCCAGAGAGACATGCAAGCAGAGGATGATATAGAGGGGATTCAAGCACAGAACACACTTCAGACCAGACAACCTCTGGTGCCCTTCACCTCTGAAGTCTAAAATTTAGCTCTTCAAATGCCTGTGTTAAGTTCTTTAGGTGCATTTTCTCATGCAGTCTTCACAACTGTCCTATGGAATAGGTATCATTATTACACACCCATTTTACAGATGAGGAAAGTGAGGCTTAGAAATATAAAGAAAATTGACCAAGGTCACATGGGTGGTAGAAGAGGGACTTGAATCCAGGTCTGTGGCCAGGCCCAACACTCTCAACCACTAGAGACCAAGCACAGACTGAAGAGAGCACCTCGAAAGGAGCATGTCTCTCTGTCCACAATGGTAGGATGAGGCCACCAGGAGGACCCCAGCATGCCCTGACCCACTGCTCAGTCTCAGGAAAATGTCATCCCTGCCATCCCTCCTTTGAGCATGGGGATACATGTTCCCAAAACTGCTCATTCACAATTTATACCCACATGTTCTTCTGGAGGCAAATTATGTAGCCAGACAGTCATACACACACAACTCACATGACATTTGTCCTCACATATACAGTCATTGTCCCATAATGTACACAGATACACATAAATTTGTCCCTCCAGGATTAATACATGTCTATTTTCACCCAATAGGTACTGATGCTTAGTGTATAGACCTGTTTATTTTCACAGAGCTTGCACAGATACAAAACCTTACATGCATGTTCACATGATTATCCTCACATGACATACATGCTCATTTCCCATCACTTACGTACCCACCTCTGCTCAATGTCACACACCAAATCCTCCCCCAGTGAGAACTTCATCCATTGTTCCCAGATCCGATACTAGGCCCAGCTGAGTGATGAAGCTCCCTCCCTCTGGGGTTGGCCAGGCATCCCTGAGAGGGGAAGAAGGCTCGGCCTGCCTGTGATGGATGGAATTAATCTACTGAGCTGGAGAAACTAAATAATTAAATCCCTAATCACCCCCCAAGTCAACCCAGGCCAATATAGCTGAGGGAGGGAGGGGGCGCTGAGGCCCAGACTAATATCCTAGAGAGGAGGAGGGGCTTGGGAAAAGAGGGACAGACAGAACCCTCCAGCCCTGGGAGGGTCTCTGGCTGGCTGACAGGCAGACAGAAGACAGACAGTCATGGATGGTCCTCCAGTGGTTTCCATGTGGAAATGGAACTGCTTGGGAAGATGGCCCATCACCACCCAGGAAAACAGGGTGAGAGGGAGGGCCAGGGCCACAGCTCCCCTCCCTCCAGCCCAGAGCCCTTCCTGCCCCTCCACAGGATGCATCCTGGGAGTGTAAGGGGACGGCAGACAGGACACTTAGGGTGCCCAGGACCATAGCAGCCAAGAGAAACAGTGTCTGTCCAAAGAGAGGCTGAGTTGGGTCGGTTGGGCCTTGGCACACCCCTGCCCCACCCAGCCTGGCACGGACTGGCAAGGAAAGACCCCTTTGCATGTGCACCTGCTTCCCTCAGGAAGTGGGTCCTGCATGTGGATGAGGCTGAGGCCTGGGTAGGGGGGCTCAGGGAATCAGCCTGGGAACAGACTCTAGTCCGATTGGCTGAAAAGTGGGTCATTTTCCTTTTGAAAAATAGTGAGAAAATGGAGAAGTAGGTCGGGCTCTCATCCCCTCAGCCCCAGGCACCATCCCGATTTGCGGGCTGGGGAGAGGGGGAGAGGCCTGCACCTGCTGAAGCCACATCTCCCCTGGGACCCCCGCCAGGGCAGCCATCCACGGCGCAGGAGGCCGAGGTCATCACTGCTCAGGACACCCAAGGACAGGCACCTCCTGAGGCCAGGGCTGGACCGCCAGCCCCTCCAGCCCTGGGGGCCCTGGGACAGAGGAGCCAGGGCAGGGTCCAGCTGGAGGGGCAGAGGGTCCAGCACACAGGGCCCTGAAGAGCCCCCTCCCACCCTCACGTGGGTCGTGATGCCTCCTCTCCTCTCTTCTCCCTTTCCTCATCGTCCACGTGGGCAGAGTCGTTGCCATGACACCGCGGGCAGGTGGGCGGCTCTGGCGGCTGTCTCGGCCCAACCCCCATGCTCAGAGCCCAGGTGGGAGGGGAGCGACTGCAGGGCCCCCGCCTCTAGCCTGAGAGAAGAGAGGAGAGAGGCAGAAGACTCCATGCACCCGGAACCTGGAAGGGGTTCTAGCCCCGGCTTCCTGGGGATGAGGCACGGAGGTCTGAGAGCTGAACTCTGAGAGAGGATCCTTAGGCTCAACACCCCTCCCCACCAGAGGTCAGTGAGTGGCAAGGGGCAGGGCTGACCCACTGCTCCCACTTCATCCTCCTTTTCTCATCAGACCGCCTCACAGCTTTCCCCCCACACTTACATCTTAGTCCCTTCATGCTAGCAGCTGATTGGTCCTGCCAGAGATCTAACCTCAGTTTCTCTTTCTGCAACAAGCTCAATTCTCTGTGCTGTCTTGGGAGAGAGAGAAACAACCAAAGTTGAGGCTCTCAGAGGAATTCCTCCCCTATCGCTAAACCTCAGCCAGTCCTTTTAAGATCCGGGCCCCTTTTCCTGGTTCTCCCCACATTTCACATCACAGCCTCAGGGGACAACTTACTCCAGAGCCCACACTTGGCCAAGGCATCCCCTGGGGGTGCAAGGCCCCACCACCTCAGGAGAGAGGACCGGGAGTGGAGCAGGGAGAGGAAGAGAGGAGAGAGGGAGGTGTGTGGGGGGGTGGATGGGGCGGACAGCAGACACTCCTGTCTCCCACCACATCTGGCTCCCAGCTCAGAACTCTCCATAATCAGCCCCCTTCTCTCAGGGTCCACTCACCTCCCTCTGTGTGTCTCTCAATCTCAGTTTGTGGCTCTGACTTCCTGTGGTCCTTCCCATTATGTTCTGCATCACTGAGGGAATGGAACCACAGGGTCCCCTGCATGGCAGCCCTGGCTGGCAGGTGGTGGTGGCAAGACCCAAAAGGAAGGGAGAATGGCAGCCAGGGTTACTCAACAAATAGGCTCGACACCCCTCCCCACCATTCCAAGCCGGGCACTCTTCTGGACACAGTGGATAGAGCAGTGAACAAAACAGATGATGCTCCCATGGCTCAAGAAGTTTCTATTCTAGTGGAGAAAGAAGAGGATAAACAAATATATGAAATAATGGTGGTGGTAAGTGCTGTAATAACAAGTGATAATAAAGTGGAGTGAGGGGATAGGATGACAAACTGTTAGGGAAGATCTCTCCAAAAAGGTGATTTTTGAGCAAAAGCGAGGGGGCGGGTCATGTGGATACCTGGGGGAAGAGTATCACAGGCTGAAGGAACAGCAAATACAATGGCCTGGAGGTGGGATTGTGCACAGCAGAGTGCGGGAGAAGAGCAGCCCCTAAGATCAGGAAGGTAACCAGGGGCTATGCAATAGGTAGCATTAATGTTGCTCAGGCCTCACTAAGCACTCTGGATTTCACTCTAAGTGAGACGGAAATCCATTGGAAAGGTGTGACTTCATCCTACTCTGACTGCTTTTACGGAAGAGTCTACTGAGATGGGGCTGGCAAGGGTGGAAGTAGAGAGACCAGCTGGGACACTACCTCTCCCTGAAATATTCTTTTCCACAGTTGCCCACCTGGGCAACATCTGCTCATCTGTGGCACCTTGGCCCCAGGCCTTCCATTCCATAGGAGTATCTATGCATACTTGACCAAATCCCTCCTCTCCCCAAGCCAGAATTTACCATTCCCTCTTTATATCCCTACCACCCCCCATGAACACTTATTTCCTCCTGTCTTAACACTCTCCTTACTTGGTCCCAGGTCTTTTACCCTCTTTAAACCTTAAGCCACCTGAAGTCAAGGACCATCCCCAGAGTCTAGCACAGTACGTGGCACATTACCGGGAAACAACATTGGATGAATGAATGGATGTATTGGGTGAGGCACATGTGATGGAGAAGGGAGTACTTTTCAGGTCCTTGTGAACCTGGATGAGTGAAGTGCACATGTATGTATGTGGTCACGGGTTGTAATCAGGTCGATGTTAGCATATGCCCACATATTTCTGTACACTATGTTCACATGCATAAGTGTATTAGTATGTATGTGCAGGTTGACAAATCCCTGTGTTGGTATGTATGCTCACCTAGATTTTTTTGTATATGAACATAGTACAAAGTGCACTTATACTGAGATATGCAAATTATGGCATAGACAAGTAATATTCAAATAATATCAAAGTAATGTGCACATTTACATGTATTCACATATTGCCATGTACCTATATGTGTGAGGCATATACACACACTTGGCTTCCCTAATGTCCCCTGCCCCTTTCATCCATTAAGGTCAACCTGTTCTCTTTGATGCTTTAAACCTCTGTAGTAATGTTAAAATTTCATCTCCCAAACTCTTTCCACACATACAATCCTGAGCACTACAGGGTGTGAACAGCCTTGGGCTCGACTCCTTTCTCAGCTGTCCCCAAGGCATTTCTAGGTTTTTCCTTTGCAAACTCCCCTCATATGGATGGTAGTGGGGAAGAGTTGGCTCCCCGGGACATAAGAATTTGAGCCTCAAGGACCTTGCTTTCTGGAAAATAGCCACAAGGCACTAGAGTGTGGATGAAGTTCAAGCTATTGGGAAAACAACTTTTGGGGAGACCCAATGTTCAGTCTCTCTCTGTCTCTGTCTCTCTATCTCTCTGTCTCTCTCACACACACTTAAATTCATTCACATGTATGCCTCCACTGAGATACATATATTCATGTGTTGTTAATTCACGCATGGTTATATACACAGGCTTAAACTCACATATACACATCACTGGATGAGTACACCACATATACACATAGGCTGAATAAGTAATTGCCTTCACAGTCACATATATACATGGAAACATACATAGATTCATACATAAACTGTATATATACATGTATGCATGTGTCTACACTTATACACCTAAATTCATAAATGTGTTTGTGCACATAGATACAGCAGACTCACACAAACTTATACCCAGCCCTTCTCCTGGCTCCTACCCCATTCACAATGCCAAGAGGCTGTATTTTCTCCTAGTGACATCACAAGTTTGCATTTGCTCTCTCCACTTGGAAAGTTTTTCCTATTATCAGTAGAATATACCCCACTCCTGGACATAGCCCAGTCCCACCTACTCTCAGAAAGAAAGAAAAAAGTCATTTTAAAAGAGGGTTTTGTTGTCCCCTTGTTTCATTCCTGGAGAAACCAATATTTCCTAATACAACCTGGGTGGGGTTACTATTGGAACCTTTGAGTCCACCCACGAGGCAGCTCCTCCCCCATATACACAACCCTTTAATTCCAAAAAGGGAAATGAAGGGAAAATGTCAAGGCTAGAGTTCTTCCTCTTAGTACTTCTGGGTAGGGTCCACTGCTCCCAGATTCCAAAATAGTTATTGGGGCAGAGGAAGGAACCGTGATGAAATTATCTGTGGGTCCTAAAACCTCCTGCCCCTCTTCTTCCCTAGATGGAAGCTTCATGATGTGTAGGGAGCCCCTCCCAGCCCAGCTGAGGGCCCTGCCCAGGGAGAGGCTAAACCTGGAGGCTTAAAAAATGTAGAAGGTGACCTGAGTTCAAGATAACAAAAGAACTAAGTATTTAAAAGCAGGGGCTGGGTAGGGATCAAGGAAACACACCACAGACACCTCTTGGCAGGGAAATGGCTGCTGGAACACTATATCATGAATAGCAGGGCTCTCCAAGGGGCCAGGGAGAAGGGGGTGGACATCCAGCATTCTATGTGGGGGTGGAAGGGTGACTGCTTCAGGCAGTAGCAGCAGCTCCAAAGTAAAGTCTTATCAAAGCTGTTATGTAACTAAGGGAGCTGAGTGAAGCACAAACACCTCCCCTCTCCAAACAGGCACCCACACCCACACCCACCACCTCCCAGCACCCACTGCATAGAAAAACTCAGCTCCTCCCAAGCAGCTAGAGAAGGGGAGAAATCATCTTGATGGGTTACATTAAAAACACAATGGATGAAGGGCTCTTTATTAACCAGAAGTCACATATGGGAAGGTATGAACTGGTTCAGCTTGGGGCCCCTAGATACTTCCCCCTTTTCTTGAACTCTCTGCCACACCCAATTTTTGCCCAGCATCATCTGGAAATCCTCTCCTTCCTCTCCCCCCGACCAAAGGATCCCATTTGAATATTTGATTGTGCCCTTGGGGATGGGAGGTGAAGCTGCCATCAACCCCTCCTGCCTGTTCCCCCACAGTCTCATCTGCATGTCCTGACATTTGGCTCTTGTCCCCTTGGGATGACAAGGGAAGGGACCTGGAGAAATAACTCCTTGCTCTGATCCCTTCAGATTACAAGGAAGGAGCATACAAAGCCAGATAATTTAAGTGATCCTGACCCTAGGTCATGGGGGAAAGATTTCCAGAGGAACTGAGGACTGAAACCCAGATTCTATCCCCCAATTTGAATATTTTTACCCCCCCAGATCTTCCTCTTTTCCCACTGCCCTGTCTACAGTAGCCTCCTACTTCCATGCTTTATGGTACTGAACAACCCCACCCACTCCCTGAATCCTTTGCTTGGAAATCTTCCTCCCCAACAGAAGCCTTTCCCAACCCTTGTTCTGAGCTATAGTTGAAATGACCAGAGCACGAGACAGGCTAGCAGAATATCTTAGTGGGCCCTGTTCTGAATTCCAAAATATAGTGGGCAGAGGAATACCAAATGGTCAATCAAATTATCCTGAACTCCTGATCTCTTTCCATCCCAACCTAACCAGGAAGTCCCAAGCTCTTCTAATCCAGAATTGCCTTGAGTCTGAACTCCCTGGGACCCACTAGGAGAAAAGCTAGTGCCAGTACCCTTAAGATTGTTTCACTAAAACGACCCCATGAGAAAATATCTCACAGTCACAATATCACCCAAAAGCAAAGTTGTTTTGGAAAAGGAGGCAGGGGGCTAAACTGGGAAAAGTGAGTTCCTTTCCATATACAGCTAACTGTGAGGCCCAGAGCAAAAGGAAGAACCAGAGTCTAGGTTTCCATCCAGGGGTTCTGTCCATGGAAAGTGGGTCATCTGGAGAATTTTTCTAGTGAGCCCTCAGCACTGCCCAGCAGCCTTCCCATCATCAGGCCAGAGCGCTAACGCAGCTCCGTTCAGCACTTGGGACAGCTCCCTCGGAGCGAATCCCTGTCGAGTACCGTTCAGCACTCGGGACAGCTCCCAGGGACTCTAGACCCCGTTGTCAGAAACCCAGGATACCAGGAAGGAGCAGCCTTACCCCACCACGCACCCTCTTCAGAACAGAAGCCCCTCTCCCTCTACACCCCCACACATGCTCCCACCCACCGGGGGCCCCTGATACCTCTCCCTTCCCTCTATATCCAGAGAGAAAAGAAACTCAGACAAGGGGCTTTTCTGATAGAGCCTAGAGAGAGGACCCCACCCACCTCCTTTCAGCCCTGAGTCTCTCAACGCCACTCAGCTGATTTTAAAAACCACTTTTCTTCTTAACCACCATCCCCAAAATAAAAGAAATACTCACGTGGGGGCCCCCAGCCCAGTAGGCAGATGTAGTGGGGGGAGGCAGAGAGAGGTAGCTCACCACACCCTGTTCTGAGGCCCCTATCTGAAGGAGCCAGCTCCCATCTGGACTGGGGGGAGGAGAGACATGTGGAAGCACTGAGTGAGGGGAGGGGAAAAGGAAAGAGGCAGGAGCGGGGGACTGTGGGGCGGGGGTGTCAGGATGGGGGTGAGGGAATCCTTTTTAATTTCATTCTCTCCCCATGTCTACATCAGCCCTGCAGGCTCAGCTCTTTAATATTTACACACAGGAGGAGAGGAGGAGAAAGAACAGAGGGTGAGGGGGGTAGAGACTACCTGAGCTCAAAGGGCACAGAGGCAGGGGCCTGTGGGAGCTGGGAGCTTGGGCCCTCCACACCATCCCCAACCCACTCCTACTCTAAGCTCTTGACTGGAAAGAAATAGAAAGAACCCTGGGACCATTCTGTCCCTTTGTTAACAAGATACTTTGAAGCTGCATCAGAAAAAGATCAGATCCCCACCCACATACCTGGACACCCCCACAATCCCAGATTTCTTGGGTGCCTTATGTTTAGATGGCAGAGGCAGTATTCATGCACAAGTATGTTCTGATGCTTGGTGTATAAAAGCACACAGGCATGTCAGCTAGCATATGCAGGTTTACACAAGCATGTCCTGAGTGTATTCACATGCAATCATGTGCAAACCTATGTAAACACATGTGTAAACCAGCCCCCAAGCAACCTCCTCCCAGCTCTCCAACTACAGTCCCAAGGACAAAGCCACCCACCTCCCAGGATCCCTTATTCACAGGCTGTCCCTCACAGCCTCACTTTTTCTGTCTGTGACATGGGAAGAAGGGCTGGTGGGAAGAGATGCTGCATTGAGCCCAGGGGCCTGACAAATTATTAGCAACGATGAGCTGGCAGCTCGTTACCATAACGATGGTGTCACCGCCTCACCCCAGCTCAAACCCAGACTCCCCAGACTGCAGGAGGCCCGCTGAGCCAGCAGCCTTCAGATTGGGGGGAGGGGGATGAATAAAGAGGGAATCTAGATACAATGCTTGCAATAGTTAAGGGTATGCAGCTGCACTTCCAACCTCCACTGGAAGACAAAGCTTTAACTCCACCAAGTGGGAATGAAATCAGACTCTGGGAATGTTTCCTAAACCATGGGGATGGTAAGACACTGGGCATGTGGTTTGGAAGCGCCTCTAGATAAAAACCTCTAATGTCAGTTGCTCCCTTCATCCCCTCATGCCAAGAACCTCTTCTACTCATCTTAGTGGAGTAGATTAAGAGAAAAACCAACCAAACAGGAGGCCCTCCCCTGAATCTCAGGCTCCCCACCTGTAAAATGAGGACAATCATCTTTTCTTCCTCCTGGAAGGTTTAGTTAGAAAAGGTGTGGGGTAACTATAGACCCTTCCAAAATCAGACAAGCCCCAGAAGTTTCATTACCCATCAGGAACCCAGGAATTGTCAGTCCAGCTAGAGCAAAACGCATCAGAAATTGGATGGGATGAAAAATGGAGTTCAGCCAGCTCAAGCTTCAACATCAGCTGGAGAGAGATAATGTGAGGTGCCAAGCAGCAGCTGAAAGCAGTCACTGCCATAGAAGAAATTCTGGGCAGAAATCAAGACAAGCCCATGGACTACCTTGGTGGTGCATATAGCTGGAAATCCCCATTCCCAGGAGCACCCGTAGCCCTCTCCCCATGAAAGGAGCCCTAGGTTGAAGAATCTATAGCCTTAGGTTTATCAGGTCTTCATTTCTTCTCCCAAAAGCCTCTCTTCTCAGCTCTGGTTGGGGGGGGGGGTTGGACGGTTTCAGGAATGGAAGGCAACAGGGAGGGGTAGAAAGTTCCTGTTCTGAGGGCTGAGACTAGCCTGGGAAACCACAAGTTTTCTGTGTGACCTTGGGCAACCGCCTTTCTCTGGGCTTCAGTATCCCCACTTTGTAATTAAGAGGTTGGACCAAGTCAATGCTAAGGTTCCTCTCCTGGCCATCATTCTATAACTACACAGAAGCTCACTCCTTGGACGTGAGCCCCCTGGCACAAAATGCAGTGGGCCATGTCTGCCAGATCAGTGGGGCAGTGTGTGGTGAGAGATGTGGGGGTTGTATTTGAGACCGTTCATCCTATGTTCATGATCCTTTTAGAAACACCTGCCACCCTAGCCCTCTCAGCTCCCTTTTTAGACCCTGATTCACTGCCAACTCACGAAGCCTCCCCCTCCCCTCCCTCCTCTCCTCTCCCTCTCTCACCCTCTTAAGCTTTGACAGCTGAGTGTGGAAGTAGCCCCAACATTCAAGGAATTCTGGGAGTAGGTGGAGGGCAGCATCCCCAGAGTCAGAGAGAGCACTCTTGGGAGTAGCATTTTTCAGTCCTGGCCCAGCCCAGGCTGGGTTGGAGTCTTCCTGTACCACTGAGTAGCAGCGTGTGATTGTGGGAAATGCAATTCACCTCTTGAGTCTCAATATCTTCATCTGTAGGATGGCATTTTTTTTTTTTTAACTCACAGAAATTGCTGTTCTGTGAGTTAAAAAAACAACAACAGAATATTGGCAATTTCAGATGGCTTAACCTGATACCTGCCCCGCTTACCTCCTGAGGCTGTTGGAGAGATAAAAATTGTGAGGGGAGCATTTTAAAAAGGCATGGACTGATATGAGGGCATTATTTTCTATTATTATTATTACTTCAAAGAGCTTTGGGGCAGACCTATCAGGAGACAGTGGGCTGAACCAATGACCCAGAAATTGGGAGACTTGAGGCTTGGAAGCCTGGGACAGAGCCACTTGCTCTGATAACTAAGAACAGGGCAGAAGCTTCCACCTGACCTCCTCAGCTCCTGGCCCTAAAGGGCCCTCAGTGAAACATTCCTGGGATGATACAAGTTCCCAGGCCCCAAGAAGAAAAATCACACACTCTGCCCACCCCAGACCTCACCTCCCTGAGGGGCCCCAACACGCAGGAAGGACAAAACCAGTAGCATCAGACAGGTACTCCCCAGGGGACAAGGTAGTATGGGAGTGCTATGCGGCTCTAGATGAGTCAGTGGTAGGAGTCCCTGGGGAAGGGGGGATGAGCTGACCTCTACAAAGTCTGGTTTCCCTGTCAGATGCCCCCCCCACCACCACCACCAGGAATCCCCTGGGAGAGGGGGACAAAGCCTAGGCTGTTCAGATACATTCACACACAGCCAACACACACACACACACATTTATTGCCACAGGCCACAGACACCCGGACCCACTCATAGTCACACCCGCACACATCCATTCACATACAAACTCACAGAGACATACAGAGGCTACACAGTGACAAGACACACACACTCCTTCACACACATGTCCACAGACACCCACTAACACACACTGCATGCACTCACTGACACGCGCTCCCCACAGTGGCACACACACACCGCATACACTCACCGGTACACACAATCACCCACAGACCCACACTGTGACACACACACATTCATCACAGACACACGGAGACACGCAGTCACACTCACACACCTGCAGAGGAAACTTCTCTCCGGATCTCCCAACACCACCACTCCCTCACACCCGGCCCCCCCAACCCAGCTGACTACCCGTCTCACCCCCAAGCCCCCAGTCGGGGAAGAGCTGGGCCGGGGCTGGCCTGCCCGCGGCCCTTGCCGGGAGAGCCGGTCCTCCGCGTGCTCCCCGCTCCCGCCGGGCGGGTCAGGCCCGCGGACCGCCAGGCTGGGGCGGGGGCGGGGGCGGCCGAGGAAACCCAGCCCCTCCCCCCTCCCGGGGCCCCGAGCCCGGAGCCCGGAGCCGAGGCCGCTGGAGCCCCGGACGTGGGCGGCGCCGGGGCCGCAGCCAGGCCGATCCTGGGGGGCGCTGCAGAGGGCGCGGCGAGCGCGGGCTCGTCCCCACCCCTCCCCGCTGCTTACCTGGCCCGGCTCGGGCTCCGGCCGGGTTACATGGTGCCGGCGGCCCGGGCCGGGGCGCTGCGGAGGCGGGCAGGCGAGCAGGGCCCGGGGCCCGGCACTGCGGAGCCCCCAGCGGAGGGGCCGCGCCGGCTGCGGAGCCCCGAGCGAGCGCCGAGTGGCAGCGGGTGCGGGCGCGGGAGGCGGCCAAGCCACGGAGGCTGGATTTCCCGGGGACCAGGAAGGGGAGGCGGGGGGATCCCGCCCGCGCGCTCCGCCCCCGCCCCCGCCCCCGCGCAAGGCTGCCGAGCCGCGAGCCAAGGAGAGGGAGGGGGACCGAGCTCCCCGCCTCCGCACCGGACCCAGAAGGGCCGAGGTCGCCGCCGGCGGGCGGCCGCCGGGGCCCCAGAGGAGCACAGCTTGGGGCTGCGAATGAGCTCCTCCTCCCCAGGGACCAGCGGGTCAGTGTCCGCCGGGGACCCGGGAACTGGCACACAGTGTCGTGGCCACGCGCAGCTGCCCAAGGCACAGAGACCCAAGCCCAGAAAAGAGACAGTCACACAGGCTCAGACACGGGCTCACGCCCCACCGAAACACAGTCATACCCTCAATGTCACCCACAGCCCCCCAGGTGCATCCCCTTAGGAGACTCTCCTTCCGTTTTCCTAGTCTGCTCTCCGACTTCAGCTCCTGGTTTCGATTCCAGGAGCTGCCCTCCTCTGCCTCAGCCCCTGCCAGGGTGGGGCGCTGTGCCGGGTCTCAAAGCCACTGGCAGGCGTCCCCCTAACCCCTGACGGCACAGCTGAGGCATCCCCAGCGTGGAAAGAGAACCCCGCTATACCTGCCGTCTTTGCTGGGGCCCCTATGCTCGTGCCCACTATGCTCGCCCATCTCTGGGCCCTGGGCCAGGGGCTGTGCCATGGCGGGGGCGGGGGGAGGGAGAGGTGGGAGGGGGACTGTCCGAAGCACAGCCAGAGGCTGCAGAGCCAGGGCCCAGGCTGCAGGAACGAGAGGCGGAGGAGAGCTGACTGCAGCAGTCCTTGGCTTGAATCCGTCTTGGCACCCAGAGCTGTGCTGTATTGGGGGGGGGGGGTGCGCACTGGGGAAGCCGCAAGGAAAGGGGCTGAATACGGGTGTGGGGAGTGCTGGTTCTGGGTCCTGACTCCTCTGGCTGGGTGTGAGGAAACATTGCCTCAGGCGCTGAAAGTTGGGCTGTGGGGTAAGGTTCAACCTTAAAATCCTTCCCTCCTCCACCTTTTCTGGGATGGGGAGGTGTGGGAAACCCACCCCTAGGCTTGGGGACTCCCCTTCCACCTCTCTAGGAACAGAACTTGCAATTCTGACTCAGCGACCCCCACAACAACTCCCATCTTTCTGTAACTCCTTGGGGCTTCCCTGTATGAAGGAGGAAACTGAGGCAGAGAGAGTAGCCGGCTAGAACTGGGAGCCAAGTCCTCTTCTCTTGCCCCAGGAGATGTTTAAAGATGCCACATTACGTGGATGACATAAAAGGGCTTGGAATGTCCTTCCCCAGGGGAAGGCAAATAGGAGGTAGGCAGGCTGGTCACCTATCCTGCTGCCTACAAGACCAGTTCAATGTCCTTTCAATCATGAGCGAAGGTTGTAGACAATTCTCAGCCCAGATTTCAACCAAGAGCAGATATTGGAGAAACTAAGATAGAAAGTTGGTCCCAGGAACCCACTTTAAAACTGTAAGAAGTGTCTCACTTTCCATGGTGCTTGAGAACAGCCATCATGTAGGATGCTAAAAGGTACCACCGTGTTTTCTCAGTTCTAAGATGAATAATTTTATTAACTTTTCTGAAATTGAAAATTGTCTTACAATGGAAGGGGACATTTAATATGGTTTTTCTACTTTTCTCCTAAGAGTTCTAAAAAAGTTGGTGTGTTTTAGAACTGAGAATATACTGTAGCTTTCATGTGTTCATTTAACAATCATTTATTGATTGTACCTGGCATCTTGCTAGCCTCTTGAGGCATAAAGATTAATCAGACAGGCTTACCATAGACAGTGTTCTCTCACACCCACCCAGTGGTGTGTAAAAAAGATAAACGATGTAAACCAATGAGTACTATCAGATCCAGCTTCATGGGATTGTGACCTGTGCAGTTACACAGGGCCCCACACTTAAAAGTCTTCTGCTCTGGCTTATTTTGCTCTGCTGTCACCATCTTGAAATTCTTGATAACTTTTGAACAAAGGACCCTGAATTTTCATTTTTCACTGGACCCCAAAAATTATGTAGTTAGTCTTGATTATCACATAAAGAATTCTTTCCCTTACTGAAGGTGGACACAGAACGCTTTTGGTGTCTAGAGGGAACAGTCAGCTCTGCCTGGGTGGAGAGGGGCATTTGAGCAGAGTATAAGGTTGGGAGAGAAAAATGCAGGTAGAGAGCCATACATGTGCCCGGTCACCTAAGTGTCATTCAAACTGTATGGCAGACCAGGTGCCTTCATTTATCCTCCCACTGAAAATAACTAAAAATGATGGATAACTTAAAAAAAAAAAAAAACCTTCTTAAGTGCATCAATGAGCTGGCAAGAAAGTAGAATCACTTTGGTCCAAAACTACGTGAAGGCAGAACCAGAGACGTAAGCAGAGCACTGAAGCCAGCTTCAGCGGAGAGGCTGTGATAGATTGATTGCAAAACTGGCACCCATTCTCTAGCTCTCCCTGAATTCACGACCTTTGTCATGTGCTCTTGCAGTTCCCTGCATCAAAAGGTAGTCTCTCTTTTCTACTCCATGAATCTGGTCTGAACTTGTGACTCACTTTGGTCATTTGAATGTAAGAGAAGCTATAATGTATTGGTTCCAAGCCTAGGTCTTAAGAGGTTTCCATATTTCTATTCCCTTTCTCGGTCTTCTGCCTCCACTATGAGAACAGGACCGGGATAGCCTGCTGGAGGATGAGAGATAAGGTAGGAAAGAGCCATGCCTTCCCCACTATCCTAGCCAAGACCATCCTAGATCAGCCCCTAGCCAACTGGCTTCCAAACACAGAAACGGGTCCAGCCAAGAGCCGCAGAGATGCCTACCTGACCACAACTAAGTGCAGAAACATAAGTGAACCCAGCCGAGTGAGAAGAACCATCAAGTCAAGTTAAGGACTCAAAAAATAATAAGTGCTTATTAATTTAAGTCAACGAGTTTTTGGATGGTGTGTTTTACCACAGTATTGTGGCTGTAAGTAAATGATTCAAGGGGCATTTGCTGACAGATGAAATTGAACTTCAGTCTTCATGATCTCTCAGGGTTTGAGGGAAAGAAGATAAAGTCCAGGGTCTGCTCAAAGTGAACAAATACCCCCCTGCATAAACTTAGGACTCCCAAAGGAGTGTTTTCTCAGGTACAGGTATACTAAAAAAAAACTCACCCCATCCTATACTTAGGAAACTGTAAGGAAAATGGCCTGTTTTAAACCATGGCAATGACAATGAATGGGGGCCGGGGGCAGGAAATCCCCCTAAGAATCCGTAACTACAAGCTAGACCTCACATCGGTTTGCAGTCAAACTCACTTTGCCTAGGTGATCTGAAAAAAACTCAAGCCAAGAATTTAGAATAAACTGGTCCCATATTGGTAGTGTCCCCAGATACCTGACAGAAGCAAATGTAAGCCTTTGTTAGAGGAACTCACCTTCATTTCAGGCCTCAAATGATTTTCACAGATAAAGGTCCAAAGAAAATCAACAGCTTACTGTCAAATATCACTAAACACACCAAGAAACATGGCACATGAATAAGAACCAGCAAAAACAACAGATAGCAAAAACACACCTGAAAAAAACTCAACTATTAGAATTATCAGATGCAATAAAATAACTATGTTTAATATTCTTAGAGAAATAAAATAATCTGTACCTTTAGTTCCTTTTTCTTGTTTTATTATGCTGGCACAATTGTTGGATAGAATTGATGATGGTGGGTATATATGCCTTGTTCATAATTTTAATGCTTCTGATATTTCTTCTCTAGGATTACGCTTATTGTAGGATTTTTGGAGACTCTTCTTAATCAGATAAAATAAGTTCCATTTTATTTCTAATTTATTAAGAGTTTTTATCATAAATATATGTTGAATTTTATCAGACTTTTTCTCCATCTTTTGACATGATCATAAGGTTTTTCTCCTTTAATCCATTGATGTGTTAAATTACATTTAGAGATTTTCCTAATGTTAAATTTTACTTTACTGGGATAAGCCCAACTTACATGGAATATTATGGTTTCTTTTATATACATCACTGGACTTAGCCTGCTGATATTTTGCCTCTATATTATTGAATAAAATGGGCCTGTCTTTGTTATTTATGATTTGGGATCTAGGTTATTCTAGACTCATAGAATGAGTTGGGGAGAATTACCTCTTTTCTTTTTCTCTGAAAAAGTTTGTATAAGATTGGAATGGTCTGGTATTTGTAAATTTGTGAAACATATCTGTAAAATCATCAGGCACTGGTGTTTTCTTTGTGGAATGATTTTTTTACTATTGTTTCTATTTCTTTACAAGGACTATTTAAAGGACTAGTTCAGGTTTTCTATTTCTTTTTTAATCAGTTTTGCTAAGTTATATTTTTCTAGATTTATGTCTATTTTGTTTAAGTTTTCAACTGTGTTGTCATAAAGTTGTAAATAAAAAATTTTTATTTTAATTTCTGCCTCATTTGTAGTAGTGTCCCACTTTTCAAACATAATGTTTATCTGTAGCTTTCTCTCTTTCTTCTTAATTCACATTGCCAAAGGTTTGTCCACCCCCCAGCCCCCGAGATGGCTCCCTCATCTGTTTTCTCATTGTCTTTGCTGTTGTCTGCTCATTGTTTGTCTTCTTTAGGAGGCACCGGGAACTGAACCAGGACCTCCCACGTGGGAAGCAGGTGCTCCACTTCTTGAGCCACATCCGCTCCCTTGTCCATTTTTTAATCATTCCAAAAAACCAACTTGTTAGCTTTGTTTATCTCTATTGTATCTTTTCTACTTTATTGATTTCTGCTCTTATTTTTATTATCTACTTCCTTCTACTTTTTTGTATTGCAGTAGTTCTTCAAATTACTGTGTAAATTGGAGACCCAGTTCCTTAATTTTCAGCTTTTCTTCCTTTTTAATATAAATATTTAAGGCTATAAATTATCTTTGAAAAACTATTTTCACTGCCTCTCACATGTTTTCATAATCACTTAGTTCTAAGTATTATTTTTTTTTGAGGTACCAGGGCCAGAGAGTAAACCCTGGACCTCATATGTGAGAAGCAGGTGCTCAACCACTGAGCCACATCGGTTTCCCTGAGTTGGTTTTTTGTTTGTTTGCTTGTTGTTCATTTTGTTTGTTTGTTTTTAGGAGGCACCACGGACAGAAACTGGGACCTCCCATTTAGGAAGCAGGGCCTCAACCGCTTGAGCCACATCCTCTCCCTCTAAGTATTTAAAATTTTCCATTATGATTTCTTCCTTGACCCATGAGTTATTTGCATGTTTTTAATTTCCAAATAGAAATACCTAGTTCATATTTTTGTTATTAATTTCTTTTTTTTTTTTTTTTTTAAAGATTTTATCCATTCATTCATTCATCCCCCCCCCTGCTGCCTGCGCTCGCCGGGTCAGCCAACCACACCGCGCGGGCGGGCCCGCCCCCACCAGGAGGCCCCGGGAACCGAACCCAGGGCCTCCCACACGGCAAACGGGAGCCCCACTGATTAAGCCACAGCCGCCTCCCCATTTTTGTTATTAATTTCAAACCTAATTGCATTGTGATAAAAGAATCGGACCTTTATGATATTTATTCTTTGAAATTTATAAAATGAGCTCTGTGCCTATTATATAATCAATGTTTAGAAATGTACCAAGGTGGCCCCCAATTATCCTCACTTTCAGGTATTTATGTCCTTGGGTAGTCCCCTCCCACATAGAATAATAGGGCTGATATGGACAACCAATTGGATGTTGCAGAAATGATAGCCTATGACTTTTGAGGCTAGGTCATAAAACACTTTGCACCTTTCACCTTGCTCTCTTAGACTGCTCACTCTGGGGGAAGCCAGCTGCCACATCATGAGGACATTCAAGCAGCCATGTGGGAAGACCTACATGGGGAGGAACTGACGCTGCCTTCCAATCAGGACAAACCTGCTAGTCATATGAATGAGCCAGTTTGGAAGCAGACCCTCCAGTGCCAATCAAGCCATCGTATGACCGCAACCCCTGACAACGTCTCTCTGAATTTCAAAATAAACATTGAGGCAAAATCACCTAGTCAAGCTGTTCCTGAATTTCTGATCCACAGAAACTGAGAAAGAATAAATAATAAATGCTTATTATGAGTTTGTGCAACAATAGCTAACTAATACAGTTTGGAGAAGATTTTGTACTCTCCAATTGTAGAAACAGAATTATGTCCAAGTCAGGCCTCTACTGTTAAGTTTTATTGTTCATATCTTCAATATATTTGCTGGTTTTTGTTTGCTTGACATATCAACAATGTAAAGAAAGGTGTTGAAATCTCCCACTGTGATAGTGAGTTTGTCTGTTTCTCCCTACAGTTCTGTCAAATTTTCTTTATGTATTTTAATCCTACTTTGCTAGGTACATACATGTTAGGATCAAAAACTAAAAAATAAAACTCATTATTTTCAGATGATGTAATCATTTCCTTAGAAAATAGAAAAGAATTTAAAGACAAATTATTAGAAGTAATAGAATTTAGGAAGGCATCTAGATGAAAGATCTATATACAAAAGTCACTTTCATATATACATTTTTGTTTATACATTAGCACAATAATAATAATATGTAAATTTAAAGTACATCTTTTATAATAGCTATAAAATGTTATACACAATAATAAATCTTATAAAAAGATGCAGAAATTTATAAATATTTGCTGAAAATCATTAAAGAAGAACTAATCAATGGAAATGTACTTCATGTTCATGGATAGGAAATCTTAATTTTGTGATGATGTCAGTTCTTCCCAGACTGATCTCTAGAGTCAATGCAATTACAGTCAAATATAGTATAATTTGATAAGGTGATACTAGAATTCATATACAAAGTAAAGTGATCCAGAATGACTAAAAAGGTTTTTTAAACCTTTTATCATGGAAAATTTAAAAGATACCAGTATAGAGAGAATAGTATAACAAATCTCCATGTATCTAGTATCCAACTTCAATGATTATAAATCCATGGCCCATTTGGTTTCATCTATACCCTCCACGCCACCTCTTTTTGTATTATTTTGAAGCAAGTCCTAGATATAATGTGATTTATTAATAAATATTTTGGCATATATCTCTAAAATACAAGAACTTTTTTGTTAAACATAATCACAATACCTTTTCACATCTAAAAATTAATAATTCCTCAATATCAACTATTCAGTATTTCCCAGATTCTTCTTATGTATTGTAATTGATTGGTATCATGTAAATCTTTTTTAAATTATAGGTTCCCTCTCAGTTCCTTCCTCCTTTTTTCAGCAAATGTGTTTGTTGAAGAAACCAGGTTGTTTAACCTGAGAGTTCCCCACAGTTTGGATTTTACCTCTGGAGTCATTGATCATATTTCTCTATCTCCTATATTACCTATACATTGGTAATTAGGTCTACAAGTAGGTTCAGTTTTTTTGGCCAGAAATCTTCATAGGTGGTTTTGTATATTTCCATCAGTTTGTAAATCATATCTGTTTGTTTTTCTTTTTATGATGCCTCTTTTTTATGTATTAGAAGTTGCAAGATGGTGATATAGCAATTATATAATCCCTTCTTCACTTAGCTGTAGTACTTCTATAAAGAGGAAATTTCCTCCTCAATTATTTAGTTACCCTAAGGTACAGTTCATACATACAGGAAAAAAACACGTGATTTGTTCCCTTTACCTTTTGTTTTTAAAAACAGTGAATTGGAGGGGGGAAATGAACCTTGATTTCAGAAAGTGAAAAAAAATAAACTTTGACCACAAATTATCAGTTAAAATGGGTCATAGACCTAAATGTAAAAGGTATGACATTAAAGCATCAAGAAAAAAATATAGGAGAATATCTTTATGACCCTAGCATGGACAGATATTTCTTAAACGGGATGCAAAAAGTACTAACCATGTAAGAAAAGGTTGACAAATTAGACTTTGTTAAAATGTAAAACTTAGGTTCATAAAAAAACACCATTAAGAAGATGAAAAGGCAAATAAATTTGGAGAAGATGTTTTCAACACATAGATCCATAAAAACTCATATCCAGACTACATAAAGAATTCCTACAAAGCAATAATAATCACACATACAAACCCAAAATTTTAATGGGCAATAAAATTGAATGACTACTTTTCTTTTTTTTAAAAAAAAAGGATTAATTTATTTACTTTTATCCATTCCCCCCCCTCCATTTTTGCTGTTTTTGTGTCCATTCGTTGGGCAATTCTCTGTGTCTGTTTCCTGTCCTCTCTTCTCATCCTTCTCTTCCTGTCTTCACCAGAATTCGACCCTGGGAAACTCCAATGTGGTGAAAGGCGTCCTACTGCCTGCAACACCTTAGTTCCTGGTTTTTTGGCACATCTCGTCTTGGCTCTCCCTTTTGTCACTCTCCTGTTATGTCATCATCTTGCTGTGTGGCTTGGTGGGGCCTGAGGGTGCACCTGCGCATGGAGCCTGGCGGCCCACGCGCCTTCTATATTTTTCTTTTATTTTTACCATGAGGTCCCAGGTATCGAACCCAGGCCCCTCCATATGGAAGATGGATGCCCAACCATTTGAGCCACAGCTGCCCCCGACTACTTTTCAAAAGAAGATCTCCACACCTCAGGGATCCATCCCCTCCCCCTGAAACTTTAAACAACCAGCAAGAACTAGCAGAAACATCTTTCTCAATGCTCCAGAAAACAGTTAAAGGGTTGCAGTAATAGAGTGAGCGCCAAACCAAGGAAAAGACTACTTAAAAACAGTAGGCTCTTGTGACACTCTAGTTGGCCCCTACCCCACCCTTCACCAGTTCAGTGTGGAACCAGCCCATGTTCCCAGTGTGGAAACTTGGTCCTAGTTTCAGAGGGAGCAGAGAAATCCTTGTGCACATACAAGGAGCGTGAATGTCTGGTCCAATCTTTCTGATGATGGCCTGAGGAACTGAGCCAGGATATCTGTCACATACTCGGTATCCCAGAACTTTCCCTTTGTGTAGAAGGCTGCCTGAGGGAAGAGATTGCTGGATGTAGGACACAAAATGTAGTGGCTGGGACCATGAGGAGGCTGCCTCCTAAGGAAGAGGGGACATTTATATCTATGAAAACAGAATTCCTAAGAAAATGTTAAAAAAAAAACAAACTCATTTTATTGTATGTAAATTATACCTCAATAAAACTGATACGAAAGGAAAAAAAAAAAAAAAAAAAGAACTGCAAAGAAATCTTAAAACAAGACAAGACAAAACAAAACAAAACAGAATTCCTAAGACCACATGTACATTCCCAAGACAAGCTGCATGTGTGGAAAGAATCAGATAGCCCCTACACTTTGGCCTCAAGCTCTTCTCTAAATTCATTTTATGGATATGTTCTGAAGGGCATCTCTCACACAGGACAATCTGCAAAGACTGAGAAAGGTGTCTTCTTTCTTTCTTTCTTTCTTTCTTTTTTTTTTTTTTTGTTAGCTACTGGCATACAAGAAAAAGCTCTATCTTACCCTAGCTGGATAGAATCTTAAGAAACAGATTCCTCAGAGTCTAAATTCCATCAACAATACATTAAAATATCCAAATGTCCAGGTTTCAACAAAAGATTACAAACAATACTAAGAAACAAGAAACAATGGCCTAGGCAAAGGAGAAGATTAAAGGAATAGAAACCATCAATGAGGGATATACCAGACAAAGACTTTTTAATAACTGTCCTAAGTATGCTCAAAGAGCTAAAGGAAATCAGGCAAACGATAGATGAAAACAAAGAGAATATCAATAGAGAGATGGAAATTAAGAAAAGGAACACAAAAACCTGAAGACATTAACAGAAATTTAAAATTCCCTAGAGGGGATCAACAGCAGAATGGAGCTGTCAAAAAAAAGAATCAGTGAACTTGAAGTTAAGTTGATTGAAATCACCCAGTCTGAGGAACAAAAGGAAGAAATAATGAAGAAAAGTAAACAGAGCCTGAAGAACCTGTGGGACACTGATTTAGTTTATGAAAATAAATGGGTAAACTTTTATAATGGGAGTTTATTAGGTTAAAAGCTTACAGTTCTGAGGCTGTGGAAGTGTCCAAATCAAGACATCATCAATGATGCTGTCTCATCAAATTGTAGGTATGGTGATCAGGCATATGGCAGGATGAAATGGTGATTCTGCCGGTTTCTGCCTTCTCTTCCGGGCTCACTTTCTTCCCAAACTCAGCCGTGGGTGATCAGGAATATGGTTCATCTCTCCCCTCTCCTCCAGGCCTCATCTCTTTCAGCCTCTCAGAGGCATCTTTCCATGCCTCTGGCCTCTGTTGTCTCCAGCCTCCAGTCTCCAGCCTCCAGGACTCTCTCTCAGCCATTCTGGGTTTCTTTGTCTCTGTGGCTTTTTTCTGGGTCTGTGGCTTTATTCCTCCGTTTATAAAAGACTCCAGTAAGAGGATTAAGATCCACCCTGGGCTACAGGCTACTACAGCAATCTAATCAAATGGTCCCTAATGGATCTTATCTAATCAAAGATTTACAATAGGTTCACTTTTAGAACATAATTTTCTTGGGTCCACATAAAAGGCTCAAACCAACACAGACACTATCAAGAGTACCATTATATGCATTGTGGGTGTCTCAGAAGGAGGAGAGAAAGGGGCAGAAAGAATATTCAAAGAAATAATGGTTAAAAACTTCTTCCCAAATTTAATGAAAGATATGAATATAAACATCCAAGATGTCCAATGAACTCCAAACAGGATAAACTGAAATAGACCCAGTCTACAACATATTATCATCAAACTAGCAAATGCCAAAGATAGAGAGAATTCTGAAAGCCACAATAGGGAAGCGAAGTGTCACATAAAAGTGACCCTCAATAAGATTAAGTGCCTATTTCTCATCAGAAACCCATGGAGGCAAGACAGCAGTAGCATGGCATATTTAAAGTACAGAAAACATAAAACTGCCAACCAAGAATCCTATATCCAGAAAAACTGCCTTTCAGAAATGAGGGAGAGATTAAGATATTTCCAGATAAACAAAAGCTGAGAGAGTTTGTCACCACTAGACTGGCCCTACAAGAAATGCTAAAGAGAGTTCTTTAGGTTGAAATGAAAGGGCATTAGATAATGAATTGAAGCTGCATGAAGAAATAAGGATCTTCTGTAAAGGGTAATGACAGTGGTAAATATAAATGCCAGTACTGTTGTATTTTTGGTTTGCAACTTCACTTTTTACTTTCTACAGGATCTAAAAGTAAATGCACAAATGTACTTATACATCAGTGGTTTTGGACTCATAATGTATAAGCACACAATTTTTAACAAGAAGTTCGTAAAAGTGGGGGAACAGAAGGGAACATTGTTTGTGTATATTGTTTGTGTATACTATTGAAGGTAAGTTTTATCAAATGAGAGTGTTATAGATTTAAGATGCTAAGTTTAAGCCCAATGGCAAAAGACTTGAATAGACATCTGTCCAGGGAGGAAATACAAATGGTAAAAAAACACATGAAAAAATGTTCAACATCACTAGCAATTAGGGAAATACAAATCAAAACTACAATGAGATATCATTTCACACCTATTAGAATGGCCACTATTAAAAAGTCAGAAAACTGCTTTTGTTGGAAAGGATGTGGAGAGTTAAGAACACTTATTCACTGTTGGTAGGAATGTAGAATGGTACAGCTACGTGAAGGACTGCTTGGCAGTTCCCAAGGAAGTTGAATATAGATTTGCCACGGGACTTGGCAGTGCCACTACTAGGTATGTACCCAGAAGAACTAAAAGCAATGACATGAACAGACATCTGTACACCAATGTTCATAGCAGTGTTACAATTACCAGTTGATGGGAACAACCCAGGTGTCCATCAACCAATGAATGGATAAACAAATTGCGGTGTATTCACTGATGGAATATTATGCAGCTGTAAGAAGAAATGAAGTCGTGATGCATATGACAACATGGATGATCCTGGAGGACATTATGTTGAGTGAAGCAAGTCAGACACAAAAACACAAATACTGTATGATTGTGCTATTATGAACTAAATATATTTTATAAACTCACAGAGTTAATAACTATAATATAAGCCACGAGAAAACAGAATGAAGTTAGAGAATGAAAAGCTGAGGATTAATCTGTGCAGAATTGGTAAAAAAGTTGTCTGTAAATCTTTGGAAATGAATAGGAATGGTGAAAACACATCATAGTGCTTGTAACTAGCAGTGCTATTATATGGGTATGACAGTGGTTGAAAGGGAAAGTCTAAAGTCATGTATATTACTAGAAGGAAAGCTAAAAAATGTAGCATGGGACTGTATAGCATAGTGAAACCTCATGTGAAATATGAGTATGGGTAATGTTGCATATATAAGACTGTTTTTCTTTGAAACTGAACAAATGTATGTTAATATTACAAGATGTTAATATCAGGCAAAAATTCAACAAAAGCAAACTATGGACAGTAGTATATAGTAATATATTAATAATCTTCCATTAAGGGTTAAAAAAGGAATTATACTAAGTCAAAGAAACTACATACAAAGTACTACATATTGCTTGACGCCATCTATACAAAGTATAAATCCAAATAAACTAGAGAGATGGAAACAGAATAGCAGCTATGTAGGACAGGGGACCCATATAGAGATTGAGAAGTGAAAAGTTTTGTTGTTTTTTTGTTTATTATTATTATTTGTTTATCATTGGAATAATGAAAATGTTCTAATGATGATTGAAGTGATGAATGCACAACTATGTGATTATACTAAATACCCTTGATTGTACACTTTAGATGGATTGTATGCTTTATTAATACGTATCAATAAAATTTATTTTATTTTTTTAAGTGAAAGATAAAAATAAATTTTAATTTTAATTTTTAAAAAATTAAGCCCAATGGTAACTACATAGAAAATATTGGAGAAAATGCAAGCTCATAGAGACAGAAAGTTGAGTACAGGTTGCTGGGGGCAAGGGTGGGTCAGTGGGCATAGGGAGTTAATGCACAATGGCTATCTAGTTTCTTTTGGGGAAGATGGGGAAGTTTTAATAATGGAAGGTGATGATGATACTGCAACATTGTAAATATGAGTAATCCCAGTGAATGGTATGTTTGGGAGTGGTTGAGATGGGAAAGTTTATGTTGTATATTTGTTCCCACAATTTTTAAAAATTGCCATTAAAGAGATCATGACAATTTAATGCAACAGGTGATCCTGAACTGAATCTCTCAAGGGAGGAGAAAAGGCTCAAAAGGACATTATTGGGTCATATGAAAAAATATGAAATGACTTTAAGCTTTATATCAATAATAAATTGCTTGAACTTGATAACTGGACTTAAGGTGGTTATGAATATCCTTGCTCTTAAGAACTGTACATGGCAGTATTAAGTGTTCAAGGAACATGATGTATACAATGTGCACACAAATGTTCACAATGGATAACTAAATAGAGAGGGAGAGAGAGAGAGAGAGAGAGAAGGAGAGAGAGAGAAAGAGGTGGATTGATACATTGATGGATAGATAGAATGTTATGGTAAATGTGGCAAAATGTTAATATTGGTGAATCTGGGTATCTGTGAAGATAGGGGTATGATGGAGTTTTCTGCATGGGTTTTGTTTTATTTTTGTAACCGTCCTATAAGTTTGGAAGCATTTCAAAATAAAAAGCTTATATTAAAAAAAAAATCAACACCCCCCCCCAAAAAAAAAGAGGATCTCTAACCAGCCAATAAGCATATTGAAATATCTTTACTCATTAAAAGAATGAAAATTAAAACCTCAATGAAATACCACTACACACCCAGGTGAAAGGCTACAATTTAAAAAGACCAACAATACCAAGTGTTGATGAAGCTATGGAGTAGTTAGGACTCTCCTATATTGCTGGTGAGAGTGCAATGGTACAACCATTTTGGAAAACTGGCAGTGTCTTCTGAAGATAAACATATGCCAAACCCATAGTACAGCAATTCCACTCCTAGATAAATATCCCCAAAAGTGAGGGCATATGTCCACCAAAAGACATGTGTAAGAATGTTCATAGCAAGTTTATTCATAATGGCCCCAAAGTGGAAACGACAAAAAATGTCCATCAATGGGAAGATAAATAAATTGTGGAATATTCATATGGAAGACGATGCATAAAAAAGAGCAAACTACCACTACATGCTACAAGAGAGGATTTCACAGACATAATGATGAGTGAAAAAAAGACACAAAGGAGCACATATTATGTAAGTTCATTTATATAAAGCACAAAATCAGACAACACAAATCTATTATAATAAAAATCAAAATAGTGGTTATCTCAGGGGTAAGTACTGACTGAGAAGGGGCATGAGAAGCCTTCTTGGATTTTGGACAATTTTCTATCTTTGCTACTCAAAGTAGCAAACTAGGAGTATCAGCATCAACTGAGAGCTTGTTAGAAATCCACAATCTGAGGTCCCCCTATAGACCTAGTAAGTCATATGCACATTAAGTTTTGAGAATTGCTCTTCTTTTATTTATTTATTTATTTATTTATTTATTTTTATTGTGGGTAAAAATCAAATTTTTCACAATACATACCAATATTTGTAAAATGATATATAAATATATATGCATATATGTGCATTTGCTTACAAAAATGTTATATATATATATATATATATATATATATTTTTTTTTTTTAAGGTGCTTAGATTACCTAAATATTACATGGAAACTACAGGGATTCCCATGTTGCCTACCTCCCACACCTCCCACAACATCCCACAAAAACATATCCCACAAGTGTGGCCCATCACCCTCAATGGACCACACTTGAGAATTGCTCTTCTATATCTTGTTTTGAGTGATAATTACATAGATGGATATAAATGTAATTTTTCATCAATCTACACATTTAAGATTAGTGTACTTTATGCATTTTACTATGTGTCCTTTTTATCTCAATAAAAATCAAAATAACAAAATAAAAGTAATAATTTAGTTCCCTAGACTAGTCCAAATGTGTCTAATAAGATTTTTTGGATATCATTATAAACTAATAAATTTAAACATATTTGATGTATTTTAATCCATTGAAGTTATTCTTATTTATGCTCCATTTTTTCCCATCTGTGGCCAAAGGGAGTATCTTCAAGTTGACTTTCTAACTTGACCTCAGAAATATTTAATAATTTCCTTGCTTTCTAATATAAGAAAAATTTCCAGTTCATTTTGTATATTTTCTGTCCCAGACCTGAAAAAGGCTATTTTCCCAAGGATCCTAGGGTCCTTTTAATTTAAAATGGTATTAAAAGCTCCAAACTTTTGGGTGATATGACAGCTTATTAATTATCCTATTCTGAAGAAGAAGAATAAAGAGGTGTGATGTGCTCCATAGGTATCAGGACTTATTAAGAAGCTATAGCACTGACCATGTGATGCTTGCTCAGAAAGACAAAATGATCAGTACAGTAGACTAGAGAGCTCAGAAACAGATCTTTATATGGAACTTGGGTGTATAACAGAGGTGGCATGGCAGGCAAGTGGAAAGGGGGGTAAATAGTTAACCATTTTTTTTTAATGAATTGAATCCCTACTTCACACAATACACAACTCCAGTTAAGGAGTTAAATGTCAAATGCAACACTTTTTTTTTCCACTTTTTTTTTATTTTTTAAAAGATACTTTGATTACATAAATGTTGTATAGGGGATTCCCATATGCCCCACTTCCCATACCTCCCACATTTTCCCACATTAGCAACATCTTTCATCAGTACATTCATTGCAATTGATAAGCACATTTTGAAGTATTGCCACTAAGCATAGATTATAGTTTACATTGTAGTTTACACTTTCTCCCATTCGACTCTGTAGGTTATGGTGAATATATAATGGCTTGTATCTGTCATTGTAATATCATTCAAATGTTTCCCAAGTCCCAAAAATGCCCCCCCACACCTGTTTTTCCCTCTCCCTAACCCCAGAACATCCATAGGTCATTGCTTCCACAACAATGGTATTTCTTCCATTGCTAGAATCACAAGTAGTCTATAGTAGAACACTAGTAAGTTTATTATAGTCCATAGTTCATTTTTCAATCCTGAGGACTCTGGGATGGTGATGCCCACTCCACCATTAATTGAGGGGGGCTTCGATCCCATACATCCGATAGATGGGACTCTCTTGCTTGCCATTGTAGGCACTCTCGGTTCCTTAGTATGTTGTTTGTCCATCATCTCCTCACCATTAGTTGTCCTGGGTGAGTAGGTGTTGCAACTCTGTTGAGATTCAGAGCTCAGCTGGCACATGGACAGCCCAAAGATTTATGTCTCTTGGATATACACCTACCAACTCTAGTACTAATTATAGGTTCGAATAGAAGGATAGAAGAGTCATCCATAGGGAAACCACTGCTGAGTCTAACTCAGTCCCACTGAGAAGCGTAAATACCAGATTAGGGCCCACCGGCAAGGGGCCAAAGTCCTGAGCTGTCTGCCCTGAGTATAGTGTCTGGATGTCTCCATATCCCTGAGGAGCTTCACTATTTGGGGTTGTATCTACTTTGGCTGTCAATGAGATCCTGTTGAGACGTGCGTATGCGCTGCCTCTGGGGTGGCCTCCCAACTCGTTTTGAATTCTGTTAGCCATACAAACCCATTTGTCTTTAGCTTTTCTCCCTTTTGGTCAAGGTGTTCTGTTTTGTTTTGTTTTGTTTTGTTTTGTTTTGTTTTTCCAGATGCATTGCTAGTTGGCGCTTGATAGTAATCCCTCAGTGTAGGAGACTCATCACCGGGAATCATGTCTCATACTGGGGGGAAGTTATTGCTTTTATATGCTGAGTTTGGCTTAGAGAGATGCCACATTTGAGCAACAAGGAGGCTCCCCGTAGGTAACTGTTAGGCACAACACAACACTAAGCTAAATTTCAATTTCAAGAGCAAAGGTTCATAAACATAGTCATCAATATCAAGGGTCCTTCAGTGGGCCATCCTCCTTCACAAGTCATTGTCCCTCTCCTTGGGGCATTCTTGTTGTTCCATTAGAGAATGTGGCAGAGCTCCCCCAGATGGGAAATTGATATTTTTTGGTTATTGTGCAACACTCTTAATAGAAGTATAAGTAAATATCTTTATGACCTTAGATTGGGAAGGATTTCTTAAATAAGACACAAAAAAGCACCAACAAGGAAAGAAAAGATTGATTATATTTGACTATATTAAAGTTAAGTACTTCTATTCATAAATCACTTTAATAAGAATGAAAATAGCTATAAAAGGGGAGAAGAGATTTGCAACATATTTAACTAATTAAAGATCGGTATCAAGAATTTTTAAAATTTCTTCTTACAATCAACGTTTCAAACCAATAAAAAAAAGACAACAAATAGAAACATTGACAAGATATATGGGCAGGGAATTCACAGAAGAGGAAGCACATATGCAAATATACACTCGAAGAGATGCTCAAACTTATTGTAACCAGGGATTTGCAAATCAAGACCAGAATGAGATGTCATCTTATATCCATTTGATTTTTGATTATCAAAAATTAAGAAATTTGAAAATTCTAAGTGTTGGAGAGAATGTAGTTAACAGGATCTTGTGCATTTCTGATAGAGGTGTAAATTAACCACTTAAAATAATTTAGCATTAGTTTGCAGAGTTTGACATTCATGTACCCTCAAGTATAATATTCAAAATATTAACAAGCAATGCCACATGCGCACTGAGAAATCAAAAGAGATATCTGACCAGTCAGCCTGGATGCTAGCCAGTAGCTCTACTGGTATATACTGGCTGACTACTAATCCTACATATTCTACAACCAAGCATCCTACCCCTGGTTATATACCCAGTGGAAATTTTTGTTCATTTTTATCGAGACAGATATAAGAATATTCACAGAAAGATTATTTGTGACAGGAAAAAAAAAACCAAAACTAAAAACAACTCAAATGCCCATTAACCGAAGAATGGATAAAATAATTGTGGAATAGTCACACAATGGCATATTATACAGAGCATGCAAAAATATGAATAAATATTAGTTAATATAATGTTGAGCTTAAGAAAAGCTCCCAGAAGATTGTATATGCCCTAATACTCTCTTCATAATGTTCAAAACCCACAAAAACTGTATAATATATTGTTTTGACTACACATACTTTTGATAAAAGTACAAAAACAAAAAAACAGGCCAGGGGGAGTAGATGTGGCTCAAGCAGTTGGGTGCCCACCTCTCACATGGGAGGTCCTGGGTTCGGTTCCCAGGGCCTCTTAAAGAAGACAAGCTGATGCAACAAGCTGACACAACGAGCTGACACACTAGCAGACCCAACGAGCAGGAAGAGGATGTAGCTCAAGTGGTTGGGCATCCACCTTCCACATGGGATGTCCCAGGTTTGGTTCCTGATGCCTCCTAAAGAAGACAATCAGAGACAATGAGCAGAATCAATGAGCGGACACAATGAGCAGACAAATGAGGGAGCCATCTGGGGTGAAGGGGGAAATAGGCCGGGGAATGAAAATCACAAATTTGGATTGGGGGAGGTACAAGTATATGATAAGGTAGGGGCAGATAGGTAGCTCTTCTAGCTCTTGGGTTGGGTGATAGGTTTAGAGATATTCATTATATTCTTTTATAAATAAGTGAATAAACACACAAATAAACAAAATAAAAGAGGTCCATGTCCAAAGATGACAGTAACCCATGAACTAAAGGGTATGGTTTATCCAATTCAATGCATCTTGAGTCCATTAAAAAATAAAAGGCAAGCTTGAAATATAGCAGAGAATAAGAAATTTTAAGAATGGCTAAGAAGCAACAAGTAGACACCGCAAGAAGATGCCACAACCAGCAGGGAGCAGAAGTGGCTCAAGCAGTTGGGCACTCATCTCCCAAATGGGAGGTCCTGGGTTTGGTTCCTGGTACCTCCTGAAGAAGACGAGCAAGACAGTGAGCTGGAGCAATGGGCTGATGCGGCAAGCTGATGCAACAAGATGATGCAGCAAGATGATGCAACAAGGAGACACAAAGAGGAAACACAATGAGAGACACAACAAAGCAGGAAGCAGAGGTGGCTCAAGTGATTGAGCACCTCTATCCCACATGTGAGATCCCAGGTTTGGTTTCCGGTGCCTCCTGAGGAGAGGATGAGCAGACACAGAGAGAACACAGCCAATGGACACAGAGAGCACGCAGCCAGCGCAAACAATGAGGGGAGAGGGATAAATAAATAAAAATAAATCTTAAAAAAAAGAAATAAAGGAAGTTCTTAAAACAAAGTATATCATGTGGAAGAAGTGATCTCAGCTGGAAGGTCTAAGAAGTAATGAGGAATAAAGAAAATGGCAAATATGTGAAATGGCAAATATGTGGATAATGATAAACACACCTTGAATCTATAAACCAATAATAATATGGCCTGGTGGGCTTTTTACAGATAGAATTAAAATTAGACAACAATAGTATATAAATCTGGAGAGGAAAGAATGGAATTAAATTGTTCTGAGGGCCTTGTATTTTGAGGGAAAAGGAAAAAGACATTGATTAATGTTGCACTTTGGTAATTATATAAGTTAAAATGTCTAGAATTATCTTTAAAAGAATAGAAATTGAGTGTGTAACTTCCAAAATAGCTGTAGAAAAATTGAAATAAGACATATTCAGTGAAAGTGAGAATCCAAGCACCATTTCAGGATAGACTGTGGGGATAGTGGCCGGGGGTGAGGTTAATGAAAATAGATGAGAGTCAGATTATGGAGGTTCTAGGGGGCCTGACTGAGGAGTTGGACTCCTAAGCAATGGGGAGTCAGGGAAGGGTTTTAAGCAAGGACTGACATAATGAGAAAGAGCACTCAGAAAAAAGTATAAATATACACCAGATTTTACATATCTCTCTCTCTCTCTCTCACAAAGATAACCAGAAATCTCGAACTTTGCCAGTTGGTGAATAAAAATGCCATTCATTAGTATTTACAACTAAATTTTGGTAACTTAAAACACAGACTTTTTTCAAACAAGCAAAAAGTTGGGGCTTTAAGCCCTAGCAAGCCAAGCCAGAAGTTTGTAACCTGAGGGCCCAATAGTTCACAGACATGTCACTCCAAACTGGCACTTGGTCCCCATCATTGGGTCCAAAGTCTTCATTGCCAGAAATTTCCATGTGCCATTGTTAGTAGAATTGAAATGCTGCTACAATGGCTCGATACCTGAGATTCAAGCTATCCCCTATGAAATGGAGAGAATGTTTTTTCTGTTATGCTCAGTTGGGGGAGGTCTCTGATGATTCTTCAAGAGTCACGCTCCTGCTGAAACTCCATTCCTGTTGATGTTATCACCAGATCACTGGGAACCAGTGAAGCAGGAACCCAGCCATGCTGCATGCTGGTGGAGCTGGAATTCAGCTGTGCCTGAACACCAAGGAAATGGAATGCTCCCATTACACTCAAGGCAGAAAGTCTATGTCATCACCTTTAGGAGGTGAGAAAGAGATTCTCCTTCTGAGGAATGAACAATGGAAGGGAAGAGAGGAGCCAAAGCAAAGTAGATGAACCTCATGGTTTTATAGAGATCAGTGATTTAACTCTTCCAATTCAAACTTATAGTCCCTGTCTCCTAGTGTACAAACCTGCTACCAGAGTGGCTGGGTTAGAATTACCTCCATTACCAGTCACTCTCTTATACCTAGAACCAGCACTCAATCTCCATTGTTTAGTTTCTATTGCTAGAGCTTGATCATGTGCCCAATTCCTTCTTCCATTTACAGTGAGCACTCTCTCAATGGCTTGTGGTCTCTTTCCTGCCATGAGGCTTATGTTAGGGTCTCCCCCATCCAACAGCCATATTTGTATATGTCTGAAAAGAGTTGAGGACTTTTCTTTAGGCCCTGTGTAAATCATTAGATGCAAATAGATATAAAAGGAGGATTTGCCTAACCTCTATCAGAAGCTTCTAAGCCTCAGTTCATGCCCAGCCAAGACATTCTGTTATATTTATATAATTTTAAAGCAACTTTAAAAGTAGTTTTATATTTTTAATAATTTTATTGATGTATAACATACATACATATGGTGCATAAATTATGCGTGTATGACTTTATGAACATGTCACAAAGTAAATGCATTCCAGTAACCAACCCTTATCAGGAAACAGAACATTATCATCACTAAAGTATAGTTTTAAAATAAGGAGGACTTGGTAAGAGGATAAAGGAAGAGATTGAGGTCACCCCCAGGGTTCTGGTTTGGATAACTGGATAGATTGTAGTACCATTCATGGAAAAAGGAAATGCAAAAGGAGGAGAGTATTTCTTATATGCATTTGAAACTGTGGGATTAGAACTCTAGAGAAAGATTGGGGCTGGATCGATAGATTTGATGACCATTGTGGGGACCCAGGGCCCCCTCCTCAAGTCCTCAGCACATGACCTAGACATAAATTAAAGGTTAACAACCCTCCCCAGAGGGAAGAGAATGTGTAGATGGTATCATAAACTATAATCTTCCCAAAGCAGTAAACGTCCTTGTTAAACATCCTTCCTACCAACATAGTGAAAACATCACCAGACCCCTGTGCACCATCACGGGACCCTAGCAGAACTCTGTTCTCATACCCTACACAATATCCTTGTCACCCCTTATATCACCCCTCATTTTCCTGTCTCTTTGAGGAATGCTATCTTCATTCTCTTAACTGCCACCATCAGAGAGCCTCTCCTGTCCATAAGTTGCAATAAAGCTTATTCCCAACTAAATGTCAGGTGTGTTCTTTGGTTTCACAGCCGCACCAACTCATGCCCTTCAGGAGTTGGGTTGTAACAACCATATTTTCTGAACCAAGAACTGGGAAGCATGGCTTGCAGTGGATTTTTGTGCTTCTCCTGGGTTCAAGAGAGAACATTTTAATACAAAAGTATTGACATTCTTGGGATATTTCAATTTGTTCTCTATCCTATGTCTCCTTGTCTGTGAAACTGAGATAAAAATGGTATCTATAGAGTTCCTTTTTTTTTTTTTTTTTCCTTGCGGTACCAGGGGCCAAGAATTGAACCTGGGACCTTGAATGTGGGAAGCTGGTGCTCAACCATTGAGCCACATCTGCTCCCCTGAGTTGTTTGTTTTGCTTGTTATTTGTTTTTCTTTTTTTAGGAGGCACGAGTAACCAAACTGGGACCTCCCATGTGGGAAGCAGGTGCTCAACTGCTTCAGCTACATCCACTCCCCTCTGTAGAATACTTGTGAATATTTAATGAATAAGTAAATGCAAAATGCTTAGAACAATGTCTGGCACATAGAAAATAGTAAATGTTAGCTATAACTATTTATGGGGATAAAGCCACTAAAGACTTGAAATTAAAACTGTTCTCTAGATTGGGAGACATAATTTCTCACTATAGAGCAGGTATTAGAAAATAAACCAGATGGGCCCAGCCAGTAACCCCTTTAAGTTGTGGCAAGAGGGTCCATTTCTGGTTCTTGTTCTTTAGAGAACACTCATACACAAACATACCACAGTTTATTAAGGAACACATGGATGACTCTGCCACTCCAAATCCAGAGCTGCTGGAATTATTCCTAGTTATTATGTCCGGAAAAAAAAAGTCTTAAGAAAGAACAAACAATTTACAATATTAAATGATTATAAACTTTGGTTTAGAACATTGGCATGGTTCTTAAAAGAATAATATACTTTGATATTTAGCCAAAAAAAGAACAATATTTCCAAAAAAGAATAGATATTTTCAAGAAATGGTTTTGAAATTTGATGATAACATGGACAAAAATGTAAGATAGATAAAAAGTATGATAAAATAATCACTGTCTGAGATGGAAAAGTGAAAATGAGATTAATAATTTAATGGACAATGTAATATAAGAATAAATAATACATAAAATTTCAACAAATGGAGGGACTTCCGGGAAGATGGCGGACTAGTAAGACACGGGAATCTCTTCTCCAGAAAAATAGCTAGAGGACAAGCTGAAACAGCCCCGAAAAAGATCTTCTAGGGTTTAGTTCAGCAAGTGAAGGCTGCACACCACCAGGGGAGAGAGGGACAGAAGAGGGAAATCGCGACTACAGAACTGTGAGTTGCAAGTAGCAGCTTCTGCTGCTGCCGGCACCCTCCCCCACACTCTTCAGAATTCTCGGGCCCCTGGGCCTGCGACCACTGACAAAGGGGGCTTCAGGGATCTGCCACTTCCGGAAAGGGGAGAGAGAGGGACACAGCCTTAGGCTGACTCAGGTTCAGACCTGAAATTTGGGCTGCAGAGCCCCACGGACCCTTTCACACAGCGGTTTGCCCTGGGAGCCCGGAAAGGACTGGAGAAATCCGATCCTCACAACCTCCCTCTCTTCTAGCCTGGACTAATTGTTGAGGACACCACAGGAGAGGGGAGAGAGAGCCTGGGGCTGACCCTGCTTTTGACTCCCAGGTTTGGTCTGCCCTGTCCCGAGAGCCCTTCCAGGCTGGGTGGGGCTGCGCCACTGTTTGACTTGGAGCCTGCAAGGGGCTAAAGATATACAAACCTCCCAATCTCATCCTCTACTAACAGGGACTGATTGTTGAGGATTCAGAAGGGAGTGGAAATATTTCCTAGCGGGGAAAAGGGGGGCGCTACGAGAGAAGTCTGGAGAACTGTCTCAGAAAGTTTGAATCACAGGGCTCCTAGCCCCCAGACAGGAAGCTCTATCACATTGATCTGGTCTGTATCACAACAAATACCCTCGACCAGGCATTGAATGAGCGCAGCCAACAAGCGCCATCTCCTGGCAGATCAAGGAAGTACACATAAGAAAATTAATGAGAGTCTTTTCCTGGCCTCTATAGCCTCCTTGCCCAAGGCCCTAGGAAACGACTCTACAACCAATTACTGGGTCCAGTGCCCAGTTTTGAGCAACCAGCAGAACAATCCTAACAATCAAGGTTGACCCAAAAATCAAAGAGCGGTGGTAACTCACAGCCGCCTGCCACTAAAACCCCATAAAAGAGAAAGAGAGAGAGCATCTAAGTAAAACAGAAACTAACCAGATGCCTAAGCACCAACAAAAAATTACGGGCCATACTAAGAAAATAGAAGACATGGCCCAAGAAAAGGAATACAGCAAAGTCCCAGAAGAGATGCAGAATTTGAGAGAACTAATCAGTGAGATGAGCACACATTTCCAAAATCAAATTAATGAGATGAAAGAGAATATAGTTAAAGAGATCAATGACATCAAGAAGTAGTTGTGCGAACGTAAAGAAGAATTTGAAATCATGAACAGAAAAGTAACGGAGTTCATGGGAATGAAAGATACAATAGGTGAAGTAAAAAATACATTTGAAGCATACAACAGCAGACTCAAAATGATAGAAGAAAGAATAAGTAATACTGAAGACAGAGCAGCTAAAATTGAAGAGAGAAAAGAACAGAGAGAGAAAAGAATGGAAAAAACTGAGCAGGGGCTCAGAGAGTTGAATGACAACACAAAACGCAAGAACATACGTGTCATTGGAGTTCCAGAAGGAGAAGAGAAAGGAAAAGGGGCAGAAAGAGTATTTGAGGAAATAATAGCTGAAAATTTCCCAACTCTCACGAAAGAAATGAACTCTCATGTCCAAGAAGCACACCGTACCCCAATAAGAATAAATCCAAATAGACCTACGCCAAGACACATATTATTCAGAATGTCAAATGTAAAAGATAAAGAGAAAATTCTCAGAGCAGCAAGAGAGAAGCAAACGATCACGTACAAAGGACGTCCAGTAAGACTTTGTGCAGATTTCTCTTCAGAAACCATGGAGGCGAGAAGACAGTGGTATGATACAATTAGGAAACTGAAAGAGAAAAACTGCCAGCTGAGAATTCTTTACCCAGCAAAACTGTCCTTCAAATATGAAGGTGAATATAAAGTATTCACAAACAAACAGAAACTAAGAGAGGTTGCAAAAAAGAATCTACCGTTGAGGGAAATATTAAAGGAAGCCTTAGAACCTGAAAGAAAAAGACAGGAGAGGGAGGCTTGGAGGAAAGTATAGAAGAAAGAAAAGCAGAAAGGATAACCAAAAGAGTAAAAAGAGAGACAAAAATAAGATGACATATGAAAACCAAAGAATAAAATGGAGGAAATAAATACTGCATTTTCAGTAATATCATTGAATGTGAATGGATTAAATTCCCCAATCAAAAGATATAGGCTGACAGAATGGATACAAAAACATGAGCCATCCATATGCTGCTTACAAGAAACTCATCTCAGACACAAGGATACAAGCCGGCTGAAAGTAAAAGGTTGGAAAAAGATACTCCATGCAAATAGAAAACAGAAAAGAGCAGGGGTAGCTATACTAATATCAGACAAAACAGACTTCAAATGCAAAAAAGTGATAAGAGATGTGGAAGGCCATTATATATTAATAAAAGGGATGATCCTCCAGGAAGATATAACAGTCATAAATATCTACGCACCTAACCAGGGTGCCCCAAAATATATGAGACGAATTCTGGCAAAACTGAAGGGAGAAATAGACATTTCTACAATAATCGTCAGGGACTTCAACACCCCTCTCACATCATTAGATAGAACAACTAGACAGAAGATCAACAAGGAAACAGAGAACTTGAACAATATGATAAACAAGTTAGACCTAACAGACATATACAGAACACTGCATCCAAACTCAGCGGATTATACATTCTTCTCAAGTGCCCATGGATCTTTCTCCAGGATAGACCACATGTTAGGTCACAATACAGCTCTCAATAAATATAAAAAGATTGAAATTATACAAAGCACCTTCTCAGATTGTAATGGAATGAAACTAGAAATCAGTAACAGACAGGAAAAAAGGAAATTTGCAAATGTGTGGAGACTGAACAACACACTCCTAAATATTCAGTGGGTCAAAGAAGAAATTGCAAGTGAAATCAGTAAATATATTGAGACAAATGAAAGTGAGAACACAACATATCAAAACTTAGGGGATACAGCAAAGGCAGTCTTGAGAGGGAAATTTATAGCCCTATATGCCTATATTAAGAAACAAGAAAGAGCTAAACTCAAAGATTTAACTGAACAACTTGAGAAACTAGAGAAAGAACAGCAAACCAATCCCAAAGCAAAAAGAAGGAAAGAAATAATAAAGATTAGAGCGGAAATAAATGAAAACGAGAACCAAAAAAGCAGTAGAGAAAATCAACAAAACCAAAAGCTGGTTATTTGAGAAGATCAATAAAATTGACAAACCCCTTGCTAGACTAACAAAGAAAAAAAGAGAGAAGATGCAAATAAATACAATCAGAAATGAAAGGGGGGAAATTACAAATGACCTCACAGAAATAAAAAGCATCATAAGAGGATATTATGAGAAACTATATGCCAACAAACTAGACAACCTGGATGAAATGGACAAATTTCTAGAAACTCATAACCAACCTACACTGACACAACAAGAAATACAAGAACTTAACAAACCAATCACAATTAAGGAGATTGAATCCGTCATCAAAAATCTCCCAGCAAAGAAAAGTCCAGGACCAGATGGCTTCACAGGTGAGTTCTACCAAGCATTTCTAAAAGAATTAACACCAATCCTGTTTAAACTCTTCCAAAAAATTGAAGAGGACAGAATATTACCCAACACATTTTATGAAGCCATCATCACCCTAATACCAAAGCCAGATAAAGATTCCACAATAAAAGAAAATTACAGACCAATCTCTCTCATGAACATAGATGCAAAAATTCTCAACAAAATACTTGCAAATCGAATCCAACAGCATATCAAAAGACTTATACATCACGACCAAGTGGGATTTATTCTTGGTATGCAAGGCTGGTTCAACATAAGAAAATCAATCAATGTAATACACCACATTAACAAGTTGAAGGAAAAAAACCACATGATCATCTCAATAGATGCAGAAAAGGCATTCGACAAAATCCAACATCCTTTTTTGATAAAAAATACTTCAAAAGGTAGGAATAAAAGGAACATTCCTCAATACGATAAAAGGCATATATGAAAAACCCACAGCCAACATCATACTCAATGGGGAAAGGTTGAAAGCTTTCCCCCTAAGATCAGGAACAAGACAAGGATACCCACTGTCACCATTGTTATTCAACATTGTACTAGAAGTTCTAGCTAGGGCAATTAGACAAGACAAAAAAAATTAAAGGCGTCCAAATAGGAAAAGAGGAAGTAAAACTCTCACTGTTTGCGGATGACATGATCCTGTATTTAGAAAATCCTGAAGTATCCACAACAAAGCTACTTGAACTAATAAATGAGTTCAGCAAAGTGGCAGGATATAAGATCAACACGCAAAAATCAGTAATGTTTTTGTACACTAGTACTGAAAAATCTGAGGAGGAAATCAGGAAGAAAATTCCATTTTCAATAGCAACAAAAAGACTCAAATACCTAGGAGTTAATTTAACCAAGGAAGTACAGGACCTATATGCAGAAAACTACAAAACAATGCTAAAAGAAATTTTAAAAGACCTAAACAAATGGAAAGACATTCCATGTTCATGGATTGGAAGAATAAATATCGTGAAGATGTCAATCTTGCCCAAACTGATTTATAGATTCAATGCAATACCAATCAAAATCCCAACAGCTTACTTTACAGAATTAGAGAAGGCAATTACCAAATTCATCTGGAAGGGTAAGTGCACCCGAATAGCCAAAAGTATTCTAAAAAAGAAGAGCAATGTGGGACTAATTTCACTGCCTGACCTTGAAACATATTACAAAGCTACAGTGGTCAAAACAGCATGGTACTGGCATAAAGATAGACATATCGATCAGTGGAATAGAATTGAGAATCCAGAAATAAACCCTCACCTATACAGTCAACTGGTTTTTGACAAACCTACCAAGCCCACGCTGATGGGAAAAAACAGTCTCTTCAACAAATGGTGTTGGGAGAACTGGGTATCTATGACCAAAAGAATGAAAGAGGACCCCTATCTCACCCCCTATACAAGAATCAACTCAAAATGGATCAAAGATCTAAATATAAAAGTCAGGACCATAAAACTACTAGAAGAAAATGTAGGGAAACATCTTCAAGACCTTGTAGTAGGTGGTGTTTTCTTGGACTTCACACCCAAAGCACGTGCAACAAAAGAAAAAGTAGATAAATGGGACCTCCTCAAAATTAAACACTTTTGCACCTCACAGGACTTTGTCAGAAGGGTGAAAAGGCAGCCGACTCAATGGGAAAAAATATTTGGAAATCACATATCTGATAAGGGTTTAATATCCAGGATATATAAAGAGATGTTACAGCTCAACAATAAAAAGACAAATGACCCAATTAAAAAATGGGCCAAAGACTTGAATAGACATTTCTCCGAAGAAGAAATACAAATGGCAAAAAAACACATGAAGAAATGCTCAACATCACTCATCATTAGGGAAATGCAAATCAAAACTACAATAAGATATCATTTCACACCTATCAGAATGGCCACTATTAAAAGGACAGAGAGCTACAAGTGTTGGAGAGGATGTGGAGAGATAGGAACACTTCTTCACTGGTGGTGGGAATGCAGGATGGTACAACCACTATGGAGGACTGTTTGGCAGTTCCTAAAGAAGTTGAATATAGACTTGCCACGTGACCCTGCAATACCACTACTGGGTATATACCCAGAAGAACTGAGAGCAGTGACACGAACAGACATCTGCACACCGATGTTCATAGCCACATTATTCATCATTGCCAAAAGTTGGAAACAACCCAGGTGTCCATCAACAGATGAATGGATAAACAAACTGTGGTCTATTCACACGATGGAATATTATGCAGCTGTAAGAAGAAATGAAGTCATAAAGCATATGGCAACATGGATGCATCTGGAGGACATTATGTTGAGTGAAGCAAGCCAGACACAAAAGGACAAATACTGTATGAATGCATTACTATGAACCAAATATATTGTGTAATGTATTGTTTGATTCACCCATTAAAAAAAAACAAAAAAAAACAGAAAACAAAACAAAAAAAAATCCATTACATTTAATTGAGAAATGTATATATTTATTCATCTGTGTTTACTTTTTAGTTTTTTATTGCTTATGTTTTCAATTATTAAATGTACAAGTTAAAAAAAAAAAGAAGAAATGAAGTCATAAAGCATATGGCAACATGGATGAATCTGGAGGACATTATGTTGAGTGAAGCAAGCCAGACACAAAAGGACAAATACTGTATGAATGCATTACTATGAACCAAATATATTGTGTAATATATTGTTTGATTCACACACACACAAAAAAAATTTACATTTATCCATTACATTTAATTGAGAAATGTATATATTTATTCATCTGTTTACTTTTTAGTTTTTTATTGCTTATGTTTTCAATTATTAAATGTACAAAATAAAGTTAAAAAAAAAAATTTCAACAAATGAATGTTACCCTGTTCAACTAGATTGGACAAAGAGTAAGACTCATGTTGAACAACTGACATTTATTATTTATATTGTGAACATCTAGAAGAAAATATGAAAGCCAAAAATAATTATTATATTAGTTTTACACCTACTGTAAGAAATACAGTTTTTTTTCTTTTTGATTGGGATATACTTTACATGTAGTAGAGTACAGAAATATTAAGTGTACAGCTCCTTGAATTGTTATGCATTTACCCACCATCTAGAAATTTCCAATACCCTATCAAGGCTCCCTTATGCACCATCCCAATCAATACCTGCCAAGAGATAACCACTATTCGGACCTCTGTTACTACAGAATCATACAAAGTGTACTTTTTTGTCTGGTTTCTTTTCTACAACTTTATGTCAGTGAGATCACTCCTTTTATTGCACGCACTTAATTCTTTTTCATTGCAGTGTGCTATTCTAAGGCATGACTATATCATAATTTATTTATCCATTATGCTGATTAACATTTGGTTTGTTTCTAATCTGGGGCTGCTATGATAAGCTACATACATGTCTTTGGTAGACATATGCATTCATTTCTCTTGAGTATATACCCAGGAGCTGAAATGCTGAGTCATACAGTATATGTTTATTTATCTTGTATAAATGCTGCCAAACAGTTTTCTAAAATGTGTGTACAAATTTATACTCCTATGGGATCTATGATACTTCTAGTTTCTCTACATCTTCACCAACTTTTGGATTTGTGAGTTCTTTCCACTTTAGCCATTCTAGTGGGTATGAGGTAGTAGCTCATTCCTTTACCTGATACATAATGATGTTGAACACTTTTGCAAATGCTTCTTAGACATTTGGATATCCTCTTTCATGAAGTGCCCATTAAAGTCTTTTACCTTTTTAAAAATTAGTTGTCATCCTTTTTAAAAATTGATTTTGATGAGCTCATTATATATTCCAAGACTTAAGAATAATAATATGACCTGAAAGTAACTTAATTTCCTCCCATGATAAAGTTCAAAGTTCTTTAGAGGAAGACATCGAAACTCAAACATTCAACAGAATAACTTTCATAATGACTTCTTTTTCCAAAATATGTATTGCAAACATCCACTCCCAGTCTGTGGCTTGCATTTTAACTCTATTAACTTTTTCCTGGTTGAAGAGAAGTTTTTAATTTTAATGAACTCAAATTTATCTGTCTTTGTTCTTTTTGTGTCTTGTTTAAGAAATCTTTACCTTTGCCAAAGTTATGAAGATATTCTCCCATGTTTTCTTTTAGGAGCTTTATCATTTTACCTTTCACATATAGGTCTATGCTCCACCTCAAATTAACTTTTAGGATATGGTGTTAGGTGAGGTTCAATGTTCATTTTTTTCTGTATCATTTATTTAAAAGACCATACTTTCCCCTCCACTGAATTTCAGTGGCATTTTGTTTACAAATCAGAGGATTGTATATGTATAGGCCTGTTTCTTCATCCTTTATTCTGTTGCATTGGACTATTTATCTATCCTTGGCCCAATTATACACATCTTAAAGCAGTGTCTGTCTTGACTTCTGCTTCTGGCAATGATGGAATAAAGGACCTAGGCTTACCCTCCCACCAAAATAACTAGGAAGCATAACAAAATATGTGAAACAGGTGTCAAGGGTAGGCAATAAAAACAATCAAGCCAAAATGGAAGTAACAGATAAGGCTTTAATCATTTATTGCAGTAGTCTCTGAAGATAGTTGAAATCAAAAGACTCAGGCACCCATGACCAGTAATGCTCTTGTGCATATCTGCATTTTTAGCCTAAGCAACTCCACTCAGAGGGTTCAAAACTGAGGTCCTCTTTAGGCACTGCTACTGAAAACTATGGATGGGGGAAAGAGTGAACCCTTGAAGACGCCTTTCTCCCATCTGAATCAGTAGTCACTACTTTTCCACTCCTAGCGAACACCCCCTCCTCCTAGCCCCTGGGTCCATAAAATGATGGAAGACTTTTGTTCAGGGCTCCCTAAGCATTGAGACCAACCCCACATCTGAGCTGATCCATCTGACCCTCCACTGGTGGGGTGGTTCCATGGGGAATGGAATAGGGGGGAGCCGGCTTCTTTCTCGATTTACCCTCTTGCTTATACTATCACAATAAGTGATTAAAGGCTTCCCTATTGCTTCATTTGGCTTGATTGCTTTACTCTGTTATCTTTGACATTTGACAGCTCAGCTCAGCGCTTGACAGCTTCACAGGTGAATTCTATCAAACATCAAGGAAGAAAAATACAAGTCCTACACAAAACATTTTAAGGAAATGGACAAGAACATTTCTCAACTTCTTTATAAAGCCAGCATTACTGTGATGTCAAGACCAAACAATGACATTTTCAAGAAAACTTCTCATCAATACCTCTCATGAACATAGACACAAAAAAGTCATTAGCGAAATATTAGCATATCAAATCAAGCATTGTTAAGAGTTCCCTTTCACTAGGTTTGCAATAATTAACAAGCTGTGACTCAATTCCCCCTGACATGCTTTAAGGAGGACAAGACCCCCCCTTAAGCCTGCGTGTCTGAAAGCAGGGCACTTCCCCAAAGATTAAACAAAGAGACCACATGGAGATGAGAGTAAAGTGAGATAAAGACCTTCACTCCCTCCACATCAAAGCACCACCTGCTCCTCCAGCATTCCAAGAAAACATAACTCCCTAATCCACTACCCTCTAGCCATGCATGGGAATATTTTCACCCCTAGGGCTTCCTATTGGCCCCTGCACCTTACTCAAACCCTTGACCCCCTCCCACTGACTATCATTTCCCCACCTAGGAATGTACTGTATAAATTCAAATCCCTCCTTTCCAGGGCGGGGCTGAAGTCTCTCTTCAGACCCCCACCATGCCGGCGGTGGGGCTGAAGTCTATTCTTCAGACCCCTTCTGTTGGGAAGGCTTCCCAATAAACTTTCTGCCTGCAATCATCAGTCTCCGTGTCCCAGTGAGCGCTGTTTTTCCCAACAAGCATTATATTGGAATTATATTTGTCATACTAGAAGTGTAAGTCCTCCAACCTAATTCTTCTGTCAAGACTGCATTGGCGGTTTCCAGTCAGCCAAAATGGCGGCGTAAGACATTCCAGTGTGCTGTTCTTCCACAGAATCTTTGAAACAACTAGCAAAAACTGACGGAGCCATCTTCCTCAGAACTCCATAAAACAATTAAAGGGTTGCAGTAATTGGGTGAAGGCCAAATTAAGAAAATGCAGCTTTAAAATGGTAAGAGAAGCTCCTGGTGCCCTTGCTGCCTCTCACCCACCTCCTCCCCAGTGTGTGGAGCCAGCATGTGCTCCCATTATGGGTTCTTGGTCATGTTACAGAGAGAACAGAGTAATCTCTCTGCACATAGTGGATTGCCAGTATGTTGGTGCCAGTCTATCATGTTAGCCATATGAAAGACTAAACGAGGAAACTCAATTCAGTCTCGCCCTTCCAGATTGGATAAAAAAGCATTACCCAACTATATGCCATATATGGAGCATCACCTTAAATTTCAAGACACAAGTAGTTTGAAACAAAAGGTGGAAAAAAAACATGCTATGCAAATAGTAACCAAAAGACAGCTGGGTAGTATGTGAATAACAAAATAGACTTTAAGTAAAAAACTGTTAGGAGGGACAAAGAAGGTCAACTGAACTAGAAGATATAAAAACTATAAAAATATATACACCTAATGACAGGTCCCCTATATATATGAAGCAAACATTGACAGATCTGAGGGAGAAATAGACAGTTCTACATTAATAGTAGACAATTTCAATACCACTTTCAATAATGGATAGAACATCTAGACAGCTCAATAAGGAAACAGAATACAGGAACAATACTATATACCAACTAGTCCTAACCAACATATATAGCATACTTCACCCAGCAGCAGCAGAATATACATTCTTCTAGTGCACATAGATGATTCTCCAGGATGGACCATATGTTAGGTCACAAAACAAGTCTCAAAAAATTCAATAATATTGAAATAAAGCCATGTATCTTCTAAACTGCAATGGAATGAAACTAGAAATCAATAACAGAGGGACAACTGGAAAATTCACAAATACATACAAATTAAACAACACACTCTTAAACAACCAATGGATGTGAATATTCTCACTGTCCTGATTTTGTGATAATCAGGGTAGGCTAAACATTTGCTATATTAGAAACCATGCATGTGTCCCCAGACCTAGTTTTTTTCCCTAAGTCTGGTTTTTAGAATGCTGGTGATAATCTAAGCCTGATTTATTATATGACCATCCTGTATGGGAAGAGCCTGTAACTTTGGGTATCTTTGATCAACCTTAAGAGATATAGCAGGGGGACGGATGTGGCTTGGGTGGTTGGGTGTCCATCTCCCATATGGAGGGACCTGGGTTCAATCCCCGGGACCTCCAGGTAAAAATAAAAAAAGAAAAATGTAGAATGTGCATGGGCCACCAGGCCCCGCGAGCAGGTGAGCCGCCAGGCCCCTGGTGAGCCACTAGGCCCCATGAGCCACGTAGCAAGATGATGATGTAACAGGAGAGTGACACAAGGAAGAGCCAAGACGAGACACACTGAAAAACCAGGAACTAAGGTGGTACAGACAGTAGGACGCCCCTTTCCCACATTGGAGTTTCCAAGGATCGAATCCCAGTGAAGACAGAAGGAGAAGGATGATAAGAGAGGGCAGGAAATGGGCACAGAGAGTTGCCCAGCGAACGGACACAGAAACAGCAAAAATGGGGGTGGGGGGGTAAAAATGGATAAAAGTAAGTAAGTAAATAAATTCTTAAAAAATGTTTAGGGGAGGAAGATACAGACTATAGTTAGTAGTAATACTTTGATGATGCTCTTTCATGATTTGTTAACAGATGTTTCACAACAATGCGAGGTGTTATGATGTTATGTGTGTTTGTTTTGTAAGTTCACGATGTTTACTGAACATAGGTTATGCATGTTCACGTATGAATGATATACTTCAATAAATTGTTTAAAACAAACAAACAAAAACAACCAATGGGTCAAAGAAATAGTCACAAGGGAAATTAGGAAACATCTTGAGGTGAATGAAAATGAAAACACAACATACCAAAACTTATGGGATGCAGCAAAGGGAGTACTGAGAGGGAAATTTATAGCTCTAAATGCTTAACTTTAAAAGGAAGAGCTCAAATCAGAGAACTAATCTCACAATGGAGGATCTAGACAAAGAATAGCAAACTAAACCCAAAGCAAGCAGAAGATAGGAAATTACAAAGATTACAGTGGAGAGCAATGAAATACAGAATTAAAAAACAATAGAGAGGGAAGCGGCTGTGGCTCAATCAGTAGGGCTCCCGTTTACCATATGGGAGGCCCCGGGTTCGGTTCCCAGGGCCTCCTGGTGAAGGCAAGCCCGCCCGCACGGCGTGGTTAGCTGACCCAGCGAGCACAAGCAGCAAGGGGGGGATAAATGAATAAATAAATAAAATCTTTAAAAAAACAAACAAACAAACAAACAAAAAAACAATAGAGAGAATCAACAAAAGAAAAAGTTAGTTTTTTGGAAAGATCAAAAAATCAAAAAACCTTTAGCTAGACCGTTGAAGAAAAAAAGAGAGGATGCAAATAACAAAAATCAGAAATGAAAGGGAGGCATTACTACTAACTCCACAGAAATAAGGATTATAAGAGGACACTATGAACAACTATACACCAACAAATCGAATAACCTAGATGAAACAGATAAATTCCTAGAAACACACAAACTAACTACATTGACTCAAGAAGAAATAGAAGATCTCAACAAACCAAAAACAAATAAAGAGATTGAATCCATTATCAAAAAGCTTCCAATAAATAAAAGCCCAGGATCAGTTAGCTTCATTGGTGAATTTTACCCAACACTGCATGAAGAATTAATGCCAATCCTGCTCAAACTCTTCCAAAACATTGAAAAGGAGCAAATACTCCCTACCTCATTCTATGAGGTCAACATTAAGCTAATACCAAAGCCAAACAAAGACACCACAAGAAAATAAAATTATAGACCAATATCCTTTATGAATATAAATGCAAAAATCCTCAACAAAACACTAGGAAACTAAATCTAACAACACATGAAAAGAATTATACACCATGATCAAATGAGATCACTTGGTATACTTGCATACCAAGTATGCAAGTGTAGTTCAACATAAGAAAATCAATAATGTAATACACCACATTTGTGGAACTAAGGGAAAAAACACGTGATCATCTAAGTAGTTACAGAAAAGACATTTGACAAAATCCAACACCACTTCTTTTTTTTAATTTTTAATTTTTTAAAAGATATTTAGATTACATAAATGTTACCTAAAAAATAGAGGATTCCCATATGCCCTGCTACCCACACCACCCACATTTACCCACATTAACAACATTCTTCATTAGTGAGGTACATTCATTGCAATTGATGAACACATTTTGGAGCATTGCCACTAAGCATGGATTACAGTTTACATTTAATTTACACTCTCTGCCACACAATTCTGTAGGTTATGGCAAGATATATAATGGCCTGTATCTGTCATTGCAATGTCATTCAGGACAATTCCCAAGTTCTGAAAATGCCCCTGTATTATAACTGTGTTCCCTCTCTCTGACCTCAGAACCCCCAGTGGCCACTGTCTCCACATCAATGATATAAGTTCTTCCATTGCTAGAATCACAATAGGTCTGTAGTAGAATACCAGTAATTCCACTCTAGTCCATAGTTCATTCCCCAATCCTGAGTATTCTAGGATGGTGGTATCCACTCCACCTCTAATTGAGAGGGGGCTTCAGTCCCATACAGCCAATGGATAGGACTCTCTTGCTTGCAGTTGTAGGTACCCTCGTTTCCTTGGTATGGTGGTTGTCCATCATCACCTCCTTGTTAGTTGTCCTGGGTGAGTCAATGACAGCACCACTTCTGATAAAAATGCTTAGAAAACTAAGAATAGAAGGAAACTTCCTCAACATGATAAAGGTCATATAAGAAAAACCCACACCGGGCATCATACTCAGTGGTGAAGGACCATAAGCTTTCTCTCTAAGATCAGAAACAAGACAAGGATGCCCACTGTCACTACTGTTATTTAAATTGTAATGGAGTCCTAGCCAGAGCACGCAAGAAAGGAAGAAAAAAACGTTCGCTATTTGCAAAAGACATTGTTGCATATACAGAAAAATTTGAAAAATCCACAATAAAACTGCTAGCGCTAATAAACAAATTCAGTAAAGTGGCTTCAGTAGAAGTGATCTTCAGTAAAGATCAATATGCAAAAACCAGTAATGTTTCTATATACTAGTAATGAACAATCTAAAGAGGAAATAAGGAAAAAATATTCCATTTGCAGTAGACACTAAAAGAATCAAATATCTAAGAGTAAATCTAACCAAGGATGTAAAGGACTTATAAATGGAAAACTACAAACATTACTAAAATAAATAAAAGAAGACCTAAATAAATGGAAATAAATTTTGTGTTCTTGGATTGGAAGAATAAATATCATTAAGATGTCTGTTCAACTCAAAGCAATTTACAGATTCAACACAACTCCAATCAAAATTCCAATAACATTCTTTGCAGAAATGGAAAAGCCAATCATCAAATTTATATGGAAAGGTAAGGGGCCCTGAATAGCCAAAGCTGTCTTGAAAAAGAATGAAGTTGGAGGACTCATACTTCCCAATCTTAAAACTTTGTACAAAGTTACAGTAATCAAAACAGCATGAGGGAAGCGGCTGTGGCTCAATCAGTGGGGCTCCCGTTTGCCATATGGGAGGCCTCGGGTTCGGTTCCCGGGGCCTCCTGGTGGGGGCGGGCCCGCCCGCGCGGCGTGGTTGGCTGGCCCGGCGGGCGCAGGCAGCAAGGGGGGGATGGATGAATAAATAAATAAAATCTTTAAAAAAAAAAAAAAAAAAACAGCATGGTACTGGCACAAGGACAGACATATAGACCAATGTAATTGAAATCCATAGGCCTGGAAAAAAAAAAAAAAAAAAAAAAAGGAAGACCACATTGGCTATTCTAGGTCCTTAATATTTCTATATAAATGTTAGAATTATTTTGTTAATTCCTGAAAAAATAATCTTGTTTGGGTTATTTTTGAGATTGCATTAAATCTGTAGATCAGCTTGACTTGAGGAGATTGACATCCTAATAACACTGAGACTTCTAATCCATGAACATGGTATATCCCTTCATTTACTTAGATCTTCTTTAAGAATATCTTAAATGCTTCAGATTAGAAGTCTTGTACATATTTACTTGGATCTATTCACAGATGTGTGTGTGTCTGTGTGTGCGAGCATGCATATGCACACTATGGTAAATGATATTCTTATTTGTTTTATCTTTAATTATTTGTTGCTATTATATAGGCATATCATTGTTTTTACATATTGATCTTGTATCTGGAGACCTTGGTAAATTCATTTTTTTATTCTAATAGTTTGTTAATTCTTTAGATTGTCTTTGTACACAATCATTTATAAATATTGATAGGTTTATTTATTCCTTTCCAATCTTTTTTTTTTTAAGATTTATTTTTATTTATTTATCACCCCGTTGCTGCTTGTGCTCGCTGTGTCCATTTGCTTTGCGTTTTTCTGTGTCTGCTTGTCTCCCTCTGTTGTCTCATCTTGCTGCGCCAGCTCAACCATGCTTGCAGGCTGTCAGCTCACTGCGCTGCATGGGTGGGCTGGCTTGCCTTCCCAGGGCCTCCCATATGGTAAACAGGAGCCCAACCAATTGAGCCACAGCCACTTCCCCTTTCCAATCTTTTTAACATTTCTTTTTCTTTCTCTATTGCAGTGGCTAGAACCTCCAGTAAAATGTTGAATGGCATGGTGATAGTGAACATCCTTATCTTGTTTCTGACCTGAGGGGGAAAGGGTTTAATAGTTCATGATTGAGGAAATGTTAGCTGTAAAGTTTTTTGACAATTTTATCAGAATAAGGAAGTCCCCTTTCATTTCTCATTTGCTGGGGCTTTTTTTTAGATTACATTGATTGATTATGCATGTTAAACCACACTTTGCATTGTTGAAATAAAGAAATACTCCTTTTTTTATGATGTATAATCCTTTTTACATATCACAAAAATCAATTTGCCAGAATCTTGTTTAGGATTTTTGCATTCCGTACATGAGAGATATTGGCCTATAATTTTCCTTTCTTAAAATGAACTTATAAAAGGGACAAAGAGCAATGGGGAGGGAAATTATAAAATGAGTCTAACTCTGTTACATTGGGGAACATATATTCCAAGGTAAGGCCCACTGACAGGGTGCTGAATTCCTGAGATTGTCTGCCTTGTCTATAGTGTCTAGAGCTTCCCCTTTTATTTGAACCTATACGCATTAAATATGTGTATCAGAGACTTAAACCTTCTGGCTGTTCATATGCCGTTTGAGCCCTGAATCTCAGCAGAGTTGCAGCCAATACCCACTCTCCAGGTCATCGGACTCATCCAGGACAATTAACAAAATGAGGACGATGGACAACTCCCATCCCAAAAAACCAGAGAGTTTTTACAACTACAAGCAAGACTGTTCCATCCATCTGCTTCATGGGATCTAAGCCCACTCTCAATCAGAAAGAGAGTGGGCAGCAACATCCTAAAATCCTCAAGATTGAGGAATGAACAAACATAAGGTGAGAATGCAACTATGGACTAAAGTAGACTTATTTTTATTCTGACAGTGGAAGAACTTGTAACATTGATATAAAGGCATGTCCACCAGAGGTTCTGAGGGGAAGGAGAGGAAAGAATAGGTGTAACATGGAGCTTTTTTGGGTCATTGGAATTGTTCTGAATGACATTGCAATGATGGATACAAGTCATTTATACATTTTGTTAAAACCTATAAAAATGTGCAGTGCAAAGTGTAAATTATAATGTAAACTATGATCATGGTTAGTAGCAATGCTTCAATGTGTTCATCAATTGTAACTAATGTACCACACTAATCAAAGAATGCCACATCTTCTGGGGGAAAGCATCGCCTTGCTGATGCCTCAATTTTGGACTTCTAGCTTCAAAACCCAAAGCCAATATATTCCCATTGTTTAAGACAACCCATTGTATGGTGTTTGTTTGTTTGTTTGTTTTTTGTTTTTTTTTACGAAGTAAATTAAGATATTTATTTATATCCCCTCTTTTAGACATCCACTTTATGATTATCCAAGAAACTCCTTCGCAGATCATATCTTCAAAATCGTCATCAGGGGCATCCTTAAGTCACCACTATGCTCCCCAAATGTTAACAGCAGCCTATGCTTCAAGTATCCATCCTCCTCCTGTAAAGTCGGTGATACTCTTTCCACCAAGTTCCTCACCGAGCCAAGGCCAGGCCGCAGCCCTCCTCGCCCTCAGGCCCCAGGATCCCGGGTCCTAGCCTGGCCGCCGCAGGCGCCTTCCCAGGCTCAGGAAGGCCGCGCGCCCCTGTCTCGTGCACCCATCGTGGGCCCCGCGACCGCACGCCGCAAACAGGCCGCCATTCTCCAACCTCCAACAAAAGACACCTTCCGAGCGCGGCTGGCAGGAAAGCTATTTGTTTTAACAGCTAGGAAACTAACACATTTTTTATCTGTTTTATATATATATATTTATATATTTCCATCTCAATTATTTCCTCCAATTTGTCATTTGCCTTTGCATTTTGTAATCTTTTGTCATATATAAGATTTAAAATTTGATGCAGGAGAGCAGGCGTAGCTCAGTAGTTGAGCACCAGCTTTTTTTAAAAAAACAATTTATTGAAGTGTATCATTCATACATGAACAAACATAAACTATAAGTGTTCAGTAAAAATCGTGAACTTACAAAACAAACATCCATAACATCATACAGGCTCCCACATATCACCCCCACACATCACCCCCACACATCACCCCCCACCAAACACCCTGCATTGTTGTGAAACATTTGTTAACAAATCATGAACGAGCATCGTCAAAGTATTACTACTAACTATAGTCTGAATCTTCCTCCCCTATACATTTTTTTAAAGGATTTATTTATTTACTTACTTTTATCCATTTTTACCACCCCACCCCACCCCACCCCACCCCTGTTTTTGCTGTTTTTGTGTTCATTCACTGGGCAACTCTCTGTGTCTGTTTTCTGCCCTCTCTTCTCATCCTTCTTCTCCTGTCTTCACTGGGATTCGATCCTCAGAATCTCCGATGTGGGAGAGAGGCGTCCTACCGCCTGCGCCACCTTAGTTCCTGGTTTTTTGGTGCATCTTGTTTTGGCTCTCCCTTGTGTCACTCTCTTGTTATGTCATCATCTTGCTGCGTGGCTTGCAGGCCCCACATGCCTTTTTTTTTTTTTTTTTTTTTTTTTTTTTACCGGGAGGTCCTGGGGATCGAACCCGGGCCCCTCCATATGGGAGACGGACGCCCAACCAGTTGAGCCACATCCGATCCCCTCCCACATGCCTTTTATATTTTTCTTTTTTTACATTTTTACCGGGAGGTCCCAGGGATCGAACCCAGGTCCCTCCATATGGGAGACGGACGCCCAACCACCCAAGCCACCTCTGTCCCCTTGCAATATCTCTTAAGGTTGACCAGAGATACCCAAAGTTACAGCCTTTTCCCATACAGGATGGTCATATAATAAATCAGGCTTAGTTTTATTACCAGCATTCTAAAAAACAGATCTAGGGAGAAAAACTAGGTCTGGGGACAAATACATGGTTTCTAATATAGCGAATGTTTAGCCTACCCTGGTTATCACAAAATCAGGATAGCAAGAATATTTGTAGAGCACCTGCTTTTGATGTACGAGGTCCTGGGTTCGATCTCCAGTGGGTGCCTCCTAAAAAATAAAAATAATAATACTTTTAAAAATAAAAAAAATTTTTGATACATTAAAAAAAAATGTCCTTGCTGGGTATGATTGCTGTGCTCTGCTCAGGAAATGTGTTGGAAAGTATATGCTATTTTTCTGCTCCTTGGAAGAGTTTGTGACTTTTGGTATTATTTCTTCCTTAAATATTGGAGATATTCACCAGTAAATCCATCTAGGCTTGGAGTTTTCTTTGTGGGACAGTAGTAATTATGGATTCATACTATTTAATATAGAGAGAATTATCTCAATTTTTTATTTCTCTTGTGCCTGCCTGGGTAAGTTATGTCTTTCAAAGAATTTGCCATCTCAGCATAATGTTTGCAGCAGTAATTTCCCTCTTGTATTACTTATATGGGTAATTTTGTTTTTCTATCTTTTTTCTTCATTAGTTTTGCTAGCCATTTACTAATTTTATCAATTGTTTTGAAGAACCACATTTTGACTTTGTTGATTTTCTCTTTTGTATCTTCTTTCCATGTCATTGGTTTTTTCCCCTTATTCTTTATTATTTCCTTAGTCTTACTTTCTTTAGGTTTACTTTGTGGTTCTTTTTCTAGTTTTTCGAAATGGGGTGTTAAATTAATGATTTTAAACCTTTCATCTTGTCGTAGTTTGCCAGGGCTGCGAAGACAAATATCACAGACTGGTTGGCCTAAACAGCAAGAATTTATTGGCTCACAGAATGGAGGCTGAAAGTCCAAAGCAAGTATCTGCAGGCCCTGTCTCCTCCAGAGCCTTGAGCACTGTGGTGGTTTGCTGGCAGTCAATCTCTGCCTTCATCACATGGCAATGTCTCTTTCTACTCCTCCTATGGCTTCTGTTTTCATGTCCAAAATTCCTTTACTTCTAAGGACTCCAGCCAGATTGGATTAAGGCCCACCCTGATTCAATATGACCTCATCTAAAGAGGATCTTCAAAGATATTATTTACAAATGAGTTCACATCCACAGGCCCAGGGTTTGGGACTTGAACTTGTCATTGTGGGACATGTGATTTACTCTAGCACTTTTCATTCTACCAATCTTCTAGTATATTTACTTAAAGCTAGAGTTTTCTCTCTAAGCTTTGCTTTAGCTGACTCTCACAAGTATAATAATATATTTGAAACTGAATGATAAGAAAAGTTCAATATCATTCAGCTCCAAATATTTTATTATTTACATGGTGATTTCTTCTCCGATCCATTGGTTATATGAGAGTGAATTGCTTAAAATCCAAACATTTGAGAATTTTCTATTTATATTTCTATTGTTGATATCCAGTCCAAAGATGGAATATATTGATGAAACATTAAATTTCACCTTAGAATCACTCTTAGACACATGATGGGGATCCCAACTAAATGCTATTAAATCAATTAAACTTAATTTATTTAAGATATGAGATATATGAGATGTACTAGAAGAGTTAAACTGAAACAACTAAAATTCTCAAATAAAGAACAAATCATGTTCTTTGGTGGAAAAACATTCATTTTGATATTCATCAAACAGTTATTTGATATGAACTGTTGCTTGCTATTAAAAAATGTTAGTAAAAGCTTATAGAAAACATTTGATTACGCTTAACTATTTCACTTTTTAAATTAAAAAATATTTTATAAGTAAAGAAATGATCTTTCTAAATTGAAAAAAATTGTATGTGAAGTTTACAACAGAAGTGACATTTCGGTAAAATATAAGGCAATTAGAACAAGGAAAGGAAAATATTTGCATGACAGTGAATAAAGATTTACAGACAAATAACCACAAAACTAATTTCTTAGATACCATACTTTGGCCCTCATAGATTGAGGTATAATCTTGATTAGAGATTTGAACAAATTCAGCAAAAACTGTCATTTTCTGTTTTTTAATCAATCCCAGAACAGAAAATTTTGAAAAAAGAGGAAATTTAGAAATTCTGTTAAGAATCTAGATATGGGTTGAAGAAATGGTAAAAATCATCATCATCATCATCACATTATGAATGATAGTGGTTTATGATTAAATTAAAAATAGTTTGTAATATTTTCTGGGATAATTTATCATGCATGACCCAAATTTGATGCTTTAACATAAGTAATTGAAGTCATTCACCAGTGTAATTTGCTGATTTTCAGTTATTAAAACCACAGCTCTACACATATTTTTCTATTTTGTCATTAGGAAGGTAAATTTGCCAAGGTAGAAGGAAGGAATACATTTTATTTAACAATGCGTTAGCTTAATTTACAACTTTTCAATATTTAGGCATACAGTATATGTGCCTCCATTTGTACTCCTGCCCAGGACACCATAAATATTAGGGGGCAGGTGTGAACCCAGCACCCTAGCCACAAATACATTTCAATTAGGCTGGTGCTGACTGAGAACTAGGGTTGAGGAAGCCTGGTTTAATGGTGAGAAGGTGAGGAGGTAGGCATGTACCACACCTACAGCAGGAAAGGGCAGACCCAGGAGAGCCCAGAGGTCACAGTCCCTGAAGGTGGAATGTAGTCAAAGGAGGTGGTTTCAAGGTCAGAGGAGGACACAGGTAGATCTCCACAACCTAGAGGATAAAGTACCATCCTCCTCGGGGGATCAGAGGAGAGAGACATGCCGAGGGCAAAGAATCAACTGTAGAGAGAGCACCTTGAGGCCTAAAGAAAGGGAAAAAAAATTCAAGTAGTGTCTTACAGGCTTCCTTACAGAGACTAGGGAGAAGGCAGGGCCTGGATTGGAGGTGAGGACCCAAGCAGGAATTGGTAGGATCAGAGACAACATAGAGCTGGCCAAGGGGCGCAGGCACAAATGGGCAGAGGAAAGGGCCAGGACTGGCATGGCCATGGGCAGGAATGGGGTAGAGTAGGGTTCAGAGACCTGATCTATGAGGGAGCTAAGGGAGAGAGTGGGGTCCAAGAGAGAAGGAGAAATTTGTTCTCTCTGTGCCAAGAGTAGTTTCCCTGCACCATACCTAGACCCCACAGTCACAGGGTGTGTTCTGGCCCTGCAAGAGGGACGGGGAGCCTGAGTTTCCTAATATGTTGTTGCTTTAAAAGGCTAACAGATGAACTTTCCCTAGATCCTGGAGGTGGGGGTGTCTAGTCAAAGACTATCCAGGGCTCCCTTCTTCTCCATCCTGGATTTGGGGGGAGGGACTTGGGTTAAATTCTTAAAGTATGGGGTCTAAGAGCCCAAAAGGATTGACCGCTCAAAGAAATCTTTCTCTCTCTCATTCCTCATGCCAAAAGTTCCTCCTTTCCGGAGTTGACACTGTGAGAGAGGGAAGATTCTCCCACACTGTAACTCTGTACAGAGGCTTTCTCTCCAGCATGTCTGACCTCTTAGAGGCAATCAACTCTCAAGTTCTTGTTCCCAGGTCAGACACAGACAACTACGTTAGACATGTCCCAAAGGACGCTGACTACTTTAACTAAGGGAAAAGTTACATCAAAAGCAAGATAGTACAAGACCATAGGGATGGATGAGGCCATGGGGAATCATTTTTCATTTGACCAGAATCAAATTCAGCCTCAGGGACCTCTGCTGGCTCTAGTATGGAGACCAGATCATTCCTCGAAGACCCTCCTTACACGGTCCCAGGGGCTGGGTGATTCTGCCCAACAGCATGAATGAGTCCATGATGTGAGTCCAGGCTGCTTCCTGGCCTTGGGCCGAGATGCTGGTCAGTGCTGAATGGGATGAGCCAGCCTGATTCCCAAGGAAGAAAAGAGAACAAACAGTTATTGTGGACCCGCTGATGTGCATTTGGGCTCTCACTTGAGCTTTCATTTATTCCTCCCAACAAGCAAAAAGGTTAAGATTTGGCTGGTGTGAGGCCTTAGGTGACACCCCTTCTTTTCCCATCATCACCCCCATCAAGTTTCAAATAGATACTGTGGCAGTTTGATGTAATTATGAATTCCAAAAATATAATTGAATCATGCTTGTAAACTGATCTGTTAATCTGGGCATGATTAGGTTAGGATTAGGGCGTTGAGCCCCACCCCTTGGTGGGTGGGGAATTGAATATAAAAGGCAAGGCAAAGGACAGTTGAAGCAGTCTTTTGAGAAGCAGTTTTGATGTTGGAAAGAAGGCCCCAGGAGAAGAGAAGAAAGCCATTCACCTGATCATCTACAGCTGACCTTGTGAAACAGGAGCTAAGCCCGGAGAGAAACGCAGCCCCGGGAAGAAAGGAACCCCAGAAGCCTGAACCCTGGCAAATGCTGGCAGCTGTCTTGCTCTAACACGTGGCAATGGACTGTGGTGAGAGAAGAAACTTAACGCTTTGTGGCCTGGTATCTGTGAACTTCTACCCCAAATAAATACCCTTTATAAAGACCATTTTTGGTATTTCACATTAGCACCCCTTTGGCTAACTAATAGATACCAAGGATAGTGAGAAGTCTCTTCTAGGAAAATGAAAAAAAAAAAAAAAAAATTTTTTTTTTTAACCATATTTGCAGTTGGAATGCAGACATATTCAGATATATCTAGAGGAACTGGGGAGCAATAGGAATCCAAATTCAAGAAAAGGCAGGCAACAATACTGAGTGAAGGTGAGAGTGTGGTAAAGTGGGGGCTGTTACATGCTGTCAATAAGTATGTAATTGGTGTGACATTTTTTGAGACAATTTGGTGAGGTACTTAAAAAATTTAAGTGCACAAACATATTTTTTGACACAGCAACGTTAACATGAATTTATTCTACAGATTTACAACTATGCAAAGGTTTGTAGACAAGGACATTCATTGCAGCATTTTTTATATCAGCTAAAAAAAAAAATGGAAATAACATAAATGCTCATGAAAAGGAGACTGAGTAAATAGTCTGCATCTATTTTTAAAAATGAGGTATATGTGCCAATAAGGAAGGATGTATAGGATATACCAAATGAGAAAAGCAAACTGTAAAAGAGCCTTGTGATACTATCCCATTTGTGGACTTTTGAGAAAAACTGATTATATTTGTGATTGTAGTAGAATAGAAAAATATCTGAAAAGATACACATGCAAGAAATTGCCAACAGTGGCTACTGCTGGGAGACTTTCACTTTCTATTTTACATTCTTCTCTATTTCTTTGAATTTTTCATAAGCATGTACTACTTTTAAAATGTGAAAGAAAATTTCAAAGACAGAATAAGCGACCAATGAAAGACACTTTATCAAAAAGGAAAGAAGGAATTTATCAAATTTATCAGTAGAGGGCAAACTCAGAGAAAAGACATGAAGATAAGATGTGGAGGCTGATTGAATGACACTTGCTGACCCAGCTGACTTGGCTACATGAACTTGCTGCTCTTAGTCATTAACTTTAACTCCTTGAGGCCTGACAACCAATAATATGGCTGAGAGAGGGAGTAGTTCCCTTCTGCACTTGAAGCAGACTGCTGAGTGGTCAAGGCACAAGAGAAGGGAAGGCATTGGTAACCAGAGCCACTGGCAGGATGTGCACCCTGTGACAGAGCCCCATTTCAGCTGAAGCTGAAGGCAGTAAGTCTGGCTGCTTCCTGTCCCAGCTAATAGCAGGATGGTCCTCCAGGCTGGTTACCATCAAGTCTTGGCACAGGAGTCTTGGCACAGTGCAGGCGATGGTAGAGTTGTAGGTATTCAGCAACTGCACAGAGAAGCACTCATCAGCACTGGGTCAGGAATGCATGTGTGTAAGACAAGCTTGGAGGATTCCAGAAATACTTGAGGAAAATCTACCAGAGACTGGAAAGTCTGAGTGACTACTTGAGCATTTTAAGCCAGTGACATTCAGGTTTCATGCATTCATCTAATATACTGAGGTCTTACGATGTGCAAGGTACAGAAACAAGCACTGGGGCACAGCAGTGAACAAAGCAAACATGTTATTAGGTTGAACCATATGAAAATGAAACATGGAATTTATTAAATTGAGTTGGATGAAAATGAAATTGCCAATAGTCAACCTTTGGGGACTGATAAAAATGGCAATTTCATAAGGATCAACATAAATACATTCTGGCAAGAGAGAAAAAAACTAATTACTCAAGTAATTGTTTAATTACAATTGTTAAAAAGAGTTATGAAAGAGCATTTGGATCTGATCCAGTATAGCATGTGTGTGTAATGCTAAGATAGTCAACAAAGACTTCCCTACAAAAAGTGGCTTTTGAGGAAGTGAGGATGAAGAGGAATTCACTTAGTGAAGGGAATAATTTAGTGAAGCAAAGTCAGGTGCAAAGTCCTTGAGGGGTAGGAAACTAGTAGTTTCCAGCGACTGAGACCAAGGTAAGTGCGGGCCGAGTCCAGAGAGAGGATGAGGCTGGGAGGCAGGCAGGAGCCAGGTCAGGCAGGGCCTCGTAGGTCGTGTTTAGGACATTGCGTTTTATTCCCAATAGGTTTTTTTTTTTTAAAGATTTTTTTTATATTTTATTTATTTATTCATTTATCCCCCCCCCTTGCTGCTCGTGCTCGCTGGGTCAGCCAACCACGCCGTAAGGGCCGGCCCGCCCCCACCAGGAGGCCCCGGGAACCAGGAGGCCCCGGGAACGGAACCCGGGGCCTCCCACATGGTAAACGGGAGCCCCACTGATTGAGCCACAGCCGCTTCCCCCAATAGGTTTTTAAAATTACGGCCTGCTATCTTTACCGAAAGGCTGGCTTGGCCCAAACTACATTCAGGTTACAAAGAATGCTCTTAAACCCGTTTACGGATTAACTCAACGCAGAGGTCCACAGTTATGCTGCTGCCAAGTGGTTGCGTCAGGACTGGAAGAGTTTGCTCTCCTGCCTGGATGCCTCCAGGAGAGTGGCTTCTAGGAGGAGACAAAAGAGGCGCCGTGCACTCCGGGTCCCCCCCAACCCTGACGGCAGCTTAGAGCCCAGCAGTCCTGGCGGAAGCTGCGCACAAAGAAGGAGTAGACGAGCGGCTCCAAGCAGCTGTTAAAGCTCAGCAGCGCCAGGCTGAGGGTGTGCAGGACGTCCAGAGTGGAGGCGGCGCGGCACCCACCATGGTCGCCGCAGGCGGCGCTCTCCTGCCGGGCCACCCAGGGCGCCAGCAGCAGGTGGTAGGACGCCAGGCAGAGGGCGAAGACGAGCAGGAGCCCCAAGGCCATGGTCCTGACCTCGCGCTGGTGCGGGCCTGCGGGCGCCGGGCGCCGGGCCCCGGCCCGAGGGCGCCGCGAGCGTCCGCGCCAGGCTCCCGTAGGCCGCCAGCACCAGCAGGAAGGCGGCCGCGAAGAAGGCCACGGTGGCGTAGGCCAGGCCGGAGCGCGCCCAGCAGTGCTCGAGGCAGCGAGCGGCGCCGCCCGGACCGAGGCGCAGTGCGTGCGGCGCAGCCAGCGAGGGCGCGGCGCAGGCCAGGCCCGCTAGCCAGGCGACGCAGGCGTTGCGGGCAAGGCCCGGGCGGCGCAGGGCGGGGCGAGCGGCTGCTCGCGGCCTAGGGCCGCGCACCGAGCGCAGCGGCACAAGCTGATGAGCGCAGCGAAGGCCACAGCCGCGTAGGTGGACACGTAGTAGGCAGCCCCGGCCGCGCGGCAGGCGACCCCCGGGAAGGGCCAGTGGGGGGGGCGCCTAGGTGGTAGGTGAGAAACAGCGGCAGCGTAAGCGTGAAGAGCACATTGGCTAGGGCCAGGTTGAGCAGGTAGAGACGCAGGGCCTGGCCCTGGCGCGCGCCGCTGCCGACGAACACTGCCAGGGCCGCCACTTTGGCAGGCAGCCGCAGGCCCAGGGCCAGGGAGTAGGCCACGGGTGCCACGATAAAGCGGGCAGGCTCATCCCAGGGGCTGCAGCTGCCAACACCCAGGTCTCCATTACTGCTGTTAATTTCCAATCGTGAACTGGAGCGGGAAGAGAGGTCGTTGTGAAGACTGGAGACACCCTCCTTTTCTCAGGGAGGAAGGAACCCGTCTCCATTCCACCTTGCCCACCCCTCTTCTTCTTCAGTCCTTGTTGGGAGGGGACACTAGAGGCAAGGAAGCCCATGTGAGAAGGGATGAGGACTGAACTAGGCCAGCAGCCGCTGAGGATGGCGAGGAAAGGATAGACTCGCGAGTAAAGCGAGTTTGGGACAAGCTGTTGAAAATGAGCAAGAGTCAGGAGTTGCAGATAGGTTGGACATTTCCCACCTTGGTGACTGGGAAAGTGGGGTGCCCCTCGGAGATGGAGTATAGTTTAGGCACGTGCAGTAAGCCCAAACAGGGCTGAGCTGACAGGAGATTCTGGGAAAAACCATACTGGAATATAAAGGAAATATCTTTCCCAGAAAAAGTCCAAGACCTGCTCTCTTTGCCACCCAGATCAGTGGGGAAGGGAGAGAGGCATGGATGAGGAAAGGTCTTGTGATGCAGTGACCCAGAGGACAAGCCCATGCACAGTAACTTGGCCCTGCCTTGGTAAAAGTCTTCTCCCTGGAAAAAGTTTGCCTTGAGCATCCCTTGGCACAGCTGAAAAGGTTCCACAACTCTCAGGCCTTCCAGCCTGTTTCCTTCTTCCTCTTTTTTTTTTTATTTTTTTTTTACCAGGAGGTCGTAGGTATCAAACCCGGGTCCCTCCATATGGGAGACGGATGCCCAACCATTTGAGCCACATCCGTCCCCGTTCCTCATCTTTTGATCACAAAAAAGTCCTGGGTCTGACTCAAAGCCTTGGACAACAAAGCAAAAAGAGCACAGACCCTAGATACATGCATTTATTTGCCACGTGATTTTGGGCAAATAGCCTCACTGAGCCTGTGTTCTGTGCAGTAAAATGAAGATTAAAACACCTACCTCACAGGATTGTTGGGATGATTATGAGAAAACATAAAACTCTGAGCATGGTGCCTGCCACTGGGGAGATGCTTCATACCCACTAGCTGCCTTCCCCTCTAGGCAGCACACAGATAAATATGTATACCCACACAGGAACACGTACAGCGTTAGAGACTCAGACACCCCAAACAAACGAAGACATATGGGCGTATTCCTACCCTCTCCCCAAGAAGGGTATGTGCACAAGCCAAGGTCCTCCTATTCCTATTTTTGGCACATATGTGCACCCCCTGGGTATTCCAAAACTTCCAGTACCAAAATCTGGATTTCTTCTTTTAAGCTTGTTGGGCTCTAATCTTTTGTGTATTCCCTTCTCCCCATCCCTCTCAGCTCTAACCCCCAATGGCCTCCATTCAGCACCTTCCTCTGCCACCCCACCAGATCTTTCCTCTTTTATCTCTTGCTCTTCTGGCTGCTAAAGTTCTCTCTGGGGTTCTGGGTGCCCGGCCTTAAAGAGCTGAGTGTCAGAATCCCCTCCCACCCCCACACTAAAGGCCCTCCCATTGGCCAGCTAATCCTGGGACATGCATGAAGAATGGGCCCAGCAGCTGGAGGGGCTGGGGCCCACCTGTGGCAGCTGAGAGCTGGGCTTGTTGGGTAAGGCCATGGGCCCCCAAGGAAGGATGTCACTGCAGAGCAAGAAGGCCTTCAGCCCAAGAAGGGAGAAAGGTATCAGTTATCATAAGGTCTCAGGAAGGCCAGGCACCTGAACATCAGGGAGCTGAACTGACCTAGATTTAGGGTGCAGTTTGGGGTGCTCATTTCCTGAGGCCTGGCTTCTCCTTGGGCTGCTGAGGAGGTGCTGCTGGGGCTCAAGTTCCTCCTGCTGCTGTCACTCCAACTGCTCCCACACACCAGCTGGCCAGCCCACTTCTCCAGCACCCTACTTCTCCCGCAGCTGCTGGACAACCCTACACCGAGTTTGTGAGGCCCTGAAGCTGCTAATCAGCCTACAGGCCAAGCCTCCATGGTAAACAGGAGCCCTCGATATAATACCAGCTGTAAGGACTTTTTATTTGAAGTCCTGGCTGGAGACAGGATGGTTGTGGCATCCTGGAAAGGGGTGGAGAAAGAAAGAGGCTAGGATCCTAGGGGTTCCAGGCTCTACTGTCATGGGATTCAAGATTTTCATGCAGAGGGGTAACTTTTGGGAGCAGGGCAGATTTAATCACATTGGACAGGTCACTCCATCTACCCCCAAGTTGAGCAGGGAAGGGGTGCCATACCTGACCTCTGGCAGCTGGTACAGTGGAAAGTGTGGGTTCTGGAGTCAATCAGACCTTAATTCTAGACTCAGGTCTGATACTTCAGCTCTCTGAATCCATTTACTCATCTGTAGAACAAATCTATAATATTTAATAACAGCTAACATCTACAGAGCTCTTATCATGTGCTAGCCTCTGCAGTAAACACTGAGTCCTCACAGCAACCCTGTGTAGTTACAATGATTATCCATATTTTGCAAATAAAGCAGAGATTAGTTACTTGGCCACATTCATACAGCTAAGTGGCAGAGACCATTATCTAGTCCCCTCTTCTAAGAAAGCTTTCCTCTCTCTTTTTACCTTTGGATGTTATGTGAAAATATGATGTATGGAGCTGCCGCAGCTATTTTGCAGCCCCAAGGGCAGTAGCTATTCAACTGAAAGCAGCAGAGAAGAAAGTTGAAAAGCCCGAGTCCTTGTTGTCATCATTAAGCAGCTGAGTTAACCAACACTGAAATTGAAGGAAGCTATTCTATCTCTGGACTTATATAAGAGAAAAAGTTCCCTTATTGTTTGACACTCTTGGTTGGGTCTTTTCTTCCTTACATCTGAAAGCAAAGTAATGCAATCTACCTTACTAAAATTTATACATATACACACATACTAGTAATATTTATTGAAGTTAACCATGTGTAGGGACTGTGCTAAGTGCTTAAGTAATATTTTCTTCAAACCCTCTGAGACTGAGGTTTTAGACAACTTGCCTGAGGTTCACAGCTCTAGTCAATGACAGAACAGGAATTACTATTCTGTAGTGAAGATGGAGTAACACACACACACTTCTTTCACGCCCGTGGGCACCCAAAAGCCATTGCCCCTATCCACAGAGCAATTTGGGGCCTAGTGACATAAGTATTTGCATAAATGAACTCTTCAACTTCTCCATTTTCCCTTATGGGAGGTGCATTACTTCCAAAAAGTCCCCCAGTGGCTGAGGTGAGGATGGTTGGTGATGTAACAATAGGCACCCTCACATATTACTCTCTTACCCACTTCTGATCCCCCAAGACCTCTGGGCTCCCTCCCAAGCAGTGGGGCCCTGCTATAACACTTGAGCATCCCATGGAGTTGGCTGTCCCTGTGGGTGTCAACGAACAGTAGACTAGGTGCCACACCTCAGTACCAGAGGCTGGCTGTTGCAGGATCTGTAAAATTGTTAGCTCTGCAAATCTAAAGTGCCAGAAATGAAAAGTAATGGAAGGGAACACCTCATGTAGCTAGGATGGGTGCCCTACTCAATATATCCACGCTCAATGTGTAAATTTTAGATATGTATTAAAAACCTTAAAAACGCGTATGCCTTTTGAACCAGCCCCCTTAATTCTAAGGGGAAGAAGAGTGAAGCGTGCAAAGGTGATCTACTGTATAGTTTACAAAAGGAAAAAATTGGGAACAACCTAAATGTTCCTTAGAGGGGTACTCAAAAAATACATAATAGTATATTAATGGAGTACTATGCAGTTATTAGGATTGATGAAGTAGAATGAACATGGAATGGTGTTACAGCATACTACGTTTAAAAAGCAGGTAATAAAATAGTACATAGGGTCTTATTTTCATTGAAAAATTATCTATATAAAGGCGTTTTAAAAAGTGGAGAGCCACAGTAATATTTAATTTAATTAAAAATTAATTAAGCATTAATTAATTATTAAGCAATTAAAACTGGTTATTTGGGGGCAATAGAGATTTTGGGTAAATTTGGGTAAATTCCTTTTTGCTTATTTTGTTTTCACATGACATGAGGGATACTAGTAAGTGTAACATGTACCCCTCAATAGAGAGTCATAATAGAGAGAGAATGTAAGGCCAGGTAGGCAGGATGTCTGTTTCAACACTGGATGGCCACGGATGAATGGGTAAGGTGGTCAAGTCTGTGTTCCACCATGTTCCAGCAGTGACAGCTGTATGACACAAAGAGGCAGAGACCCTCAATTGCCAGGATTACGTGAAAGTGTTGAAGACTTCTTCCTAATGGGCCAGGCCACTTCCTTAGTTTGGGTTAAGAACTGGCAGATGTCCAGCAGCATCAGGAGGCCCAGGCAGACGATAGCTGGGATGCAGGTGCTCAGTGACTCTTTCATAGACAGCAAAGTGAAGACAGCCCCTGGAATGGAAAAATGAGGTCCCTGAGGCTCCCTGGGGAGCACTCAGGAAACCCAGGAGCTCAGGGCTCTCTAACCTAGGCTGACCCACCCCAGCCCAAGCCCTCCTATTAACCTTACCCCCCACCCCAAACCAGTTGCAGTCATTTCTATGGCCTCCCAGAGAGGGCAGGACCAGGAGTTAGAAGCCCCTTGAAGTAGGCCCTCTCAGAGGCAGGGGTTGAGGTGGGTAGATGGGGATTTGGAACAAATTCTCCCCAATCCTTCTCCTTTCTTAATCCTACATCTGCTGGAGGGATGGAGGCTCAAGGGTTGGTGGTTGAGATGTGGGAAAGATATGAAAATGAAGGAAGCTCCAGAGATGGAAAAAAAGCCTGGAGTGTGGGAGGACTGGGCGGTGGTGGCAGTAATGGTGACATAAGGTCAAGGAATATGGTAGAAGAGCCTGAAAATGTCTAGATTTGAAGCAGCAGCTCTTTGTAAATCAGTAGTTCCTGTGGGCAGAGCTGCTGTGAGGGGGTGGGGGGTGAGGTTTCTCTAGGACTGCCTGCCCCAGGGAAATTCTCTGCCTTCCCTATGTATTGTATTAAATATAAGATATGTATTAAAAACCTTAAATACATATCTTAAGGTATGTATTTATAGTGGGCCACAGCTTCTCTGCCAGACATGTAAGTCAAATGGGAGTTGCCACTCCAGCAGGAAGTGGGGGTAGAAGGCTCTGAAGTTACAAAACATCCTTAAAATGGAACACTAGGCAGCCATTAGAATCGGTGAGGTAGAAGGTATATTTGACATGGAATGGTGTTAACAGTAAACTGAGTTTTGAAAGCACCTATCCTGGTCCAAAGACTATGGCAATCATGGTAGAGCGAAAAGTGCTCCTGGTCACAGAGAAACAAGGAGGGCTGGCAACAGTAAGGGAGAACAGTCAGGTCATTCCATCATCCTCCCCCAAATCCCCACTCCCTCAGCCCAGTTGGACCCCCCTTACCCATCATGAGCAGAGTCAAAAGCAAGTTACTGATCTCTTGCAGCACCGGTGGGCCCACGACCAGCAGCAACCCAGCCAGCAGTTCCAGCCAGCCCACAGCCACTTGGTAGCTCATGGGATCTGGCTGGTAGCCGAACACCTTCAACGGGCACACCTCAGCAAACTGCACAAACAGGCCTTTCTAGAGGTGGCAGGGAATGCCTGTCAGCCACATTCTTCAAGAATCCACCACCCAGCTACTTCCATAGGGGCACTCTATGGCTTCGACCTCAACTCCTCCCACAAAGAGGCTGCTCTAGGTGAGGTCTTGGCCTGTGGTCAACCTGGAGACCCACAGGAAAGGACCTCTGTGTGGTGCTGAGCTTTCCCATCAGTGCGAAGGCAGAGTGGTAGTAGAGTTGGATTGATTTTCTCAGCAGACCTCTTACCAGGTTATAACCCAGACCCTGGGCCTAGGAGGAGGGACCTTCCCATCTAGTGCCAAGACCACGAGAACTCCATAGCTTTTCTTTGTGTCTGGCCTGGTTTCCCTCCAGGCTCCTTTGTAGGGAATATTTAGGGATGGGCAGAGGGTGCTCTTTAAACAGATTGCAGCCTGAGTCTTTGATGCTAGGTCCTGGACCCTACTGTAGCAGACACAAAGGAGTTAAGGGGGGCTCAAAGTGACTCATCCTGCTGTGGCAGGCTCTGTCCTGGGCCAAATGACAACTTCACTCCAACCTTCAGGTTGGGTACCTTTTTCTGCTCCGTTCCCTCAACTCCAACTCCCCTGTGCAATGCTACCACAAAAGCAGCTCTATGCTTTCTGGCCTTGGTGGTGTGCTGCCCCAAACAGCCCACCATCCTAAGCCAAGAACCTTGGCGAGTACTGGGGTCTTGGGAAGGGATGCTGGGAGGGGTCTCCAAGTCTGCCTTCTTTGAGGTGCTGGAGGCCCTGGTGGTCAGAAGGACATGAAAGCCCTCCCGTAAAACCAGAAGTGGGCAGGAGGCAGGCAAGGCGACTTAGGCTTCATGGAAAGGCCTGGGGTTAGTGGAGTGTCTAGCTGTAGTCCTGCCAAGGTCTCTTCACCTTCAGGGCAAGTTTCCTACCCTGCAAAGTGGGTATTAATAAACCCTTCCCTTACCAACCTCCCAAGAACTCAAGCAAATGATCAAAGTGGGGTGGAGGGCAGAGAGGGAGTTTGATCACTTTTCCATTCCTGCCATCCCTCCTCCCTCAGGGTCCCGGAGCCTTTCTCCTCTGGCTCTAAGTTTGTTTAGGGACTCCAATGCTCTGCCAGAAAGAGCCCATGGCGGCTCACAGATGAGAGTCATTTTACCGTCAGCTTTAGCGCTGTGTCGCCCCAAGGAAGGCAGATCTGCTGGGAACTGGCGCGGGCAGAGAGAGGCCGGCAGGGTGCGCCGGGGACCGGTCTAAGTAACGGCCCGGGTCCGCAGCATATAACCCCACTGACGCGATCCCCACCCGCCGCTCACACCGCTCACCATCTGCTCCGACACCGGAGCAGATATCTGCTCGGAAAGCTTGGCCGCTCCGGTGAGCACGAAGAAGCCGCCCAGCAGGACCCGCAGCGCGGTCAGCAAGTGCGCCATGGCCGCGCAGGACCTCGGGAGACGGTGGGAGTCGCCCGGCCTAGGCTTGGCCCCGCCGAAAGCCCGCCCCCTGGCGCCCGCTCGTCTCCATCCCGGGGCGGCCAGAACGCTGCGCTCAGAGCCTCCGTTTCCCAGAGGTGTCGTCCCTCCTCTTTTTCTGGCCCAGAGTAGGCTGCGGGAGCCTAAGTCGTTTGGGCTGGTCATCCCCATCTCACAGATGGGGACACTGAGGCCCACTGACTCTTAACTGACCAAAGGGGCCCTCTGAATTCTGGGCGGGTCTGTGTGTCTCCCAGCCAATACGGAGCAGAGTCAAACATGGGCTATCTGGATCTGGCTCACAGATCTCCGTTTATCACAAGATCCGGGCTTTGTTCCTACATGTACCACACTAGTGCGATCTGAGCTTCACCTAACCTCGGTGGGCCTCAGTATCTGCATCTGTAAAGGAAGATAACACCTCATCGTTTCTTAGAGTTTGAAACAGGCCTACCACATGCCAGCACACCGTAAGCTCAAAGAATTTTAAAATTAATAATTTATAAAATCGCTAATAATAATTAGTAATTATACGTTTTTTATATTTGTCAGCAGTATCTTCCCCCTCTAATTTCTCTTAGCTGAAATTAACAAGTGAAAGGTGTTTGAAATATTCAGATCCCTGCTGGACACTACTGGCCCACCTGCTCTTTTCTGGAAATCTATCTGGAACTGGGATGGGCAAACTATGGGCCAAATTCCCTGAGCTTTTTCTTTTTTAACCCCTCTCCATGCAAGCTAATAAAGTTTTGTTTTGACATTTTATTGATTAAAAAACTTTTTAAAAGATTTTGTGACCTGAAAATTATATGAAACTCGTATTTCAGTGTTCAAATTTTAGTTTTACTGGAACACAGGCACACTCATTTGTTTATGGATTGTCTCTAGCTTCATTTGCATCCCAACTGCAGAGTTGAGTAGTTGCAACTCTATGGCCTGCAAAGCCTAAAATAATTACCATCTGGCCCTTTATGAAAAAAGTTTGCTAAGCCCAGGTCTAGCAGACCACAGAGAGGCCCCAAAACGGCCTCCAGCTCCCCTGCTGCTTCCATTTCCAGTTAGCCAAGCTGTTAAGGTCCCACAGCTGCTGGGGTAGATACTGGATAGCTGTAGACTCAATTGTCCCCATGTGCTTCTAAAGACCACGCTGTTTTAACATCCAGTCTGTGCTATTCTATCATGGATCTGAGACTTTCATTATCTGCAATCTTTATCACTAATCCAAACTATTTGATCAATTAATAAAATAAATTCTCTACCCTGGAATATTAACATTATATGCAATTATGTATAAATGATAATTTCTCAATAAAAGAGAGAAAATATATTAAAACACTTATTTAATCACTGAAAACACAAATCCACATAGGAAATTATATTTTAAGATACTTACTGCATACAAATTTAGCACAAATTTATAGACTTTGATGATAAGCAATATGTACATTGCTATTCTTTCTCCTTTACTAATTTTTCAATCCTTGGGATTAAAGATGTGACTGCAAGTCTTAAGGCAGAACCAGAAACCAACAGATTTCTTTGTTTTGACTCTGTCAAAGCTGAAAATGTAGCATCACATAAATAGATCGTGGAAAACGGTAATAAAAACTTCATTGCCTTGTCGTGGAGTTCTGGGTAACTTGTCTTTGCTTTTATCCAAAATTGAGTTACAGGCATTGATTTAAACATCGATTGTAATCCCAAATCTGAAGATAATTGTGTTAGTTCTTCTTCTTCAAACTCAGTGAGATTACTATTTTGATGATCTGTAAAAGGATTAATTATCCACAAATTTCCTGAACGCAAGTCGTCTTCTGGTGGATAACAGTCATTGAACATTTCAGAAAGTCCTTCCAGGTGTTCAAAAATAACACTTGTGATGCTTTTCATATTTAAGTCTGATGAGTTTGAGAATTCAGAAAATGAAGAGAACATGTCATAATCATTCTCTTGCGTGCGCTTCAACCACAGTTTTAACTTTTTCTTAAATATATCGATTTTATTATACAGATTGAAGAAAGTAGTCATAGTACCTTGTAGACTTAAATTCAATTCATTTATAAGTGAAAATATATCTGAAATATAGGCCAGTTTTGCAACCCATTCCTCATCATGAAAATACTTGGCCAAGTCTGAATGCTTTTGATTTAAAAAAATTTCTATTTCATGTCGTAATTCAAATAATCTTGTTAAAATTCTCCCTCTTGATATCCAGCGTACTTCAGCATGCAGTGGTAAATTCACATGCTCAGACCCCATCTCTTCACACAAAATTGTTAACATTCGTGAATTTAATGCATTGCTCTTAATAAAGCTTAAAATTTGTGCTGACTGCATAAGAATTTCATGTAAACATGGAGACAACTTTTCTGCTACTAAATGTTCACGGTGAATAAAACAATGTGTAAATGCCACTTTATTCACAGCAACTTCTTGAATTTTTGCTCTTAAAGCAGAACACCTGTCAGTTATGCTTGCAGCCCCATCTGTACAGAGACCAACACAGTATTTCCAATTCAGAGATTTACTATCAATATATTTATTTATTAGTTCAAATATTTCAAAACCAGTTATTTGGGAAGGAATTTCAATGCAACATAGTAATTCTTCTTTTATATCACTACAATTATAATCAATGAAACGAATATAGCACAAAATAAGAGTGGTATCTGAGGCTTCTGATGATTCATCAATCTGAAGGGCAAACCATTTTGACTCTCTGACTTTGTGAATCAGCTGATCTTCAATATCTGCAGATAATTCATCAATCCTGTGTCCAATTGTATTATTAGAAAGGGGGATGGTTTTCATTTTGTCTCCAGCACTAGAGCCCAAAACTTCCGAACACATTTCTACTAAATATGGTTTAATTAATTCTTCAGCAAAGTAAAATGGCTTCTTGCTGGCAGCAATTTGGAAAGCAATTAAATAAGAAGCTTTCACAAGTGACTTTTCAACTAGTAAACACTTTTTTAAAGAACTATTTTGACATTCCATTTCAAGAGATTTTTGTTCAAAAAAATCTACTGGTTTGTTTTCTAATTCTGAATGTGTTGTCTTCAAATGATGAGAGAGATCTGCTGGCTTCATGTTTTCACTAGATAAGATTTCTCCACAAATGACACATTGTGGCTTTGGTGAACTCTCTTTTGATCCAGGACAGATAATAAAACCAACTTTTAAATATTCTGCATCATGAGTCTGGAAAAAACCTATTCTTTTTTTCTTTGCAGGTGGAGAATCGAGTTCTGCATCATTTTTCTCATTAGGCATAGGTAAATCTGAATAAAATATTTGAATGACTGTTATTTTCATGAACAAATAAACAATGTTCCTTTTGTTTTTCCCCATACATTTAAGATTTATATTTTGTCACTATATCAAAAGAACACGCTCATTAAAGTTTTTTTTTTTGTTTTTTTTTGTTTTTTTTTAAAGATTTTATTTATTCATTTATCCCCCCCTTGCTGCCCATGCTCGCTGGGCCCGCCTTCACCAGGAGGCCCCGGGAACCGAACCCGGGGGCCTCCCATATGGTAAACGGGAGCCCTACTGATTGAGCCACAGCCGCTTCCCTCATTAAAGTTTAAACACAAACCATAATACCCCTCCATAATGTCATTAAAAACCGAATTTCTACTTTTTCCAAAGCTTGGTCACTAATTAAATCTGTAGGCTATAGTATATGTACAAGTAATCCCATGTATCTAATAGATTACTGAAATTAAGGCTGAGTTCCACAAAACACATCAAATTAAGAATAAATTATTTTACTTTCACAGAGTTCAGGAGAAAAAAAGAGAAAACAAGTGTTACAAAATGTTAACATCTGGTAAATCTAGATGAAGGATATTAAAGGTTATATTTATATTGGTGTTCTTTGTATTGCTTTTACAACCTTTCTGAATTATGAGATTTTCCAAAATTCAAGTTGGGGAAAAAAGATAAGGGTTAATTATTAATTTTAACATCTAGTGTCAGTGAGGGAATAGAAAAATGGACCCTCTCAAACACTGCTGATTGAGCATAAAATGACAATTTTATGCTCAATTTCTGGAGGTCAAATTAGGAGAACATATCAAAAGCCTTAAAACACCTAATAGCCTTTGAATCAGTAATTCTACTACTTTAGGATTTATCCCAAGGATTTAATTAGATAAATGCACAAAGATCCATTTACACAGCTTAATGCAACAGTGTTTATAATACTAAAAACTGGAAGCAATCTAAATGTCCAAGATTAGGGGATTGGTTATGTTATATACACTGGAATCTATGCATCCATTAAAAATGTATACATTTAAATTTATACTGATATGAAATGATGTTTCCAATACACTGTCAAGTGAAAAAGCAGTTTATAACAGTAACAGAAAATAACCTAATAGTCTAGAAATTTTTTAAAAAGTATAAGCATGCATATATCCACACACAGATGTCTGCCAACCCTTTACTACCCTCCACATGTGAATGTGAGTATAATATAAATTCATGTACACAGAATGCATCACTTTATAGGAATATAAAATAATCAGATTTACTGAGTAAGGAAAACAGGTTTCTCCCTGACTCCCACCCAAAAGAAAGGCATCTTACATAAAAACTCATGATTACTCGTTGACAGACTACGCTTTTAATTTTTAAATACATTATACTCTATAAAGTAAAATTATACTTAAAAAACAAACAACAAAAAGATGTTTTGGCAGAATGGCTACTAAGTAATTGAAAATATAAGGGTAGCTGGATTAAAAGTAGTTAACATGGACAGGGGCAGTAGTTTACAACCTTTTCAAGTATGAGTTCAAACAATTTTCATGACCACCAACACCTGAGACATATTTATAACTAAAACTATAACTGTTTTAGTAACTGACAATTGAGTTCACAGTGTCAAAAAAAAAAAAAAAAAAGAAGTTTAAATCAATAATGCTTTAACTAAATCTGTAGCTTAGTAATTCTAATAGTTGTCTGTACATTTGAAAAACAACAGTGCACACAAACGAGATACTTGTCCACTCTATGCATAAGGCTTTGTTTGCAGGTGGAGTCAATTTAGTAGTTATCAGTGTTAATGACAAGAATTATAAAGGGAATAAATTAAGTGTTCAAAGTATGTGATAAAAGAATTAATGAAAGTTTACACATTCAAAAAATTGTCGATTACTTTCCTTTCTTATATAAACAAAAACAAAAACATGGGAAGCGGCTGTGGCTCAATCAGTGGGGCTCCCGTTTGCCATATGGGAGGCCCCGGGTTCGGTTCCCGAGGCCTCCTGGTGAAGGCAGGCCCGCCCGCACGGTGTGGTTGGCTGACCCAGCGAGCACAAGCGGCAAGAGGGGGATAAATGAATAAATAAAATCTTAAAAAAAAAAAACAAAAAAAAAACAAAACAAAAAGCAAACTTTCTATGTGTGGAAAGCACAGGGACACATACCTGTCTGGCATTCCTTGGGTTGTGTATGTGGTTTGCAAGAGGTAGCCTTGGTCTGTGTGACGGGCTTGCACAATAATGCTTTGTTCTTTAAAAGCCTGGGAGGTTGGGAAGATTGGGAAGATAGAAGTTTCATGGCATCTGTCTGTGTACTTCCCTAGTTAAAAATAAATTCAAAAACCAAAAAGATTTTTTTTAGTATCTTATCACTGACTATAATTGCTATCAAATGAAAGGTGAAACACATCAAGATGCATGGAAGACACAGGGGTATATTGCTGAGAAATGTAATTCCTCTGAAAGAGTGGTTGCCATCATAAAGAAGTCACTTTTGAAAATATGCACTAATTTCTAATTCTTCTAATCAGTATCTCTTTCATTTATTGATTTTTAAAATTATTCTGCCTATAGTAAATTAGATCAAAACAATGAAAACAATCCTTGCTGATTAGGAAAGTTGGCTATCCAGAAAAATTTGAGCTTACCTCAGACCATATGCAAAAATACATTCCATATTGATTAAAGACCTCAAATTAAAAAACAAAACTTTAAAATCACTAGAGAACTTTCAAATGTGTAGAACACAGAAAGTATTCTTAAATAAAACACAAAAGGTAAAAACAAGACAGAAAAGATCAATACATTGACTACCTAAAAATTTGAAACTTTTGCAACAAAAGTCTTCATAAACAAAGTTGAGATAAGCAACAGAATGAGAGAATGTATTTAAAACATATTTATTCATTCAATAAATATTAATTAAATGATTATTATATGCCAGGCACTGGTCTAAGTCCTGGAGATATAGCATAAAACAAGACAAAGTCCTGCTCTTATGAAACTTATATTCTAGAGGGCAATATAGAAAATAAACAAGTGAAACAAATATATAATGTTTAAATCCAGGTGGTGATAAGTGCTATGAAAAAGAAGAAAGCAGTGTAGGGGAATGAAGAATGATGGCAGCAGGGAGGGTAATTTTGGAATAAACACTTGAGCAGAGACCATGTGAGTTACTCAAAAGAGCAAGCCAGGCAAAGACTGGAGGTCACTGGATTAGAGGCAGAGGGACTGTAGGTGCAAAAGCCGTGAGTGGGAAAGAGCTTGACAAGAACAAGGCTGAAACAAAGTAAGCCAGGAGAGGGGAAATAAAAGAAAAAAAAAAGGACTGTATTTTTAAGTGTGACAGGAAGCCATGGGAGGTTATATTTAAATTTACTAGTTAAATGGATAATAGATGCTCTTAATGCAAAATTCAAAAGTTTTCCACGCCTTTCTGCCATCTATCCATAATCTTGAATACAACTGTTCCCAGTTTCTTATATGTCTTTCTAGAAAAGGTCTATATAATTAAATGAGGTGCTTATTTAAAATGTTAACATATTATTAACAAAATTTGGCACCTTGCTTTTGTCACTTAGCAAGGTATCTTGGAGATATATTTAATTACCTTTGTAAAGCTGCCTAGTAATAATGGTGTTCAATGTACCATAAGTAATTTAAATAGTCTTCACTGATAAGCCTTTAGGATGTACACATATTTTGCTATTATAAACAAAGCTACAGTAAATATCTTCACACAGCAATGAATTCTACATGTGCTAGTATAGCTATAGAATAAGTTCTTCAAAGTGTTGTTGGTAGGTCCTAAGTTATATGGATTTTAATTTTTATGGTATTGCCAAATTGCTCTCTATAGAAGTTATATTAAATTATAAAATGAGTCCAGGAATGTATGTGAGCCTGTTTCCCAACATCTTAGTCAACACAACACAGTATTATTAAACTTTTGGCTATTTCTAAGTGAAAAAATCATATTTTACTGTAGTGTGGTTAGATATTGTTCATGTTTAAGTGTCTTTCTATATATTTCCTCTTCTGTGAACTGCCTATTTATATCCTTTCCCATGTTTCTGTTTATCTTTTAAAATATTTTACGTGTATTTTTTGAATGGGTAATGTAACACATAACACAAAACGCAAAGTCTCAATTAAACAATGAAAAAAAATTATCCCTCTTATACCTCTCTCCCAGCCTTTCAATTTTCTTCAGAGGCAACCACATCACCTCTTTATCGGTTGCCCACCAGAGGTCTTCTATACATATATACAAGCATATGTTTTGCATAGTCTTTTTAAAAACATAATGGTAGCATGCTATTCACATTGTTTTGTGTCTTTTATTCACTTACGGCACCTGAGATTGTTCCATGTCTGTACTTGTAGATCTGCCTCATTCTTTTTAACAACTGTGTAGTATTTCATTGGCTATACTGTACTTAATCTAACCAGGGCCCCCAATAAAGCCACTGTATACACTTGTGCAGGGGACTCCACTTGCCAGGCCATGTGTCTAGGTGTCAACTCCACTTGCCAGGCCATGTGACTAGATGTCAGGTTGTAAAGAGGTTCATTTCAGGCCCTGCCAGTGCAGGGCTATTTTTTTTTTTTCCCTAATTTGAACAATAACTCAGAGTAGACTGTGGCCCAGAACACTGATGGAACAATTAAGTAGTTTCCAAGCTTTTCCTGCTACAAACAATGCTGCAATTAATATCTTTTGTACACACTTTCATGTATACCCTCTTCTACCATTTTGAATTTTGCATTAGGTGCATCTATTATCAATTTAACAAGTACAAATATATCTGAAGGATAAATTCCTAAAAATGGAGTTCCTGGGTGAGATGATATTTCATTTTAAATTTTAAAAGGTTTCACTAAATTGCCCTTTGTAGCATTTTTACCAATTTACACTCTTATTGGCAATATTTAAGAATGCTTTAACTGGGGCGGATGTGGCTCAAATGGTTGGGCATCCATCTCCCATATGGAGGGACCTGGGTTTGATCCCCAGGACCTCCCAGTAAAATAAAAAAAAATATATAGAAGGCGCAGGCTGCCAGACCCCACGTACAGGCATGCCAGGCCCCACCGAGCCACATAGCAAGATGATGATGTAACAGGAGAGTGACACAGAGGGAAAGCCAAGATGAGATGCGCTGAAAAAACTACAAACTAAGGCGCAGGTGGCAAAATGCCTATCTCCCACATCAGAGGTTCCCAGGATTGAGCCCTGGTGAAGACAGGTGGAGAAGCATGAAAAGAGAGGGCAGGAAACAGACACAGAGAATTGCCCAGTGAATGAACACAAAAACAGCAAAAACGGGGTGGGGGGGGAATGGATTTAAAAAGTTAAATAAATAAATAAATCTTTTAAAAAAAAGAATGCCTTAACAGTATACCATTTTAATCTCTGCCAATCTAAAAAATCTGTAGTTCTAACAGTATTTCCCTAATTTTGAAGTTGAGTATCTTTGCATGTTTAAGAATTATTTTTATTTCCTGTTCTGTAAACTGCCAGATCGTATCTTTTGCGCATTTTCCTAATGGGTGTGGGGTCTTTTTATTGATTGATAGAAGCTCTTCACATATTAAAAAGATCTAGCACTTTATGACATGAGTTGCAACCTTTTCATTTTGATATTTGTCTTTCAACTTTGTAATGAAGTTGAGTTTATTCTTTCTTTTATGGCTTCTGGGTTTGTGATATTTTTAGAAAGCCTTTCCCCACTTCTACAGTATAAAATTTTTTCCTATTTTTTTTTTCTAGCAATGTTATTATATTTTACATTTAAATGTTTTCTACATCTGGACTTCATTTTGATTTAAATTCCAACTATTTTCTTCTATATGGCTACTCAGTTGTCATTATCTGAAATGCTACCTTTATCTTTTTCAGAATTTCACAGAAGATTTTTGAGCAAAGGAGTGACATTATCTGATAGATCTTTTAAAAAGATCCTCTTGGCAACTGTGTGGAAAATAAACTGCAAAGAGCAGAATGGCAGCAGGAAGACAGGGAGGAGGTTATTGTGATAATCCAGAAGAAAGATGATGGCAGCCGAGACTAAGGAGGTAGCTGTGGGGGTGGTAAGAAGTAGGAAAAACTGGGAAGGAAATTTGGGGGAAAATAGAAGGGTTCTGTTTTAGACATATTATTTGAGATGTCTATTAACTATCTAAGTATAATTGTCAAGTAGACAGTTGGATACATGAATCTGGAGTTCACAAATCAGGGCAAGAGAAAAAAAATCTGGGTATCAGCCACCTAAATGGTATTTACAACCAAGGGGTTATATGAGTCCCCTAGGAAGTAACGTATAGACAAGAGAAAATGGCCAAATATGATGTCTTCAAAGTCGAATGAAGAAAGTACTTCAAGAAGGAAGGAGAGATCACTGTGTCAAATGTTACCGAAAGGTTGAGTAAAATGAGAACTAAAAATTGACCACTGGATTTGGCAAAATGAAAATTGATGGTAACCCAAGAGCTTTTTCAGTGAAGTGGTGCACACAAAAGCCTAACTAGAATGAAAAAGAAAGGTAAAAGATAAGGAAGTGGAGGCACCAAGTAAAAGCCACCCTTAGGGGAGTTTCTCCATAAAGAAGAGCAGAGAAATGGGAGGGCCTTGGTGTTGAAGAAGGATTTTTCCAGGTAAGTGTATTACTGCATGTTTGTGCATAAGCCGTAGGAAGGGGGTGAGAATCCATAAGATATAAAGAACTCCTATAAATCATTAAGAAAACATGTATTACTGCATGTTTGTGCATAAGCCGTAGGAAGGGGGTGAGAATCCATAAGATATAAAGAACTCCTATAAATCATTAAGAAAAAGACAATGCGACAGAAAAATGGGGGAAAATTAATAACAGGAAATTCAAAGAAAATTCAAATGACCAAGAACACAGAAATATAAGTAAACTCACCAGTAATCAATGACATGCAAAATAAGACAACAATAACATTCTGACAAATAGACTGGCAAAAAAAAGTTTAAATCTGACATTGTTAAATGATGTGAGGCTGTGAGAAATGGGTACAATTATATAAACTGGTAGGAATATAAACTGGAACAGCAACGCTGTAGGGCCTTTGGTGGAATCTATAAAAAGTAAAATATGCAAACACTCTTTGACCCAACAATTCCTCTCTTCCATATCTACCCTAGAGAAACACCTGCACATATGCACAAGGAGACATATACAAGGGATGTTCATTGTAGCAGAGACTTTTAATAGTGAAAAACTGGAAACAACCTAATGCTCATCAATAGAGCAAGGGATAAATACAATGTGGTAGCTACATACAATGCAATACTATACAGCAGTCAAGAGGAATGAAAATCTGTAAAGTATTGACATGGATAGATATAAAAAGTATTAAATATTTTCCATGGATTTGTATAAATGAATGTGGAAGATTAAAAATGGCCTGAAAGGATACACACCAATCTCATAATAATAGTTGTTTCTGGGGATGTGAAAAAGGGGCTGGCAGTGTTAATTAAAAGAAAATAGGAAATGAAAAAAAAAAAAAAGAAAAAGAAAATAGGGGTGGAAGCAGATGCGGCTCAAGTGATTGGTCATCTGTCTACCATATGGGAGGACCCAGGTTTGATCCCCGGAACCTCCTGGTAAAAAAAGGCAAGCAGGCAAGCAGGCGAGCCGGTCCGGGGGTCGAGCCAGGCCCACGCAGCGAACCACGCAGCAAGATGCTGATGTAACAAAATAGAGACCCAGGGAAGAGTCAAGGCAAGATGCACCAGAAACCAGGAACTGAGGTGGTGCAAGTGACAGGGTGCCTCTCTCCCACATCAGAGGTTCCTAGGATCGAATTCCAGTGAAGCCTAGAGGAGAAAAATGAGAAGAGAAGGCAAGACACAGACACAGATCACCCAGCAAATGGACACAGACAGCAAGCAGGGGTGGGAAGAGGTGAGAAAACGGGGACTCTGCCCCCGGCCTGAGGGAAAGCAGGGCTGACTGAAAATCACAGTGCTGGTAGGGACTGGCTTCTTTCCACCAGGTCAGATTGCAGGTCTAGCCTAAACCCCAGCCCTACCTCTGGCAGGGAGGAGGCTGGGGGGACCTGCACAACCTCTATGGAAAACTGCAAGCCATGCCACAGAGGCCTATGCCATCCTACCTAGCGGTGCAAATCGCCTCAGAGCTATTCTGTTGCTGGAGTTAGAAGCTCCATCACCCATAAATGGTGGAGGAAGAGACAGTTGCTCACCTACCTCAGCTACTGATTAGTGGACTCAGCTGACTAAAGTATAATCCTAGAAACAGCGAGGGTTTGAGCATGTCCAAGCTGGAAAGAGTCTGGTGGCTGCCATTTTAATCCCATCCCCCACATGAGGGGAAGCCTGGCTGAATGAAAAGCCAGTGAACTTAGGGACTGGTTTCTTTCCTCCAAGATTGGACTGCAGCCCTAGCCTAGGCTCCAGCCCCACCTCCAGCAGAGAGGAAGTTGATGGGACATGCACCAGGCTCTCCAGGCTACTGCAGTGCTCTCCACCGGCACAGACGGAATAGTCAGTCACCTGGAGCTGCATCCCCACACCTCAATAGGATAGGATAGGTGCTGGGTATCCTCAGCTTCTCCAGGCAACGGCAGGAGTTTTCAGCTCACACAAACTGGTTTGTTGAGTGCCTTTGAGTCCATCTCCACCTCTGTTCCCCCACAGGATAGGAGGGGGCTGGTGTTCCCTCAGCCTCTCAGGGCAACTGCAGGCGCTTTCTGTCTGCACAAACCCAACTGTTGCGCACCTGTGGCTCCACCCCCATCCCAACAGGACAAGAGAAGGACTGTGTTTGTCAAGCCTCTCTGGGTAACTGCAGCTGCTTTTGGCCCACATCCTGGACTGGGGGGTACTTGTGGATCCACCCTCATCCCCCAATAGGAAAGGAGGGGGCTGGTGTTTCCATAGCCTTTATGGGCAATGGCAGACTTTCAGCCTGCAGGACTGGACTGTTGGATGCCTATGGAACCGCCCCCACCCCCAAAAGGATTGGAAGGGGCTGGTGTCTCCACAGCCTCTCTGGACAAAGGCAGGTACTTTCGGCCTTACAGGGACTGAACTGTTGGATGCCTGTGGATCCAACCCCAACGCCTTAATAGGATAGCAGGGGGCTGATGTTTCCTCAGCCTCTCCAGGCAATGGCAGGTATTCTCAGCCTAAGGGGACTGAATTGTTGGGCTCCCGTAGAACTACCCCCACCACCCAATAGGATAGGGGCTGGTGCTTTCTCAGCCATTCTGGGCAATGGTGGGTACTTTCAGCCTACAGGGACTGAACTGTTGAGCACTGGTGGTTCCATTTCTACCCCTAAAAGACAGAAGGGACAGTACTCCCTCTGCTTCTCAGGGCAACTGCAGGCATATTTGACCCACACAGATTAGATTGTTGGGCACTCCAGAGGGTCAACTCCCACCTCCAGCAGGGAGGTGGTCTGGTGCAACGTCAGTTTACCTAAGCAATTGTGGTCATTTCGGACCCACATGGCATAGATTGCTGCCCACAACTATAGCACCCTCCCCACTCAAGGTAGGGGAGGAAGGGGTGTGAAGCTTTATCAGTCTCTCCAGGCAACTACAGACAGTCTCATCCTGCACAACTTGGATTATTATACATGGTTGCAGCTCTGTCCCTACCTCTGACAGAGGAGCAAGGTGGGAGAAACTTCATCAATTCCTAGGGCAACATGGGCAGCTTCAGCATCCATAGCTTACAGCACAACCTACTACACAACCAGCAAGGGAGAAAAGACAAGAAAGTGCTAAACTAAAGGGAGAAACTGCACCCACAATAAATACATCTAGCAAGCCAGATGCAAAAACACCAAAAAAAAATTACAAGCCATATCAACAGACAGGAAGATATGGCCCAGTTGAACAAGATAAGCCTTCAGATGACATAAAGGAGTTAAGACAACTAATCATAGATGTTCAAACAAATCTCTTTAATAAATCCAATGAGATGGTGTGGCAGTTTGATGTAATTATAAATTCCAAAAATATAATTGAATCATGCTTGTAAACTGATCTGTTAATCTGGGCATGATTAGGTTAGGATTAGGGCATTGAGCCCCACCCCTTGGTGGGTGGGGAATCGAATATAAAAGGCAAGGCAAAGGACAGTTAAAGCAGTCTTTTGAGAAGCCGTTTTGATGTTGGAAAGAAGACCCTAGGAGAAGAGAAGCAAGCCATTCGCCTGATCGTCTACAGCTGAACTTGTGGAGGAAACAGGAGCTAAGCCCGGAGAGAAAAGCAGCCCTGGGAAGAGAGGAACCCCAGAAGCCTGAACCCTGGCAAACGCCGGCAGCTGTCTTGCTCTAACATGTGGCAATGGACTGTGGTGAGAGAAGAAACTTAACACTTTATGGCCTGGTATCTGTGGACTTCTACCCCAAATAAATACCCTTATGAAGACCAACCCATTTTTGGTATTTCACATTAGCACCCCTTTGCCTGACTAATACAGATGGCTAAGAGATTAAGGATATTAAGAAGATATTGGATGAGCACAAAGAAGAATTTGAAAGCATACACAGAAAAATAGCAGACCTTATGGGAATGAAAGGTGCAATAAACGAAATAAAAAATATACTGGAGGCATATAACAGCAGATTTGAGGAAGAAGAAGAAAGGATTGGTGAGCTCGAAGACATGGCCTCTGAAAACGAACATACAAAAGAACAGATGAAGAAAAGAATGGAAAAAATTGAACAGGGTCTCAGGGGACTAAATGACAGCAAGAGACGTGCAAACATACATGTCATGGGTGTCCCAGAAGGAGAAGAGAAGGGAAAAGGGGCAGAAGGGATATTTGAAGATATAATGGTAGAAAATTTCCCAGCCCTATTGAAGGACATAGATATCCGTGTCCAAGAAGTACAACATACTCCCATCCGAATAAATCTGAATAGACCAACTTCGAGACACATACTAATCAGAATGTCAAATGCCAAAGACAGAGAGAATTCTGAAAGCAGCAAGAGAAAAGCAATGCATAACATATAAGGGATACCCAATAAGATTAAGTGCCAATTTCTCATCAGAAACCATGGAGGCAAGAAGGCGGTGGTATGATATATTTAAGATACTGCAAGAAAAATGCCAGCCAAGAATTTTATATCCAGCAAGATTATCTTTCAAAAATGAGGGTGAGTTTAAAATATTCACAGATAAACAGAAACTGCAAGCATTTATAACAAAAAGACCAGCTTTGCAGGAAATACTAAAAGAAGTGTTACAGCCTGAAAAGAAAACACAGGAGAGAGAGGCTTGGAAGAGAGTCTAGAAATGATGACTGTATCAGTAACAGTGACTAAAAGTTTCAAAAATAAAATGACAGATAAAACGCAAAGATCAAAATGGGTGAAATAAGAACTGCTTTTACAGTAATATTGAATGTTAATGGATTAAACTTCACAATCAAAAGACACAGACTGGCAGAACGGATAAGAAAATATAAACCATCTATATGCTGCCTGCAAAAGACTTACCTTAGACCCAAGGATACCAATAGACTGAAAGTGAAAGGTTGGAAAAAGATATTCCATGCATGCAGTAACAAAAAAAAAAAAAAGCTGGCATAGCTATACTTATATCAGATTAGACTTTAAAGGCAAAACTGTTATTAGAAACAAGGTAGGACATTACATATTAATAAAAGGAATGATTCACCAGGAAGAAATAACCATCATAAATGTATATGCATCTAACCAGGATGCCCCAAGATACATGGGGCATAAACTGGCAAAACTGAAGGGAGAAATAGACATCTCTAAATAATAGTTGGAGACTTCAATATACCACTCTCAGCATTGGACAGAACATGTGGGCAGAGGATCAATAAAGAAACAGAGAGCTTGAGTAATATGATAAATGGACTAAACCTAACAGACATATACAGAACACTGTGCCCCAAAACAGTAGAATATACATTCTTTTCAAGTGCTCATGGATCTTTCTCCAGGATAGCCCATATGTTGAGTCACAAAGCAGATCTCAATAAGTTCAACAAAATCAAAATTATATAAAGCACTTTCTCTAATCATAATGGAATAAAGTTGGAAATCAACAAGTTGAAGAAAAAGGGAAAATTCACATATATATGGAGCTTAAACAACATACTCTTAAATAATCAGTGGGTCAAAGAAGAAATTTCAAGAGAAATCAATAAATATCTTGAGACGAATGACAATGAGAATACAACTTATCAGAACCTATGGGATGCAGCGAAGGTAGTGTTGAGGGGAAATTTTATAGCTTCAATGATTAGATGAAAAAAGAAGAAAGAGCTAAATTCAATGACCTAAATACACAGCTGGAGGAACTAGAAAAAGAACAGCAAACTAATCCCAAAGCAAGTAGAAGGAATGAAATAACAAAGATCAGAGCAGAAATAAATGAAATTAAAAACAAAAAGACAAGAGAGAGAATTAACAAAACCAAAAGATGGTTCTTCGAGAAGATTAACAAAATCGACAAACCCTTAGCGAGACTGACTAAGAAAAAAAGAGAGAAGATGCAAATAAATGAAATAAAAAATGAAAATGGGAACATTACTACTGACCCCACAGAAATAAGAGATCATAAGAAGATACTATGAACAACTTTATGCCAAAAACTAGACAATGCAGACGAAATGGAAAAATTCCTAGGAACATACAAACAACCTACAATGACCCTAGAACAGAAGACCTCAACAAACCAATCACAAGTAAAGAGATTGAAACAGTCATCAAACAGCTCCTGGAAATGAAAAGCCCAGGACCAGACGGTTTCACAGGTGAGTTCTACCAGGCATTCAAAGAAGATTTAATACCAATCTTACTCAAGCTCTTCCAAAAAACTAAACTAGAAGGAACGCTACCAAACTCATTCTACAAAGCCAATATCATCCTAATACCAAACCAGATAAAGATATTACAAAAAAAGAAAATTACAGACCCATTTTTCTAATGAATACAGATGCAAAAATCCCCAATAAAATACTTGCTAATTGAATCCAACAACACATTAAAAGAATTATTCATCAAGATCAAGTGGATTTTATACCAGGCATGCAAGGCTGGTTCAACACAAGAAAATCAATCAGCATAATACACCACATTAATAAATCAAAGAAGAAAAATCACATGATCTTATCAAATGATGCAGAAAAGGCATTTGGCAAAATATAGCATCCTTTCTTGATAAAAATACTATAAAAAAATAGGAATTGAAGGAAACTTTCTCAACATGATAAAGGCCATATATGAAAATCCCGCAGCTAACACTGTACTCAATGGTGAAAGACTGAAAGCTTTCCTGTTGAGATCAGGGACAACACAGGGATGCCCACTGTCACCAGTGTTGTTCAATATAGTGCTAGTGGTTCTAGCTAAAGCAATCACACAAGAAAAAGAAATAAAAGGCATCCAAATCAGAAAGGAAGAATTAGATTTTTCATTATTTGCAGATGATATGATTGTATATCTAGAAAGTCCTGAAAAATCTACAACAAAGCTGATAGAGCTAATAAATTATTTCAGTAGAGTGTCAGGATACAAGATTAACACGCAAAAATCAGTGGTGTTTCTATACACTAGTAATGTGCAATCTGAGGAAGAAGTCAGGAAAGAATTCCATTTACAATAGCAACTAAAAAAGTCAAATATTTAGGAATAAACTTAACCAAGGATGTAAAGCACTTGTAATCAGAAAACTATAGGGAAACGGATGTGGCTCAAGAGGTTCGGCGTCCGTCTACCATATGGAGAGACTGGGGTTCGATCCCCTGTACCTCCCGGTAAAAAAAAAAAGAAAACTATAATGCATTGCTAAAAGAAATTTTAAAAAGACCTAAATAATTGGAAGAACATTCCATGCTCATGGATTGGAAGACTAAATATCATTAAGATGTCAATTCTACCCAAACTGATATACAGATTCAATGCAATCCCAATAAAAATTCCATCAGCATTTTTAAATGGAAAACACAATTATCAAATTTACCTAGAAGGTAAGAGGCCCTGAATAGTCAGAAACATCTTAAAAAGGAAAAGTGAAGTTGGGGAACTCTCACTTCCAGACTTTAAATCATATTACCTAGCTACAGTGGTAAAAACTACATGGTACTGTCATAAAGATAGACACATAGACCAATGGAACAGATCCTCACATCTATGGCCAAATGATTTTTGACAAGCCTGTCAAACCGACCCAGCTGGGAAAGAACAGTTTATTCAACAAATGGTGATGGGAGAACTGGATATCCATAGCCAAAAGAAAGAAAGAAAACCCCTATCTCACATCTTATACAAAAATTAACTCAAAATGGATCAAAGACCTAAATATAAAAGCAAGTACAATAAAGCTCCTAGAAGAAAATGTAGGGAAACATCTTCAAGATCTGTTGGTAGGTAATGGATTCTTAAACCTTACACTGAAAGCATGAAAAACAAAAGAAAACATGGATAAATGGGACCTCCTCAAACTTAAACACTTCTGTGATTCAAAGGACTTCATTAAGAAGGTGAAGAGGCATCCCACTCCATGGGAGAAAATATTTGGAAACCACATATACAATGGGGGTTTGATTTTCATTCTATATAAAGAGATCATACAACTCAACAATGAAAGAGCAAGCAATACAACTGAAAAATGGGCAAAAAATTTGATTAGACATTTCTCCAAAGAGGAAATACAAATAACCAAAAAGCATATGAAAAAATGTTCCATATCACTAGCTATTAGGGAAATGCAAATTAAAACAACAATGAGATATCATCTAACACCACATAGAATGGCCATTATTAAAAAAATAGATAACAATAAGTGCTGGAGAGGATGTGGAGAAATAGGAACACTCCTTCACTGTTGGTGGGAGTGTAAAATGGTGCAGCCTCTGTGGAAGACAGTTTGGCGGTTCCTCAGGAAGCTAAATATAGAACTGCCATATGATCCAGCAATTCCTCTCCTAGGAATATATCCAGAAGAACTAAAAACTATGACACAAACAGAAATCTGCACACCAATGTTCATGGCGGCATTGTTCACAATTGCCAAAAGATGGAAACAACCCAAGTGTCCATCAACCAATGAATGGATAAACAAAATGTGGTATATACATATGATGGAATACTATGCTGCAGTAAGAAGAAAGGAAATTGGGACACATGTCGTAACATGGATGAATCCTGAAGACCTACTAAGCAAAGTTAGCCAGACACAAAAGGACAAATATTGCATGGTCTCATTAATATGAACTAAATACGAAGAATAAACACATGGAGTTAAAACTTAAGAGTATAGGTTATTAGGAGATAAAAGGAGGGCTGAGAAGAACTACTGATTCTTAATGGATGTAGAAGCTTTAATTAACTTGGCTGTAAAAGTGTGGAAATGGATAGAGTTGATGGTAACACATTATAGTGAAGCAACTGATTTATAAATGGGATTGTGGCTGAAAAGGGTAGTCTGAGGAAGTAAATGTCAATTGAAAGAAAGCTAAAGAATAATCTAGCACTGAATAACACAGTGAACCCAGAGGTGGATGAGAATTGTGGTTGAGGGTACAAATGCAAGAGTGTCCTTCTGTGAGCTAAACTAGATGTACGTCACTGCAGGGTGGTGAGAATGTGGAGAAGCATGGGGAAACTACAATTGGTGTGACCTATAGACTGTGGTTAACAGCAATACTATAATATTCTTGCATAAATGCCAAAGATGTACTGTGTTGATAATGGAGGTGTGTGGAAAAAGTGGGCCAAATGTACGCTATGGACCAAGGTTGGTGGTAATAGTCTAATGATATTATCTCATAAACTGAAACAAATGTTCCAGCACATTTGATTAAATAAGCCAAATCTACCAATGGTCAATTATGGATGGTGGGAATATAGTAGAGCAGGGATTGGTAAACTTCGGCCTATGGGCCAAATCTGGCACTCCTCCTTGTTTTTGAAAATAAAGTTTTATTAGAACACAGCCACATTCATTCGTTTATATATTGTCTTTGGCTATTTCTATGCTACAATGGCAGAGGTGAGGAGTTGCAATAGAGACCATATGGCCTACAAAGTCTAAATTATTTACTACTTAAACCTTTATAAAAAAAAGTTTGCTGGCTTTTGCAGATTTTTTTCCTTTACACTTATCTGTATTTTTCACCTTTACTCAAAATTAAAAAAACAAAAAAGACACATTTAAGACCATTTAAATAATCTGAGGGAGATTCACATAAAAATCCCCAGAGAGACAAAGAAAAGATTCTAAAACAATCATTTTTCATATCAAAAGGATACTATATTATTTATCATTATACTTTTTATAAACTACACTGTGACTATATTAATCAGAGGTATTCTGTAGCACAGTTAAAATGACTGGGGAATTACATTAAGTACTCTGCATGGGGAAAACACATATAGGGTAGTCACATTTAATATGAGGGATATGTTCCTGAAAACCCTTGAATAATTCAAAATTTGCATAATTCAAGACTAATTGTCCCATACATATAAAGGTTCAATAAATGGGAGGATGTATTCTCAGAGTACATAAATCTACAATCAATATAAAATACTTTTATATAATGCATATTAATAATACTTACTAATATATAACATAATACATTGATGCTTTCATTATACAATGGTGTGATTAATAATATAATTATTACTTATACAATACAGCGATTTATCATGTGACTTTAAAATATAATTTTAATGCATAATACATAATATACAACAATACCAAGTTAATTTAATGACATTTCATTAACTATTGTGGTATATTGCCTGAAATTAATTAAAAAGAAGTTATCATTATTATCATTATCATCTTCCAACAACACAAAGAATGAGAGAGCTAAGAAGTGCCAAATTACAAGCTCTCTCTCCACATTATAGTAAAGGCTGGTCTGAGTCCCTAGAAGACTTTTGCTAAAGAATGAATACTAAAGAATGACTCTAACGTGATTTGAGGGTTTTTTCCCCTCAACTTTTCTCTTAACTGAGGATTTTTTGATATGCAGGCACACTTTCCATCTTTTGCCTTGCCACCGCAATCCACATTTGGATCAACTTCTTCAAAAACAGCAATTGCTGCTTAAATATGGTCAAAAGCCTGTGCCAGACACTTTACTATTAGTTGATGTGCTGAAAGCCTACTCTCTCTTCCTGCTGCCTTTGTTTTCCTAATTCTAAGCAAGTCTTCTTTTGTCAATCCATGGGGGTACAATCCAAGCAAATTTTCAACATCCCTATCATCAACACTGTTCAAAAATCTACCTTCTGTGCCACTTTCACAGATTCCTTATTAGCAAGTGTTATGCTGTCTTTAGTTAAAGCCTCTTTAAATTATGGTAAAGCTGAAATGTTTTGATAGCTTCTGAGTTAACAGATATAATTTGCCTGCTCATTTTTACATTCTTAAAAATCTGTTTCACTGTCACCTCCTTTCAAATCATCAAAAAAACTCCGTGCCTTCGCACAGATGATAACTTGGCCGTAGGGGAACATTATGGTAGTAGTGATTTTGCAGCCATGTGGCCAGGATTTTTTCCATTTATTCCATTATCCTTGCCTGGTTATATGATAACTTTTATGCATCTGCTTTAATGCTGTTTCTTTTATTTTTCATTTTTGAGTATGGTCTCTAATATTTTGCTTGGCACATTCTTCTAAATTAACTGCATGGGCTATCACAGCAGTGGTTTGGCCTTCTTCATAGTGTTTTATCACCTCTAACTTCTCTTCCACAGTTACTGAACCTCAGGTGCATTTAATGAACTCCTGGATGACATTGTTATATATTATGGAAAATATTTTTTATTATATTAAGAGAAAATGTTAAGATAGCAGCACAACAGTCACCAAAAACATTAACCCAATGAGGTCATACGATATTGATAAAGGATGATTAAAATTTTGTTTTCTTGCTAAAATGATGCTGACACAGAACACCAAAAACAGAGTTTACAATCCTTTCAACTTGCCAGCTATGAGATTATGCATTTCTTGAAAAGAATTTTCATTGGGGAAGTTTCACAATATTTCAAATTTGAGACATAAAGTGAGAAATTTAAATATATTTTTACTTCACATATTTTCAGCTTCACATAATCCAAAGGTGCATAAAACAACACTACGCTGAACTTTCAAAAGTTTTTTTTAGTTTAAAAGGAAAATACTTGAATATAGTAAAAGAGAAAAATAAGCAACCAGATGGAATTAACAATTATTTAAACAAAAAAAGCAGAAAACAAACTTAAAATAAATCAGAAAATGCGTTCTTATTAATGGTCTAAGGTCACACTTCAGAGTTGAAAACAAAAGTCAGTGCATAACAAATTACTCCACTTTTTTGAAGACTAAACTGCAAATGAAATGTGCTCAGATATATATTAGAAGGCTATATCCAAGAAGAAGATAAACCCAAGTGGCAATATCAAGAAAAATATCAACAATAAAACTTACATCTTCAATGATCTTTGCTGCCCCTTTAATAACTGCACCTGTTATAAATTAAGACATATTTATCTCCAAAATATACAAAAGTAAACATTTAAACTTATTTCAGACCAGTAAACAAAAAGAATAAAGCCAAATGTTAATTTAACTAAGATGCGCTAGAATTTACCAGAATTTCTTTTTAAAAAATGGTCTAAAGAAACTTTGCATCAATATCACCTAGGGTGCTTGGTAAAGGTAAAGAAAGATTCCCAGGCCCCAATCCAATCCTACCGTATTAGAATCTCTGGTGGTAAAGGAAGAGTTACATTAAAATATTTAGGGTTCTTAAAAAACAAACAAACAAAAACTATACATACCACTTCCTCCCCCATCCACACCACTCTGCTGGCTACCCACTCCTCTCAGAGACAGAGGGGCATGTTTCCTCAGATAAATTTAATGAAAGATATTAGTGATAAGAACTACTTAGACTAGAAAATGCCACCTCTACAGCCTAGCCAAATGTCTTTATGTCAAGTCATACCTTTTAAAACACTGTTATTGTTCCTTGTGGGCTGGGCAGCAGATATTTTTGCCAATGACACCACACTGGTTATAACTGGTGTTGTATCTATCCTTGGAGAAGGGGGCTCCATTGAAGCAGTTTTTGCCTTGGAAATATTTACTGATTAAAATAAAACAGGTAAGACATAGTATAAACAAAAGGGTCACACATAAAAATCCTGTTTAACAACTAGGTTTTCAAGGAGCATTGCAAATATCTAACTCCGCGTAATGTTTGGCTGGGTGATTCTGGTCAGATTAGTGTTGATTAGGGCTTAAGGAAAGCCTTATTCTCCAAAATCATGAGCCTTGGATGACATTTAAGTGGTAAAAATACAGTTATTAGCTCTGCAGGATTAACTAAGCTTTTCTGTTAGTTAATGTCAAAACTCCTACACCCTAAGCTTGCTTCAAATAAAAATTTAACATGACAATATTTATAAATAAAATGGTGAGGTAACTGTCCATCCACATAAGAACACAGGCTTCCTTAACATGCATTACAGAATGAAAATTCTACCACCAACTTGACTGGTACTAGGGAATGGATGGCTTACACGAAAGATTAGCATATGGCATATACAATTAAGGTGATGATTAATAAGATTGCATAGGTAGGCAAGGGCCAGATCTCAACGAGCGGAAGCACATGGATTCTGTCCTCAATTAGGAAACAGCACTAAAGGCTTTGATCAAAGAATACAAGTTTTTTAATTTAATACTCAAAGAGATAAGAATTATTTAGGGGAGCTACTTTCAGGATGTGCCTCATATCTAGCTATTCACCTGGATATTTTGACATTAGCTGTCCCACTTGCAAAATTATTTCATTCTTAGCCAGGAAAAACTATGTGAACCATAAAAAACTGGTCTACTTTATTTTTTTCAGATGTAATTAATGTGTTGTTCTCTTTTCCATGGCTACAAGCAAGCTCTGGATCAAATCATATGTCAGTCATAGCGACTGTATTAACGTACTTGTACCGTTTGCCCCAATTTTCTACTTTTATTTCTAGTTTATACTTGAATAGTATATATCCCTTAAAGTAAGTTTTATATGTACAGATAAATTCAATCAAAAGCAATGAAATCTAATTTTCCTATAAAAATTAGTATATATACATTTATTGATGCCTTCATGTGTCTGATTATAATAAACAGCATCAGGATTAAGGGCAAGCTTTAGGGATTCTTAAAGGAAAATTTAAGGAAATTCAAGTTATTTGAATCAGTGAAATTTTGTTTTTACCAGATTATTTTCAACTGTGTGTGCTGATAGTGTATACTAGCACAGACATAAAGATCCCATTAGCCAAATTTAAATTTACCTTTATTTTGTGAAAGAGGGTCATTAATAAATTGCTGATGGCAAAACTCCAAGACACAAAATAGGTTACAGAAATGTTTGATGTTGCCTCGCCATTTTATGGATTCACTTAGCTTACCCTGTCGTTTACAGCCATCACACTTGGCCATCTGAGGAAAAAAACAGGATAGGCATAAAGCCATAAAATAATGAAAAGATAACATTAATCATAAAACCAGAAAGCACTACAAAAACAGGATATATGAGTCAGCTGAGATCACAAAAATATATATATTTAACTATCTGTATATTAGATGTCCTAAATTGAAAGCCTATAAAAGTTGTTCTCCTTTTTTCAAAATTACTAATGAAGTAAAGATAGGATCTATTTTTTTTAGAACAGTTAAGAGGCAGCATATTGCAGTACAAAGAATAAGGGCTTTGGAGTCATACAGACTTTGATTCATTCAACACATATCTAATTAAGCACCCTCTATCTCAAGTATTATGATATGTTCTGGTCATATAATGGTGAAAAAGACATACACTCTCCCTCTCAAGAAGATTATATTTTGGTGGCAAGGCAAAAGTAAACAGGTTATTTCACTGGAGTGAAAGGTGCCCAGTCACCTACCATATTCCTCAAGGTCAAGTTACTTAAGCTTTTCCTTATTTATAAATTGGCAATTATACACCTCCTATTGGTATTGTAGTGAGGATTAAATGAATTAACACTTATGGAGCACTGGACATGTAACAAGTTCAATTAATTGAACCTATCATTGTCAGCCTTTCAAAAATGTGGCTTTTTTTTTTTTAAGAGGTCATTCAGTCATTTGACCTGTGAAGTGAGAACAAGGTCCAACTTCAAATTCCTGAGTAAACTTCCAGATGAGAGAGCTCCTTAAAGCAACAGAACCATATGAAGTTCTAAACTTGAAAGACTTCAAAGTTATAAATTAGATCACAGTGCCTTATAAGAAAGCAAAATATAAAAGGAACATATCTTCAAATCACAATAAAGTCTCCAGAAATCCTACACTCTCTACCCCAAAGATTTCATGTGTGTAGTCAATCGAATTTTGCCATAAAGCCCATAATTTATTTTACCCAGCTCTAAACATCAAATTTTCCTTCATATAATCTGAACATATTTTAAAAAGAAAATAATTTGTACTAACTTGATAAAGCCCAAGAAGTATATTATCCCATTTACCTGATAAAAGAGAACTGTAAATTTTATCATGCAATCTTCACAACAAAACTCTTCTAACTTGCCCTCCAATCGATTTTCTACCAAATTGGGGGATGTCTGTGAACAATAACTACAGCTCTTACAGTAGTTTCCCCACCGTTCTCCAAAGTCACGTGCAGAGAGGGATTTGCAAACTGAAAAGCAGATGGATAAAAGAAACATCAAATTTACTCAACTGAGGGAAACGGATGTGGCTCAAGAGGTTCGGCGTCCGTCTACCATATGGAGAGACCGGGGTTCGATCCCCGGTACCTCCCAGTAAAAAAAAAAAAAAAAAAAATTTACTCAACTGGGAGGTAAAGTGAGTTTCTATGGTCTTAGATACTAACTTTAAGCTAATTTATAAACACTTGACAATTATTTGCCTCTAGGTTAATGGATAGTCTTTATAAGTCACAAAATAAACTCATATCACCTTTTACACATACTCTATTAAGCCATCTATATTAGAAACATAATAGGTGTCAAAGTTTCTTAAGTCAAGAAGCTGCAATTGCTTAAGTACCCTCTTTACAATGGATGCAAAAAACTAAAATATCTCTGAAGTTATAATCAAACTTAAGAGATTTTCTCTCCTAATACCACTGATCTAATTATATTTTGGTGGATTTACTTTATTGAGATTACTGTGACACTTAAAGGGGCAGATTTTAAAGTGAATTAAGTATAAACTCAATATTAAAAACTTTCAACATTATATACAAATTATACTTCATAAAACAAAAATTACTTGAAAATATATTATGATTAATAGCTCAACTCATCATGAATTACTTCCTAACAACCACATACTCAGAGGATAAAACTGAATTTTTTTTTTTTCAAACTGAATATTTTTAATTTACCTTCACTACAGAATGGCTTGTCAACACCTGAGAATCGCACAGTCTCCTTTATAACTTTCTGAAGTTTACAGTAGTCACACATTGCCACAACTTTATTTTTCTTTTTATATTCATCAGAGCAAGCCTTGCCACAAAACAGAAACATTTTACCCTGCAGAGAAATAATAATCATTAAAATCAAACTAAACAGTTGCTTTAAGAAATTCTTTGCCCTCATTTTCAAAGTAAACTAAGTGACTCCCAAAAATGAAAAGACAAAACTACTTCTATTGAAATACAACTAATGCAAATTTTCGACTATAGTTAACAGTAACATTTTAATATTTTTTCATCAATTGTAACAAAGGTTCTATACCAATGCTAAGCATCATTAATAGGGGGGTATAAGGGATAAGGGATTTTTCTTTTGGGGGTAATGAAAATATTCTAATATTGACTGTGGTGACGAATGCATAACTCTGTGATTATACTGACGGCCACTGATTGTACACTTTGAATGGATTGTTAAGGTGTGTGAATAAAACTGTTTAAAAACAAAACTACTTCTATTGGATAAGTTTATATTCAATCCCTCTCATCATCTTTCTTTACCTTGTAGAAGAGAAGTTCTGGTTTTGTGACAAACAGATGGTTACAGTGCTGACATGTGAGTTTCGCAACTCTCTGGATTAAAGCAACTTGCTGGGATTGTTTAGCAAGAGGCTGGAGACTGGAGGCAGTAGAACTACTGACAGAGCTAGGGCAAGTGGCAGAGGTGCTACGTCCTCCTGCTGACACTGCAGACCCAGAGGGAGGACTTACAACCATTTGGCCCTGAGATAGGGGCACCACTGAAGAGTTTGTTCCTTTGGGCTTGTTAAATACATTCTGAATGAATACAAATAAAGCAAAGATTTTATCAGTTGGGAAGTAACAGTAATTTTCATTTTCTCATTTTAATATAGTTCCCCACAAACATTTTTAAAATATTTTTATAAAGTAGTTCACAGAAAGAGTTTAAATGGCATACATCAAGAATAGAAGGTCTGAGAAATTCAACATCAAAAGGTCAAGAACTGGAATCCAGGCTTTTCAAACAATGAACTCTAGAAAATGCCTCTAGTAAATGAGAGCAGGGCTGTCCTTTCTCCAATACCCCTACACCTGCACTTGCACCACCAGCCAGCCCCTGGTGGCTATTAAAAAGCACAATGGCCACCAAAAGTCTCTTACTGAATCAGGCATAACCTCACTCTAGAGGATAGCTAAACTCTATTCTTTCTGTGTATATTGTAGAGTGTGAGGAGAAAGCGGGGACAACTAAGTAGATGCTAACAATTCCATGCCAGGAGGCATGAGGTATCTGACCCACGATAAGAAGGAAGGGCACATAAACCTCATGAGCCTACTGTTCTTCACTGTACAACCTATCCAAGCTATACCCTAGCTTCCAGCCTTTGGAAAGGGAGACAGCCAAGGGAGTAAGTGGAAGGGAAGGATAGTCTAGGCAAGGACCCTGAATAAGGAAATCTCTTAGGCCTAACACCAGGGCTTAGACATTTTGCAGATAAGATCTCTGGGGCCCTGGTTGAACAGAATTTTTCCTTTTTAATTTAAATTTAATGTTTCAAAAGTATGGACCTTTTATGGAAGTTAAAATTTTGCCATAGACCAATGCCTAAAAGAACTACAGGAGTAAAATGCTATCTTACATCATACCTGGAAAGCTACCACACAACTGGAGCTGCAGAAGCTGTATATAGTTCCATTTGACATAGCCAGATGATACTGAGGGATTGCTGAAATTTTACAACTATGACATGAAACTTGGACACCTTGGTGACAAAAAATAAAAACCAATGAGTAAGTTAAATGAACAAAGGATCCAAAATGAAATAGGATATGAAAAACATCAAATACCATAACACAGACACAAACACACAAAATCAAGGAACTTTACTATAATCTGTTATCTAAATAACTACAACTATTCACAATTAAGTCCCACTTATACAAGAACTAACTTGAAGATATAAGTGTTTTTTCCTTTCTTCTCACATATGAAACTATAAAATCAATACCCCAATCAAGAAAGTCAGTGGAAAAAAAAGTTATTTCATACTAAATCAATCGTGGGTCCTTATTTAACCATATAGATAAATTTTGTTCGTAACAAAATAATACACAAAGCAGTTACATTCTTTTCCAATAGTTACTAAGTTTATAAATTTATCAAATTTAAACATTACCTGAAGAAGTAACTGTCTTAACTCTGTAAGCAGATAAGCAATTAATAGAGCAGAAAAGCTCTGTTTTTCCTGAGTCATTTGTAGTCTCAATCATTTCAGCTGACGGCCTCAATGATTTCCCCAGGGCATATGGAGGAGTTTGGGCTGAATTCTATTAAGAAAATAAAATAACATTTAGATGCCTAGTACAAGCAAACCCATGTACATAAAGTTTTATAAAAGAAAGCAAGCTACCCATAACCACTGTTTTTCGTTGATATATTTGAGTATGACAATGAAGTTACACTAAGAATTACATTTTTCTGAAAATCAGGCATGTGGGAAAAATAAGTTCTTTCAGATAACAATAAAATGTAAACTGAAGAAAATTAGTAACTACTAATATAACAAAACATATGACAAATAATGAATTAGATCATCAAAACACACTTTTCTAATCCCAAATAAGTAGAAAACACCAGGTAACCCAACAACCGAAGAGCCCTTCTCAGTACAGTCTTGGACATTAATCTAGGACAGAGCCTACCACTTTAAGAGTTACTTAGGGACTTCCAGGAAGATGGCGGACTAGTAAGACACGGGAATCTCTTCTCCAGAAAAATAGCTAGAGGACAAGCTGAAAACAGCCCCAAAAAAGATCTTCTAGGGTTTAGGACAGCAGGTGAAGGCTGCACACCACCCAGAGGAGAGAAGGACAAAAGAGGGAAATCGCGACTACAGAACTGTGAGTTGCAAGTAGCAGCTTCTGCTGCTGCCGGCACCCTCCCCCACACTCTTCAGAATTCTCGGGCCCCTGGTCTGCAACCAGACAAAGGGGGCTTCAGGGATCTGCCACTCCCGGAAAGGGGAGAGAGAGGGACACAGCCTTAGGCTGAATCAGGTTCGGACCTGAAATTTGGGCTGCAGAGCCCCACGGACCCTTTCACACAGCGGTTTGCCCTGGGAGCCTGGAAAGGACTGGAGAAATCCGATCCTCGCAACCTCCCTCTCTTCTAGCCTGGACTAATTGTTGAGGACACCACGGGAGAGGGGAGAGAGAGCCTGGGGCTGACCCTGCTTTGGACTCCCAGGTTTGGTCTGCCCTGTCCCGAGAGCCCTTCCAGGCTGGGTGGGGCTGCACCACTGTTTGCCTTGGAGCCTGCAAGGGGCTAAAGATATACAAACCTCCCAATCTCATCCTCTACTAACAGGGACTGATTGTTGAGGATTCAGAAGGGAGTGGAAATATTTCCTAGCGGGGAAAAGGGGGGCGCTACGAGAGAAGTCTGGAGAACTGTCTCAGAAAGTTTGAATCACAGGGCTCCTAGCCCCCAGACAGGAAGCTCTATCACATTGATCTGGTCTGTATCACAACAAATACCCTCGACCAGGCATTGAATGAGCGCAGCCAACAAGCGCCATCTCCTGGCAGATCAAGGAAGTACACATAAGAAAATTAATGAGAGTCTTTTCCTGGCCTCTATAGCCTCCTTGCCCAAGGCCCTAGGAAACGACTCTACAACCAATTACTGGGTCCAGTGCCCAGTTTTGAGCAACCAGCAGAACAATCCTAACAGTCAAGGTTGACCCAAAAATCAAAGAGCGGTGGTAACTCACAGCCGCCTGCCACTAAAACCCCACAAAAGAGAAAGAGAGAGAGCATCTAAGTAAAACAGAAACTAACCAGATGCCTAAGCACCAACAAAAAATTACGGGCCATACTAAGAAAATAGAAGACATGGCCCAAGAAAAGGAATACAGCAAAGTCCCAGAAGAGATGCAGAATTTGAGAGAACTAATCAGTGAGATGAGCACACATTTCCAAAATCAAATTAATGAGATGAAAGAGAATATAGTTAAAGAGATCAATGACATCAAGAAGTAGTTGTGCGAACGTAAAGAAGAATTTGAAATCATGAACAGAAAAGTAACGGAGTTCATGGGAATGAAAGATACAATAGGTGAAGTAAAAAATACATTTGAAGCATACAACAGCAGACTCGAAATGATAGAAGAAAGAATAAGTGATACTGAAGACAGAGCAGCTAAAATTGAAGAGAGAAAAGAACAGAGAGAGAAAAGAATGGAAAAAACTGAGCAGGGGCTCAGAGAGTTGAATGACAACACAAAACGCAGAAGGAGAAGAGAAAGGAAAAGGGGCAGAAAGAGTATTTGAGGAAATAATAGCTGAAAATTTCCCAACTCTCACGAAAGAAATGAACTCTCATGTCCAAGAAGCACACCGTACCCCAATAAGAATAAATCCAAATAGACCTACGCCAAGACACATATTATTCAGAATGTCAAATGTAAAAGATAAAGAGAAAATTCTCAGAGCAGCAAGAGAGAAGCAAACGATCACGTACAAAGGACGTCCAGTAAGACTTTGTGCAGATTTCTCTTCAGAAACCATGGAGGCGAGAAGACAGTGGTATGATACAATTAGGAAACTGAAAGAGAAAAACTGCCAGCTGAGAATTCTTTACCCAGCAAAACTGTCCTTCAAATATGAAGGTGAATATAAAGTATTCACAAACAAACAGAAACTAAGAAAGTTTGCAAAAAAGAATCCACCTTTGAGGGAAATATTAAAGGAAGCCTTAGAACCTGAAAGAAAAAGACAGGAGAGAGAGGCTTGGAGGAAAGTATAGAAGAAAGAAAAGCAGAAAGGATAACCAAAAGAGTAAAAAGAGAGACAAAAATAAGATGACATATGAAAACCAAAGAATAAAATGGAGGAAATAAATACTGCATTTTCAGTAATATCATTGAATGTGAATGGATTAAATTCCCCAATCAAAAGATATAGGCTGACAGAATGGATACAAAAACATGAGCCATCCATATGCTGCTTACAAGAAACTCATCTCAGACACAAGGATACAAGCCGGCTGAAAGTAAAAGGTTGGAAAAAGATACTCCATGCAAATAGAAAACAGAAAAGAGCAGGGTTAGCTATACTAATATCAGACAAAACAGACTTCAAATGCAAAAAAGTGATAAGAGATGCGGAAGGCCATTATATATTAATAAAAGGGATGATCCTCCAGGAAGATATAACAGTCATAAATATCTACGCACCTAACCAGGGTGCCCCAAAATATATGAGACGAATTCTGGCAAAACTGAAGGGAGAAATAGACATTTCTACAATAATCGTCGGGGACTTCAACACCCCTCTCACATCATTAGATAGAACAACTAGACAGAAGATCAACAAGGAAACAGAGAACTTGAACAATATGATAAACAAGTTGACCTAACAGACATATACAGAACACTGCATCCAAACTCAGCGGATTATACATTCTTCTCAAGTGCCCATGGATCTTTCTCCAGGATAGACCACATGTTAGGTCACAATACAGCTCTCAATAAATATAAAAAGATTGAAATTATACAAAGCAACTTCTCAGATTGTAATGGAATGAAACTAGAAATCAGTAACAGAAAGGAAAAAAGGAAATTTGCAAATGTGTGGAGACTGAACAACACACTCCTAAATATTCAGTGGGTCAAAGAAGAAATTGCAAGTGAAATCAGTAAATATATTGAGACAAATGAAAATGAGAACACAACATATCAAAACTTAGGGGATACAGCAAAGGCAGTCTTGAGAGGGAAATTTATAGCCCTATATGCCTATATTAAGAAACAAGAAAGAGCTAAACTCAAAGATTTAACTGAACAACTTGAGAAACTAGAGAAAGAACAGCAAACCAATCCCAAAGCAAAAAGAAGGAAAGAAATAATAAAGATTAGAGCGGAAATAAATGAAAATGAGAACAAAAAAGCACTAGAGAAAATCAACAAAACCAAAAGCTGGTTCTTTGAGAAGATCAATTAAATTGACAAACACCTTGCTAGACTAACAAAGAAAAAAAGAGAGAAGATGCAAATAAATACAATCAGAAATGAAAGGGGGGAAATTACAAATGACCTCACAGAAATAAAAAGCATCATAAGAGGATATTATGAGAAACTATATGCCAACAAACTAGACAACCAGGATGAAATGGACAAATTTCTAGAAACTCATAACCAACCTACACTGACACAACAAGAAATACAAGAACTTAACAAACCAATCACAATTAAGGAGATTGAATCCGTCATCAAAAATCTCCCAGCAAAGAAAAGTCCAGGACCAGAGGGCTTCACAGGTGAGTTCTAACAAGCATTTCTAAAAGAATTAACACGAATCCTGTTTAAACTCTTCCAAAAAATCGAAGAGGAGGGAAAATTACCCAACACATTTTATGAAGCCAACATCACCCTAATACCAAAGCCAGATAAAGATTCCACAAGAAAAGAAAATTACAGACCAATCTCTCTCATGAACATAGATGTAAAAATTCTCAACAAAATACTTGCAAATCGAATCCAACAGCATATCAAAAGACTTATACATCACGACCAAGTGGGATTTATTCCTGGTATGCAAGGCTGGTTCAACATAAGAAAATCAATCAATGTAATACACCACATTAACAAGTTGAAGGAAAAAAACCACATGATCATCTCAATAGATGCAGAAAAGGCATTCGACAAAATCCAACATCCTTTTTTGATAAAAATACTTCAAAAGATAGGAATAAAAGGAACATTCCTCAATACGATAAAAGGCATATATGAAAAACCCACAGCCAACATCATACTCAATGGGGAAAGGTTGAAAGCTTTCCCCCTAAGATCAGGAACAAGACAAGGATGCCCACTGTCACCATTGTTATTCAACATTGTACTAGAAGTTCTAGCTAGGGCAATTAGACAAGACAAAAAAATTAAAGGCATCCAAATAGGAAAAGAGCAAGTAAAACTCTCACTGTTTGCGGATGACATGATCCTGTATTTAGAAAATCCTGAAGTATCCACAACAAAGCTACTTAAACTAATAAATGAGTTCAGCAAAGTGGCAGGATATAAGATCAACACGCAAAAATCAGTAATGTTTTTGTACACTAGTATTGAACAATCTGAGGAGGAAATCAGGAAGAAAATTCCATTTTCAATAGCAACAAAGAGACTCAAATACCTAGGAGTTAATTTAACCAAGGAAGTACAGGACCTATATGCAGAAAACTACAAAACAATGCTAAAAGAAATTTTAAAAGACCTAAACAAATGGAAAGACATTCCGTGTTCATGGATTGGAAGAATAAATATCGTGAAGATGTCAATCTTGCCCAAACTGATTTATAGATTCAATGCAATACCAATCAAAATCCCAACAGCTTACTTTACAGAATTAGAGAAGGCAATTACCAAATTCATCTGGAAGGGTAAGTGCACCCGAATAGCCAAAAGTATTCTAAAAAAGAAGAGCAATGTGGGACTAATTTCACTGCCTGACCTTGAAACATATTACAAAGCTACAATGGTCAAAACAGCATGGTACTGGCATAAAGATAGACATATCGATCAGTGGAATAGAATTGAGAATCCAGAAATAAACCCTCACATATACAGTCAACTGGTTTTTGACAAACCTACCAAGCCCACGCTGATGGGAAAAAACAGTCTCTTCAACAAATGGTGTTGGGAGAACTGGGTATCTATGACCAAAAGAATGAAAGAGGACCCCTATCTCACCCCCTATACAAGAATCAACTCAAAATGGATCAAAGATCTAAATATAAAAGTCAGGACCATAAAACTACTAGAAGAAAATGTAGGGAAACATCTTCAAGACCTTGTAGTAGGTGGTGTTTTCTTGGACTTCACACCCAAAGCACGTGCAACAAAAGAAAAAGTAGATAAATGGGACCTCCTCAAAATTAAACACTTTTGCACCTCACAGGACTTTGTCAGAAGGGTGAAAAGGCAGCCGACTCAATGGGAAAAAATATTTGGAAATCACATATCTGATAAGGGTTTAATATCCAGGATATATAAAGAGATGTTACAGCTCAACAATAAAAAGACAAATGACCCAATTAAAAAATGGGCCAAAGACTTGAATAGACATTTCTCCGAAGAAGAAATACAAATGGCAAAAAAACACATGAAGAAATGCTCAACATCACTCATCATTAGGGAAATGCAAATCAAAACTACAATAAGATATCATTTCACACCTATCAGAATGGCCACTATTAAAAGGACAGAGAGCTACAAGTGTTGGAGAGGATGTGGAGAGATAGGAACACTTCTTCACTGGTGGTGGGAATGCAGGATGGTACAATCACTATGGAGGACTGTTTGGCAGTTCCTAAAGAAGTTGAATATAGACTTGCCATGTGACCCTGCAATACCACTACTGGGTATATACCCAGAAGAACTGAGAGCAGTGACACGAACAGACATCTGCACACCGATGTTCATAGCCACATTATTCATCATTGCCAAAAGTTGGAAACAACCCAGGTGTCCATCAACAGATGAATGGATAAACAAACTGTGGTCTATTCACACGATGGAATATTATGCAGCTGTAAGAAGAAATGAAGTCATAAAGCATATGGCAACATGGATGCATCTGGAGGACATTATGTTGAGTGAAGCAAGCCAGACACAAAAGGACAAATACTGTATGAATGCATTACTATGAACCAAATATATTGTGTAATGTATTGTTTGATTCACCCATTAAAAAAAAACAAAAAAAAACAGAAAACAAAACAAAAAAAAATCCATTACATTTAATTGAGAAATGTATATATTTATTCATCTGTGTTTACTTTTTAGTTTTTTATTGCTTATGTTTTCAATTATTAAATGTACAAGTTAAAAAAAAAAAGAAGAAATGAAGTCATAAAGCATATGGCAACATGGATGAATCTGGAGGACATTATGTTGAGTGAAGCAAGCCAGACACAAAAGGACAAATACTGTATGAATGCATTACTATGAACCAAATATATTGTGTAATATATTGTTTGATTCACACACACACAAAAAAAATTTACATTTATCCATTACATTTAATTGAGAAATGTATATATTTATTCATCTGTTTACTTTTTAGTTTTTTATTGCTTATGTTTTCAATTATTAAATGTACAAAATAAAGTTTAAAAAAAAAAAAAAAAAAAGAGTTACTTAACCTGTGAGACTCTTTAGGACAGGGGTTCTTAACAAGGGGTTCGTGAGCTTGAATTGAAATTCAAAAAAACATTATTCTTGTCAGGACGTGTTGGTGCAGGTGTGATATATTTATTAAATAATACACAGTATAGTGTGGACTTAGTAAGTGGTTTTCACCTGACTAGCAAAGGGGTCTGAGGAACAAAAAGGTTAAGAACCCCTGCTTTAGGAGGAGCTAGAAATGATGTTTAATTTCTATTAAGACATCCTATAGAACTGCCCACTTTTCAAGCTGAATTTCATAATAAAATTTCCCTGTTTGTTCATTCATGCTTTAAGAAATAATAATAATAACTAATGGTTGCCACTTATATAAGTTACCAACATTATTACTCATTGAGGGCTTATCATGGGTCAGGCCCTAGGTGAAGCACTTAAGATAAACTGTACCATAGAATCCTTTCAACAACATAGTGAGAAACTTAACTTTAACTTAAGAAAATTTAAATCAGTTTAGCTTTAAATTAACTTAATAAACAAAAGCAAGTAGCAGGACTCAAACATTTCATCTGACTCCAAAATTCAGGCTCTTAATCACTACACCATACGATACTGACACCACACTATAAGGTCTCTCAATAAGAAATTATTTGGAAGTAAATGGTAGGAAAACATAAATTGTGAAGTTTGCTATGTAATTTTCATGATAAAAGAGGAATATCACTTACGAAGTTGATAAAGTATATTACAAGTAACAAAATTAGGAATAGAACTGCTTTGGGATCCACAATAAAGCTCCCAGAGTTAATAAATGAATTCAGCCAAGTGGCAGGGTACAAGATCAAACACCCAAAAATCAGTAATCTTTCTGTACACTAGCAATGAGCAATCTAAAAAAGAAATCAAGAAAAAAAAAATCCATAAACAATAGTGGTTAAAAGAATCAAATATCTAGGACTAAATCTAACCAAGTAAAAGATGTATACACAGACAACTACAAAACTTTGCTAAAAGAAATCAAAGATATAAATAAATGGAAGGACATTCCATGTTCACAGATGGAAAGAATATTGTTGAAATGTCAATTCCACCCCAAAGAAATTTACAGATTCAACACAACCCCAATCAAAATTCCAACAACCTTCTTTGCAGAAATGGAAATGCCAATCATCAAATTTATTTGGAAGGGTAAGGGACCCCAAATAGCCAAGAACACTTGAAAAGAATGAAGTTGGAGGACTCAAACTTCCTGATCTTAAAACTTATTAAACAAGATTGGGAAATGAACAATGGACTACAGCAGACTTTACTGTTATTCTACTATAGACTTATTGTTATTCTAGCAATACAAGAACTTTTATCATTGATGTGGAGGCAGTGGCCACTGGAGGTTCTGAGGGGAGAGAGAGGGGAAAAATAGTGTAATATGGGGGCACTTTCGGGACATTGTACTTGTTCTGAATGACATTGCAATGACAGATACAGACCATTATATATCTTGTCATAACTTACAAAATTGTGCAGGACAGAGTTTAAACTATAATGTAAACTATAATCCACACTTAGTGGCAATACTCCAATATGTGTTCAGCAATTGTAACAAATGTACCACACTAATGAAGGATGTTGTTAATGTGGGAAAGTGTGGAAAGGGTAGGGAGTGGGGTATATGAGAATCCCCTACATTTTTTATGTATCATTTAAGTAATCTATCTTTTTAAAAAAATTAAATAAAACTTATTACAAAGCCACAATAATCGAAACAGCAGGATATTGAAACAAGGGCATATATACAGACCAATGTAATCAAATTGAAAACTAAGCAACCAACCTTCACATTTATGGCCAAATGATTTTTGACAAGGGGGCAAAGAATACTCAATGGGGAAAGAATAGTCTCTTCAGAAGGTGCTGGGAAAATGATTTCCATTTGCAAAAGAATGAAGGAGAACCCCAACTTCACACCTTATACAAAAATCGACTCAAGGGAGGCGGCTGTGGCTCGGTCAGTGGGGCTCCCGTTTGCCATGTGGGAGGCCCCGGGTTTGGTTCCCGGGGCCTCCTGGTGGGGGCAAAGGCCCGCCTGCACGGCGTGGTTGGCTGCCCAGTGAGCACGGGCGGCGGCGGGGGGGGATAAATGAATAAATATTTAAAAAAAAAAAAAAAAAAAAAATCGACTCAAAATGGGTCAAAGACCTAAACATAAGAGCCCGAACTATCAAAGTCTTAGAAGAAAATGTAGGGAAGCATCATCAGGACCTTGTTTAAGGGACTGGTTTCTTAGATTTTACACCCAAAGCACAAACAACAAAAGAAAAATATATAAATGGACCTCATCATAATTAAAAACTTTTGTGCCTCAAAGGACTTTATCATGGAAGCAAAACTACAACCTATAAAATAGGAGAAAATATTTGGAAACCTCATATCCCATAAAGGGTTAATATCCAGAATATATAAAGAAATCTTTCAACCTAACAACAAAGACAAACAACCCAATTAAAAAATGGGCAAAAGGCTTGAATATACATCTCTCCAGAGAAGATATAAAAATGGCCAAAAAGCACATGAAACGATGATCAACATCATTAGCCATTAGGGTAATGCAAATTAAAACCACAATGAAATATCATTTCATACCCACTAGAATGCTATTAAAGACAACAACAAAAACAGAAAATTCCAAGTGTTGGACAGGATGTGGAGAAATAGTAATATTCATTGCTGATAGAAATATAAAATGGAAATGGTGTAGCCACTGTGGAAGACAGTTTTAGTGGTTCCTCAGAAAATTAAGTATAGAATTACCATATGACGTGGCAATCTCACTTCTAGGTATATACCCAAAAGATTTGAAAGCAGGGACTCGAATCAGATACAGATATCTGAAACAATGTTCACAGGGGCATCATTCACAATTGCCAAAAGATGTAAACAACCCAAGTGTCCATCAAGAGAAGAATGGATAAATAAAATGTGGTATATACATACAGTGGAATATTATTCAGCTGTAAAAAGGAATGAAGTTCTGATACATGCAACAACATGGACGAACGTTGAGAACATCATGTTGAGTGCGATAAGCCAGACTCAAAACAAATATTGCATGATCTCACTGATATGAAATAATTAGGATAAGCAAACTTATAGTCAGAATCTAGAATATAAGTTACCAAGGGACAGTGTGGGGATAGGAAATAGGCTTAAAATACAGAGTTTCTATTCGTGACAATGGAACGGTTTTGTTAATGGATAATGGTGATGGTAGCACAACATTGTAATAGTAATTAACAACACTGAATTATACACTGGAATGTGGTTTTAAAAGGGAAAATGTTAGTAGAATAAAGTTAAAAAAAAATAGATGGAACTGCACAACACAGTGAACTCTAAGTTAAGCCATGAACGACAGATAATAGTACAATTATAAAAATGTACATTCATCAATTTTAACAAATGTTCCACACCAGTCAAGGTGTTAATAGTACAGTTGCATATGAAAACTCTGTATTTTAATGCATGATTGTTCTGTCTCCCACAACTTAATTAAAAAAAAAAAAAAAAAAACAACCTTTTTTGGGGATCACATACAAAAATAACATGGATTCGTTTCCTGTGAAAACAGTAACCAGAGTGCCAAAGTGGCAATTCCTAGAAAAAGGATACTTTTCAATGATGACTGTGTATTAATCATTAATTCAATGGCTTGGAGAAATAAATAAATCAAACTTACTAAATGAAAAAAAAAATTCTAATTACAATTTACACCCTTTTAAAAACAGTATTTTTTAAAACCCAAAATCATTCAGCAATAATTACATTGACACAAAAGTGATATATTTAGTAACCAGATTATTCTTTTATTCATTAAGATAAATAAAAATTAGCTAAAGTATTCTAACAGGGCAATGTTGTCAAATAGCTACAGTTCATTCCAAAATACACTGAAAATACACTTTTAAAAAGGAAAAAAAGAGGGTGTGGATGTAGCTCAATGGTTGAGTGCCTGCCTCACATGTATGAAACCCCGGGTTTGATCGCCGGTAACTCCTGGCGGGGGGGAGGAAACGGTATGTTTTCTTTAGATTCATTGATGTTATAATATTTTTATTCTTTTTTTTTTCTTTTCTTTTCAGTTTTATTTTTTTTCTTTATTTTTGATTTTATAATATTTTAATTCTTGGTCATAATTTATTTGCTGTGATATGGAGTTGTCTTCACTATCAATATTCCACACAATATTTCACACCCACAGCAAATCATGAAATTACATTTATGAATTCTTGGCCATGCGGGAACCGTCACTTACCTCATCTCACTATGACAATCATCCCTTACATTATCAGAATCTATCGTGTTTTATGGAGGAAAAATCACACACCTAGATCAACTGATGGGAAGAGCTTACTCTTTTCCTTTTGCATTTCATCCTTTTGTGCAGCCAACTCAGAAGGCAAAGGCCTAACTATATGCAACAGACTCATATCCATACCTGCTTGTATGCTGTGACACTTGTTGAACTAAAAACCTTCTGGGACTGGCAAGGACCAGAGCTACTATAACAATAGCTCCCACAGTTCTCACAACAGTTCATGGTAAGGTTGTTAGTGGAGTGAAATTTTGAAAAGCAGGCATCACTACAAAGACCATGTACCACATTTTGATATTTAACTTCAAATCGAATCTAGGAGATAAAAATACACATAAACAAAATAAGCACACACATTAAAAATCTCTGACCTTTGAGCAGAATCCCAATAAAGGTAAAAAGTAACTTACATCAGCATTCTTCTGACACATACTGCACTTAGTCGAAGTGTTATTGGTATATATGGTAACAACGGGCTTTTTCTTTAGTTCATAAGAAGATAGGCATGACTGGCTGCAGAAATCTTTGCTAAGAGAGGAATTTTCAAACCGGATTGTGATCACATCCTTTGGATTTAAAATGTCTCTAAAAATAAATTACAAAGGCAAAATGAAACTTGTTCATTACAACTGTAATTTTTTCCTCTTTGTGAGCTAAAATAACTACATTTACTAGGGGCAGCTATTGTATAGTGAAAAAAGGCCCTGGATAAGGCATCTGAAAAGTTGGATCTGATGATTAGTTCTGTTACTTTTCAGCTGAATTATAATGAATGAGGCAATTAATATCTCAATTTCCTCATGTATAAAATGGGATTTATAATATCTAATTCCTAGATGTATTAAGAGAGAATTACATTTAAAATACAGCCAGCCTAAGAATCATGACAAAAACAGTGAGGATTCCAGCTCCAACCAAGTTTCATCTGCTGGAGCCAATGGGACTAGATTCAATGGCCATCCCACAACTCCAGACCACAACACACTTGTCCTCTTACTAGCCAGCAGTTGCCAAGAATTGAAACATGAATGAGACAGGGTTTGGGAAATAAGAACAACAAAAATTTACATGAAGATTAGCATGATATATAAAACTTAGCTGTGACTGAAGAGATCAAAGAAACAGATGAAAAAAGGGCTGTTAAGGCTTAGTATCAAAGGACAGATGGATACAAGAATGAGACAGGAAGAACAAAAATAATTTTGTGTTCTGTGAGATTTCTAGTGTCATTATGTAAGAACTAACTGTTGCAAAAAGTACTAATAGCAACACCCGGATAAAATCAGAGGCTAAGTACTGTCATTCTGACAAATATAAATACTGAACAAAATAGTCATTAACTTAAAGTACTAGTACAGGCCGATAGTGGCAATATTATATAATATAATAATATGTATTGAGTACTTACCACGTACCAGCATTGTTCTAAGGGCTTTACTTAAATTATCCAATTTAATTAACACAAAAACTCTATATGGTAAGTATTATTGTAATTACCTTTTACAGGTAAGGAGATTGAATGAGAAAGGTTAAATAACTTGTCAAAATCATACAGCTGGTAAGCAGTAAAGTCAGAATACAAATCTAGGCAGTCTGATTCTAGAAACCAAATCTGTTTTTTAGATATTCCCATTCTTTATCTTTATTCTGCCTCCCATTCTGTACCTTTATTATGTAGGACTACTCTATCATGATAAAGTATGAAAGAATAACAATGATGACAACAAAAGTACGTTAATTTTCTAAAATTCACCTAACCTTAAAAATATGATAGTGAATCTCAGAAACCAAGTAAATATGTTACACACAATATTAATTTTTGAAAGTGATTTTTCTACTAAAAATAGAGCAAATAATTTTATTTGATAAACTAAATCTGCCAGTGGCATAATATATATAAGTAAACCAATGAGAATGACTTTTTAATGAAAATCTATGCACACAAATATAAACACTCCCAAAACCTCATCCATGGTGTCAAAATGAGTATTATAACTTAACATTTATCTTGGAAAAATCACACCTCTTGCAGCAATCACAACATGGCTCAAAACATTTTTTCTCATTTTTAATTTATAAAAACCATAAAAACTACTTTTTAATTTTATAGTCAAGCCTTATATTTAACAGTATGACTCAATCTAATCACCTACTATAATCACCTGATAATTTTGCAAATTTGCAAAAATCAAGCCCAAATCTGCTGAAAAGAAAGATTTGTCACCTAACCTACTTTAAAGGCATGTTTCACAGGCTCAGAAAGCAATGTCAAATCAAAAACCAAAAAAAGTTTTGAATAAAATTAGCACTGTGGTAAAAAGTCAGTGACAAGAGTGACTACCTTTAAGAAAGCAATATTCATTTAGATGTATAATTCATGTTATGTTCTTTAAAATTTAATCCATATTATTTTAGTGCTATTACAATTAACAATATCTAGAAAAGAGAAAACTATAATTTGCCCTTTCAGATTAATTTTATGAGAATGACATGAAAAGTGTTAAAATAAGTAATCAGAAGGGCATTTTAGAATTCACTAAATTTAAATATTCAAGTAAAATCTAAAAAATTCCTCTTTCTTTTTTAGTTGGATATTTCCATTTTAGCAGGGTCTACTTTTAGATACATTACACCAATGCACCCAAGCAAATAAAAAAACTGTCATATATCTCCAAAGGCAAAATAGGGGCTTACAAATTATAGGAGTACATATAATTATAAGAATTTTATTACTACCAATAATAGGATCCCACTTATTGAGCGCTTACTATGCTAACACTGTCCCATTAAAATCCAAGGAAAAACAAAGAAAAACAAAAAACTAAAAAGAAACAAAGAAAAGAAAAAAATAAGGGAAAAAAAAAAGGAAAATAAAGAAAAAGGAAAAAGAAGAAAAAAAAAATCCAAAGTAGAAGGTAATTATAGATATAGAAACTGAGGCTTAGAAAAGTTAATTATCTAGCCTAAGATTACACAGTTAATAGGTAACAGAGCCACGATTCAAAACTCAAGCTCTTTCATGCTCTAGGTTAGCAACTACTGACAAACACACTGTATTCCTGGAAATTACACTACCACAGAAATAGGCAAAACATAACCAAATCTTCAAACGTACTGAAGTAGAAAAAGAGGTTTCAGTGACTTTAGTGCTGTTTCTTCCTCTCTCTACAATTAAGCTTCCTTACCCATGCAGAGCAACAATGGCTCCAACACTAGCTCACAAAAATGTCATAAATAAATGCATTATTTCTATGACTGTCTATAGCTTTTACCTTCTAAAAAATTAAATAATTTTCATATACTATTAGATGAGTGATATTAATTTATTCTGTACTTCAATAACTTTCAAGGTCCTGTTAAATAATTTTAAATGGTTGTTGTCTACAATTATAGGATATATGAGGGATTCTACAATTCTCACAAACGGTTCATTATTGCATAGTAAAATTTAAACAGAGAAATAGAAAAACAAGTTTAGGCAATACTTTTAATACCAAGTCACATATTTTATATTACCAAATTTTAAAATTTGTAAATTTCTCAATTAGCTAAAAAGCTACTCAAATAAAAATAAAAATATGTTTTAGAGAGATTTAAATTAGTAAAAGCATGTTTGAATTGAACTATATACCCACTAAGAAAGTAAAATTTTAAAAGGGATGTAATTAAGAAATTTATACTTGGAGCAGTTTGTGCAGGTTTTCTTGGGAGGAGGTGGTAGACAGACAGGTGAAGAAAATCCAGTGATGCACCGTGTAGAGCAAAAGAGCTGAGTAGATCCTGTCTTATGATATGCCGTTTGTCCCTTATAAAGCATTTTTTTACAACCAGAACAAAAAACCTGAATAGCTACAGCTGGAACTGAAGGAAGCAATGTATTTGGGCCAGATGATGCAAGAGAAAACTGAAAGCCTGGGGTCAACTGTTGAGCTACAAAAACAAAATGAGAAAAGGAAAAAAAAAAAAAAAAAACAATTTTAGTATCAACATGAATATATCTTCAGTTTCTCTTTTTTAGGACAAATTCCCTCAGTCTTGAAATCCAGTATTAATGAGGCAACAGGCACTCCAAAAGAGTTTCAAACTTTTTTTACCATGACCTACAGTAAGAACCACATTTGTATTACAACCTAGGACATATACATTAGTGTGAATACATACATATTTTTAGAACTGTGACAGAAGTTTCATGAAACAAAACATTTTCTCACTACATGCATCACACTCTGATATAATCATATTCTATTTCATTTTCTTTAAATGCTGGTCAAGACCAGCGACCTGCAGCTTGAAAAATACTACTCTAAAGGAGAAGAAAGACATACATAAAGGAAGTGCTTTCCCTCAATTCTTCTATTCAGAATAAACAAATATTAATTGTAATTAACTTAGTTCTACTTCTTACCAAGAGGATTGTCATTGACTGAAAACACAGCACTAATTTTCAGTTCACTTTCTTGAGATTTTGGCTGTTGGGCACATTCATACTCCTTTAAAAAAAGAAAGAGAAATGAACATAGTGTATCTAAGTTAACTAGAAATTCAAGCAATAAATAATTCTATCATATACATCTCTTTTACCTTCTAATCCTAATCACCTTTACAAATATTTTAACAGGCAAAATTTGTAAGTTATTAGACCAGGTTTAATCTTTACAAAGAGAATCTTTAAGAATTTGGAAATCTTTTATAATAGTTACATCTATTTTTCAAATGTAATCTTGGAAATATGGGAATAATACATAGCTTTTCTGATTTTCTGATGCTGAGTACTATCCTTTTTAAAACTGTATTTACAAGGGAGCAATATATGAAATTATTATCTGTATTTTATCTGACTCCCCTATACATACAGGTATATAACATTCTAATTTCTAATTTCCATATCCATATGTGCAAATGCCTCCTAGACGTTACCACTTGAATGTACTATAAGCCTCTTAAACATTCCAGATCACAAACTACACTTATTTCTGCCCTCAAAATCCTGTTCCTAGCTCCTCAGGAAACGGTATTATTATACGCCAAATTTACTGTTATTTTGTTTCTGTATGGAGGTGGCACAAAGCAATGGAAAGAACATAAGTATGGAACCAGTCAAAACTAATTTCCTATTCCAGTTCTGATGCTTCCTAGCTTTGTGAGTCTGTATAAATTACTTAATCTCTCCTTGCCTCAGTTCTCGCATGTGTAAAATGGGGAAAGAATACCTCCCTCATATAGTTGCAGTGTTTGAATGAGAATACATAAGCCATAGTTTCTGGCAACATGAAATCACTCAACAAATATTAGCTCCCATTCCCAAACCTATTCTCCCTAGTACACTTTAAACCGCCTTGAGGGCAGTGGCCATATCTTTTCATCTTGGTAGCTCTTCAGAAAACAACACAATTTAGTGTCCTGGTTAAGGGTTTTGGCTCTTGAATCAGACAGCCTAGATTCAAATCCTGGCTCAACCATTTATCAGTTTCATGACCTTTAACGAGTTACTATCTATGTCTCAGTTTCCTCATGTAAAGTGGGAACAATAACAGTACTTAGCTCACAGGGTTGAGAACATCAAATAGATTAATATATGTAAACTGTTGAGCAAGTGTTCAAGAGACACTATGGATTAAATAAGCAGGAATAAAAACTTAATGAATGAGAGATCAACTATAATTTTAATATCCAGAACAGACTCTTAGTGTATCGGAAAATATTAAACATTTTCAATTTCTTGTCTCCTATTTTCCAATATTCAAATGGGAGTTATCAACATAATATGGAAAACAGCGCATACAATTTGTTCAACTGGCTCCCCTACTATAGCCCACACCCTCAATCATGAAAAAATTATAGCCTATTCACCTTGAAGCATTACTGTAAACCAAAGAGAACTGACAAGAGTCCTATCCACTTAAATTTATAATCTAAGCTGTTAGGGAGATTTCAACTGTCACAATTTTTATATTCAGAAAGAATACTCAAATAACTCATAGTATAATATTTGTTAAGTTTATATACTATAGGCAAGGTAATGAAATAAATATTGGATCTGGAATAGAAAAAACTGATTTTGTATCCTGGGTTTACTATAGGACTTTGGTAAAGTTACTAATTCCTTCAGGTTCAGTTTCCTCATCTGTGGAACAGAGGCTCTTTTATTCCAATTACTAAACATGTACTTTGTGCCAGTCACAGGGAATTGGGGATTCAGGTCAATTAAGATCAGTCTATAGCTTCAAGGAGACTGCAATCTAATGTGTGAATATGTGTGAATGTGTGCAAATGAGGAGGAGGGGAGAAGAGGGGAATGGCAAGAATAGTATGATCAGTATGACAAAGTAACTGACCTGTAGATGCCCTAATAAAAGTGATTGCAGTATACAATAGAGAAAAAGAAAATGGTTAATTCCACCTGTGAGTGACAGTTAAACTGTACTGTAAAAGAGAAGATTTTTGCCAAGCTACCTAGTTTAAGATACCAAGGCAGAAGAAATGGCATAAGGTAAGGAAATAAAATCAATGAAATAGGGAGCAGATGTGGCTCAAGCATTTGAGCACCTGCTTCCCACACAGGAAGTCCTGGGTTCAGTTCCGGTGCCTTCTAAAAACAAAAAACAAACAACAAGCAAACAAATGAAAAAACCAACTCAGGGGAGCCAATGTGGCTCAGTGGTTGAGCACTGGCTTCCCACATACAAGGTCCCAGGTTCAATCCCCGGCCCCGGTACCTCAAAAACAAAACAAAAAAAATCAATGAAATATACCTTTAAGTGGAATGCAATGAGTTTGCAGGGGCATAAATTACAAAAGGTGGATAGGATGAAGGATGATCTTGAAGAGGGAAACAAAGGCCTAAACATGGATAGCTTTGGATGTCATGCTATAAAGATTATGCTTTACCACACAGGAGATAGGGTCTTTAAAGGGAATAATGTGATCTCATCTATAAAGAGTACAATGGCATCGCTGTAGAGTGGTGGAGTATGTGACTAAAGGAAGGATGATGTGCAGGATAAGAAAGAAAAGAAAGAGTGAAGTAGAAATGAAAAGGGACAGGTACAAAAAATATTTGAAAGGTAGAATCCACAAAACATAGCAAACAAATGATTACTCTTTTGGCAGATGAGAAGGAGCAATCTACCATCTAGAAAGAAAATAAGAGTCATGGACGCCACCATCTCCCACCCCACAACCTTTATCAGCACAGCATTCTAGGAAGGACTTAATGAGTGAGATGAAACCTATATGGCATCTCTGTCCTGGAATGATACTACCTTTAGAAGGTATGAGAAATAAAGTGTTTGTTTTGCTTATGCAATAAAGTCAATAACTACAGTTTATAAAGCAAAAGAATTGTCTAAGAGGGAAAAAAAAAAAAAAAAAAAAACATTTCTTGCCAAAATAAATGGTCTCTCCACATTGACTTTTTTATTTTCCAATCTGGTCCCTAAAGGGTAACCAGAATGACCTTTCCGAACGCAAACATGTTTATTTTACTCCCCCACTTAAAACTCTACTATGGCTTCCCATTGTTCTCAGGATAAAGAACAAAATTCATAACAAGGCCCACAAGACCCTGCATAATCTGGCTCCAAAATGCCTATAGAGTCTCATCATTAGAAGCAGGATAGCATAGGCTCTGGATTCAGACTACCAGTCTGAATCCATTCTTTTTTTTTTTTTTGTCCTTTTTTTTTTTCTTCTTTTGTTGCTTTTTTGTTGTTGTTGTTGATTTTTTTTTTTTTTTTTAATCCAGTCTTTAAGATTTACTAGCTGTAATGCTGGTAAACTGTTTAACCTCTTTGTGCCTTGGTTTCCTCTTCTGTAAAATGTAGATAATCACATGGCTATGAGAATGGTGCCTGGCACATTATAAGATATATAAGTATTATTAATAAGTTAAAGTTAATAACGTTACATGTTACTGATACATACTATATATTGACATGTTAATGCCACTTATTATTAGTATTATTACTGTTGTTATGATCACCACTATTGTCATCACCATTTTCATACCTTTTCTGTTCCATGCCTACTTGTCTTGGTAGTTCTTCAAAAGAACCAGGTATCTTTCCAACTTAAGGTTTTCCTATAGGCAGTTCTGTCTGGAACACTGTCCTTCGAGCCCTGTACCTAGTTTACTCATTCTTCATAATTTATCTTACAAATCTTTTCTTTAGCTTTTCTTCCAGAACATGAGTTATAGTCTTTAATTAATATATATTATTTGATCAACTACACTGTATAATGTCTATCTCCCTTACTAACCCATAAGCTCTAGGAAAGAAGTGACTAAGTTGGTTTCGCTCACTTGAGAATACCCAGAGCCTGACATAGTATAGACCATGAATGGTTATGGAATATAAATACATACATACATATATGCATACATACATACTATTATCAGATATAAAAGAATAAAAAAGAAATGCTAAGTAATGGGAAAAATAGTAAATACTATTACTTTCTTTTTACAGAAAGAAATATCATAGTTACCAAGATCTTTTTGCATTCAAAAGAGTAGAAAAACGGGTTGGTATACCTATCTCGAGGAAAAAATCAGTCTGGGTTGTTTTAACATACAAACCAGAAATGGCCTAACTAATATGTGGAATTTACCATATAGAAAAGAAGGAATTTTTTAAAAATCAAAATAAATGCTTACTTGAGCATTGTCAGGTTCTTCTTTAATTTTGTCCAGAATTCCTTGCTGTGGTGCCATTGTTTTGTCACATTCACCATCCAAAGTTTCTTTCATTCTAATCTTTTATGTAAAAGGAATTCCCCAGTCTAAAACTAATAGATTTCTTCTTTATAATGGATAGCTGGAGTCCTAAAACACAACATAAAGGCTTATTCTATTTTTTTTTTTTTTCCCATGTTTACCTATATAATAACTTTGTGTTGTGCACAAGGCTTTAGGATTGAGGATTTGAGAAATCCTCTGGAGTCTTGATTTACTAGTCTTTCTTCCTGCCTTTTGCTTCTTCAGAGGCTGCCTTCATGTAAGAAAAAGTGTTCCAGCAGCTCCCACTTCCCTAATATTTTTAGATAAGCACTCTGGTCTTTCATATGTTGAAGTTGTTTAGAGAAATAGATTAGAAGACCAAGACATAGGAGGAAGTTACCAATCTCTGAGAGCAATGGACCCAGAAATGCAGTTTCTGACTCCATGAAAATTAGTATTGGGAGGCACACTTCAGCTTTTATTTCTCAAAGTGGGGACTCCAACCTCCCCACCCACACTGCTGGAGGCCTCCATAAAGGACCCCATCCATATCTTGGCCTAACCATAGATCAGAGATTCAGGATAGCATCATAACAACAATAAGCATGTCCATACTTAAAGTGGGCTATCTATACTTTTCAGGGTCTCCATGGGGTCATTCCCTGCCATATCCAGGAAAGAGCCACTCTTGAGCCCTGTTTCACAACCGCCTTCCTGTTAACAGGAAACTCTGTTATCCATTCAGTAGATTCCTTGCCTCTAAAGCGTAAACGTCCTAAACTGGGCGTATTAAACCTGAAGCAAAAAAGCAGCTTTCCAAAGTTGTCTTTATCCAAATGGTCAAGCCAGGAATGGAAATCGGCAACTGGCTTAAGAAACCTGTTCAGAAAAGAAGATAACTTTTCACCACTTGCCACAGTTACAACAATCTACTGATGATCATTCCTCCCTCGCCTTTCCATCAGTAATACCCACACCAGACAGTGAGCACTAACGCCGACAAGGCTATATCTGCAGCAAAAGAGCACAACCCGCTAATGACTGTCAGCGCGGCTCTGCGGCGAAATCTGCGGACTCGTCAGCCACACATTGCGCCCGGCACCGCCCCCGCCCGCCCCGTCACGTGGCCGCGCTCCCGCCACGCCCCGGGAGACCCCTACTGCTGCCCGCGCGGTCGCACTCACCTGGTCACGTTCCAGCTCCCCTACCCGGGAGGGCGCCGGGCAGGGGAGTGGGAATGGGACCCAAGACCAGCGCGCAGGGTTGAGACTTAGTTTCTCTTAGTGGAATTCTTCCGCCCGAACTATTGCAACGCAATACCCAGCCAACCGCGCGACCGCAGCTCTAGTCTCCGCCTCCTTTCCCGTCGTGCTCCAGATCTCAGCTGGGCGGATCTTCCCAGCATCCCTCTCTCCTCATCATGGCTGACTTCTTAAAGAGGTCGAAACTCAATTGTGAAAATGTGGAGGAAGGGGTTGGTTTGGGGAAGGAATGTTGAGGGCATTAGATGGCGCTGTAAGTTCTCTGTACCTTTTTTTTTTTTTTTTAACTAGAGTAATGGTTTTATTTGCTGACTACTTTTTTTTTAAGTTTTATTGAGATATATTCACACTCCATACGATCCACCCTCTGCACCATTTTTTAATGTACCTTTCCAGAAAGGTGGTCTGCTAAGAGAACATAAATAATAGCAAATAAATAAATAAATGTATGTATGTAATAGCTGACATGTATTAAGCCAAGTGCTTGTCAAGCACTTGACATGCATTATTGCACACAATCCTTACCTCAGCCCTAAAGAGATACAAAATTTCGTTATTTGAGATAATAAAAGAAGAAATTATTAATATGTCCAAAGTCGGGATTGGATTTTTTTTTTTCATTCAAAATGATTTGTGAGGCTGTCATTCATTCATTCTCTTGTTTAGTATTCCATTTTATAAATATGCTACAATTCAACATCTACAATTGGATATTTGAATAGTTTCCTTTATTTCTGTTAGGAATAATGCAGCTGTGAACATTCTTGCCTTTTGTGACACGTGCACACATTTCTTTTAAGTTTATACCTAGGAGTGAAATTGCTTGTTATATAAAACAACTGAATGTATGTAAAACTGAAGTAATATCAACTTATAGTTTCTCTAATTTCTCCCTGAAACTGAAAAATTCCTTCTTTACCTTATTTCTCTTGTGCAATACCATATCATAAGAGTTTTGTTTTGTTTTTTTAAGCCAATAGGCATTTTTAATATTCTACTTGGAAATCTCCCAAGTCAGAACCCACAACTTCATTAAGCATATTTTCCAACAGAGGGTGGAAGCAAAAGCCTCTGAAAAAAAGGAAGTATTATGAAACTGTTCCCTGAGAGCAAAACGGGACCCTAATCGAAGAACATTCTCTGTGTCCAGAGTAGGGGAACTTGACACCAGGTACTTGGGTAGATTTCAGAATTACTATGGACCAGTGACTATTATATGTTTTGTTCTTCTCTTTTATTGAAAAGGAGTGTCCATTGGAATTATTTTTCTCTCTATCACCAGGTGTAATGAGGAGAGGGGAGTAAGCCAATAACTTGTCTCTTTAGTTCACAGTTCTCTGGATTGAAGGAGTTGCACCTGAACAGTTGTAGCCAATGTACTATACCAGAGGACAGTCTTCTGAATCTAGGCCTGATTAGGATGGTGAGATATTGGACTTTGATCCAATGCCATAATGGTCTGATACTTTTGGTGCAGGGGGTGAGTGTGTTTTGCATGTGGAAGGGATATCAACTGTTGTGACCAGAAGATGAACTGTGGAAGATTGTTTCCAAAGATGGCTGCCAACAATTCTTCCCATTTCTGTATGTGCATGATGCTTCTCCTATCAAGAGGCAGAATCTGTATCCCCTTTATTTGGATCTGGTCTGGACTTGTGGCTTGCTGTGACCAATAAATTGCAGGAAAAGTGGCACTGTGACAGTTATAGGCCTAGGCATTAAGAGGACAGGCAACCTATGCCTTTGCTCTCTTGGAGCCACAATTTAAATAGGTCTGGCCAGCTTGCTGTAGAGACCACATGAAAGGAGACAAAGAAGTCCCAGACCTTCCCTGTCAAAGTCCCAGGCATGTATGTGAAGCCAAGCTCCTAGCTGAATGCATCCACAGGAGTAACCCAAAGCAACATCATTTGAAGCAGAAAAACTACCCCACTGAGCCCAGACAATCACAGAATTGTGCAAAATAACAAATTGTTGTTTAAAGCTGCAAAGTTTTGGAGTGGTTTGCTACATATCAATATGTAATTGAAACATCAAAATAGTTTACACCTTTTAGTTTGATGTTATTAGGCTTTTCCTTTCAGTATGTATACTTTGTTTCAAGAATCCTTACTTTATGCTTATATTACAAATTCCCAGTTAATGAATGATATCTTGGCTATATATAAAATTCTTGGAATTTAGTTTCTATCATAGTATTGCAGATGGAGATTACATATTTACTATAATTCACTTTCTTATGTAAGTAAAATGTTATTTTTCATGCTTGGAATCTTGTAAGCCTTTTTTCTTGTTTTCTGTTTCACTTAGAATTTCCTCTGCTGTGGTAGTTTGGAGCTATGTACCCCAGAAAAACATGTTCTTAAACTTAATCCGTACCTGTAGGTTTGAACCCATTGTAAGGAGGACCTTTGATGAGGTTACTTCAGTTAAGGTGTGACATAACTCAGTCAGGATGGGTCTATTTTTTTTTTAAGATTTATTTAATTTATTTATTTCTCTCCACTCCCTTGTAGTTTTTCACTTGCTGAGTCTGTTCATCTTCCTTGTCTCTTTTAGGAGGCACCAGGAGCTGAACTCAGGACCTCCAATGTGGGAGGGAGGTGTCTAATCCCTTGAGCCACCTCCACTCCTGCTTTGTTGTGTCTCTCTTTCTGTTTTTCCTCCCCACATCTCTTGTTGCATCAGCTCACCAGGCCTGCCTGTTGCATCAGCTAGCTGTCTTCTTTTGGAGGCACCGGGAACCTCTGCTCCCTGCTTTGTTGTGTCTCACATTATATTCTTTTCTTCTTGTGTCTCTTATTGTGTCAGCTTGCCATGCCTTCCTGTAACGCCAGCTCGCTATTTTCTTTAGGAGGCACCAGGATTCGAACCAGTGACCTCCCATGTGGTAGGTGGGAGCCCAGTTGCCTGAGCCACATCTGCTTCCCAGCATAGGTCTTAATCCTATTACTGTAGTACTTTATAAACAGAATGAAATTCAGACAGAGAGAAAGCCATAGGAAATAAGAAGCTGAAGGTCAACAGAACCAGGAGATTAGGGAGAGACCAGGAGAAGCTGTCATGTGCATAGCCATGTGACAGAGGAGGCCAGGACCAAGAATCACTAGCAGCCAGCCTTAGAATGTCTTTGGGAAGAATCACCTTGATGATGCTTTGATTTGAACTTTCTGCTAGCCTCAAAACTGTGAGCTAATAAATTCCCACTGTTTAAGCCAACCCATTGCATGATATTTGAGCAGCCAAGAAAATGAAAACATCTGCTTGCTATCCAAACACCATGCAGTATTGCCTTTTACTTCCCAGCATTTTTTTTCTTTTATTTGAAAGTAACTCATAACCAAATGTTAATATTTCTTTAGCAAAACTTATGAATAAACAACAAAACAAAAGCAATGAGCAAACAGATGAGGGAGCCATCTCAGGGTTTTTTGTGTTTTTTTTAAATTATGAATATTCATACTAAGTATTATAAATAAAAACTAAATAGCCTCATATCAGTTCAGGTTAGGTTTCACTGCTATAAGTGTTCAGGTTAGGTCATATTATACGAACAAAAGAATTATGAAAAAAACTCAATTTTTGGAGACCAGAGATATATTCTTATTCTCTCCTTCTCCCTCATCTTCAACCATAAATCACCAATCCATGGTCAGGGTTGGCCCTGGTCCTCTGGTCTACACAAACTTGTTCACATCAGCCCTGTATCCTCTCTAACCTGGCCTACCCATGCCTAGATCCTCACCCTCACCTTTGGCTCTGGTCCCACTTGCTTCACATGCCTCAGAAATGAAGTCTATCATTTCTCCACCTTGACTTCAGGCCTTGAAGCATTCTTCCTACATTTGCTTCTCTGCCCTTGGCATCTCCTGCTTTTCTGGTTCTAAGAAGAGGAAGGAGAGTTTCCCTTTGGGTGATAGATATCCTTTTTAGCATTGGGTTGTCCTTATCTGATTCAGAACCACCACTTTGTCTCTAGGAATGGTACCTCTTTTACTTAACACTTCTAGCCAGGAAGGGCCTTCTGGGTGCTCTCTGGAACGTCTCCTCACACTTTCTAGGTCTTTTTCTATTCTCTATAAGTGGCTCCCAAAGAACAGGTTTCTTTTTTAAAAATTTTATAACAGCTTTATTGAAATATAATTCATATACCATACAATTCACCCATTTAAGTTACAATTCAATGACTTTTAGTGTATTCACAGTTATCCAATTATCACCACAATAATATTAGAACATTTTCATTACTCCCAAAAGAAACCCTGTACCCATTAGCAATAACTCCCCATTTCCCTTCAATTCTTAGGCAATTACCAATGTACTTCTGTCTGTTGATTGCCTATTCCCGATGTTTCATATAAATGGAATCATAAGTGGTCCTTTCATTTAGCATAGTTTCATCCATAGTTCAACCATGTTGTAGCATGTATTAGAACTTCTTTTATTTTTATTGCCAAAAATATTTCATTATATGTATATAACACATTTTATTTATTCATTCATCAGTTGATGGACATTTCAGGTGTTTCCACTTTTTGGCTATTATGAATAATGCTGCTGTGAATAGTCATGTACACTTTTTTGTCTGTTAGTTTGGTTGTTTTTTTGTTTTTGTTTTTTTGTTTTTTGTGTTTTGTTGGTGCTAAAACCCAGGAATGAACCAAGTCATGTACACTTTTTTTTTGTAGACATACATTCTCATTTCTCTTCAGTATCCCAAGAGTGGAATTGCTGGGTAATATGGTAATTCTATTTTAAACATTTAAAGAACTGCCAGACTGTTTTCCAGAGTGGCTGCACCATTTTACATTCCTTCCATCAGTGTATGAGAGTTCCAATTTCTCCACATCCTCATCAACATTTGTTATTATCTCTCTTTTTCATTATAGCCATCTTAGTGGGTGTGAAGTGGTATCTCATTGTGGGTTAGATTTGCAACCCTAATGACTAATGATGTTGAGCATTAATCCACGTGCTTATCCACCATTTGAATATCTTTTTTGGAGAATTGTCTATTCAAATCCCTTGCCTATTTTTTAAGTGGATTACTTGTCTATTTATTATTGAGTTGTAAGAGTTCTTTACATATTCTAGATACAAGTCCCTTGTCAGATATATGATCTGTAAAAAATGTATACCACTCATTTTCTTGATCATTTCCTTTAAAACATAAAAGTTTTTAATTTTGATAATGACAGTTTTATCTTTTTTTCCTTTTGTTGTTTGTAGCTTCAGTATTAGAGTATTAGAACTTCTTTTATTTTTATTGCCAAAAATATTTCATTATATGTATATAACACATTTTATTTATTCATTCTTTTTTTCCTTTTGTTGTTTGTGGCTTCAGTGTCATATCTAAGAAGCCAATGAATAACCCACGGTCACAAAGATTTATGTCTGTTTTCTTTCTCCCATTGAATTTTTTGGCACCCTTGTAAAAATCAATTGCCTGTAAAGATCAAAGTTTATTTCTGAACTCTTGTTTCTATTCAGTTGATCTATATATCTATCCATATGCCTGTACCACATTGTCCAGGTTACTGTAGCTTTAAGTGTTGAAATCAGGAAGTGTGAGACCATCAACTTGTTTTTCTTTTTCAAGATTGTTGAGGTTATTCTGGGTCCTTTGCATTTCTATATAAATTTTAGGATCAGCTTATCCATTTCTGCAAAGAAGCCAGCTGATTTTTATACAACCTAAAATTTTCTGCTTTTAACCATAATAACATATATAATTCAGTGCTAATTACATTCACAATGTTCTGTTACCATCACTACCATTCAGTTCCTAAACTTCACAATCAACCTAAATAGAAATTTTGTATAAATTAAGAATTAATTGGGAAGCGGCTGTGGCTCAATCAGTAGGGCTCCCGTTTACCATATGGGAGGCCCCGGGTTCAGTTCCCCGGGCCTCCTGGTGAAGGCAGGCCCGCCCGCACGGTGTGGTTAGCTGACCCAGCGAGCACAAGCAGCAAGGGGGGGATAAATGAATAAATAAATAAAATCTTTAAAAAAAAAAAAAAAAAAGAATTAATTTCCCGTTCCCTACCCCCAACCCAGCCCCTGGTAACCTATATTCTAGATTCTACCTCTGTGAGTTTGCTTACTCTAATTATTTCATATTAGTGAGGTCATCCAATATTTGTCCTTTTGTGTCTGGCTTATTTCACTCAACATGATGTCTTCAAAGTTTATCCATGTTATCACGTGAACCAGAACTTCATTCCTTTTTAATATTTAATAATATTCCAGTGTATGTATATACCACATTTTGTTTTACCGTTCATTGGTTGATAGATACTTGGGTTGCTTCCATCTTTTTGGCAATTTTGAAAAATGCCACTATGCATATAGGTGTGCAAATCTCAGTTCGACCCTTAGCTTTCAATACTTTGGGCTACATACTGAGTAGAGAGATTGCCAGGTCATTTGGTAATTCTATACTTAGCTTTCTGAGGGACAGCCAAGCTGTCTTCCACATCAGCTGCACCATTTTACATTCTTACCAGCAATGAATGAGTGTTCCTATTTCTCCACATCCCCTCCAACACCTGTAATTTTCTATTTTTTTTTTTAATATTAGCCATTCTAGTGGGTGTGAAATGGTATCTCATTGTGATTTTCATTTGCATGTCTCCATTGACTAATGATGTTGAGCGTCATTTCATGTGCTTTTTAGCCACATGTATATCATCTTTGAAGAAATGTCTATTAAACCTTTTCCCACATTTTCAGTTGGGTTGTTTATCTTTTAATTGTTGAGTTGTAGGATTTCTTTAAATATTCTGGATATTAAACCCTTATCAGATATGTGGTTTCCAAATATTTTCTCCCATGGAGTAGGTTGTCATTTCACTTTTGTTTTAATTTTGGTGAGGTCCCATTTATCTATTTTTTTTTCTTTTGTTGGGTGTGAAGTCTAAAAAATGTTGCCTAATACAAGATCCTGAAGATGCTTCCCTACATTTTCTTCTAGGAGCTTTATAGTTCTGTTTTTATATGGTGTGAGATATAGGTCCTCCTTCATTCTTTTGCATATGGCTATCCAGTTCTCCCAGTACCAGGTGTTGAAGAAACTATTTTTTCCCAATTGAATGCATATGGTAGCTTTGTCAAAAATCAATTGGCTATAGAGGTCAGGGTCTATTTCTGAACTCTCAATTTGATTCCATTTGTCAATATAGCTATCCTTGTGCCAGCACTATGCTGTTTTGACCACTTCTTTAAATTCAAGAAGTGTGAATCCTTCAACTTCATTCTCCTTTTTCAAGATGTTTTGGCTATTCTGGGGCCCCTTACCCTTCCGTATAAATTTGGTGATTGGCTTTTCCGTTTCAGCAAAGAATTCTGATTGGTATTGCATTGAATCTGTAAATCATTTTGGGTAGATTTGACATCTTAACAATATTTAGTCTTCTAATTCACATGCATGGAAGGTCCTTCCATGTATTTATATCTTATTTTATTTATTTTAGCAATGTTTTGTATCTTTTGTAGTGTTTTAATCAAGGAAGGATGCTGGATTTTGTCAAATGACTTTTCTGCATCAATCGATATGATCATGTGCTTTTTCTTCTTTGATTTATCAATGTGATGAATTATGCTGATTGATTTTCTTATATTGAACTATGTTTGCATACCTGGGGTAAAACCCACTTGATCATGATATATAATTCTTTTAATGTGCTATTGGATTCAATTAGCAAGTATTTTGTTGAGGATTTTTGCATCTATATTCACTAGAGAAATTGGTCTGTAATTTTCCTTTTCATAGTGTCTTTACCTGGCTTTGGTATTAGCGTGATAATACCTGGCTTTGGTATTAGGCTTCACAGAATGAGTTTGGTAGTGTTCCCTCCTGTTCAATTTTTTGGAAGAGTTTCAGCAAGATTGGTATTAAATCTCCTTTGAATGATCAGTAGAATTCACCTGTGAAGTCATCTGGTCCTCAGCTTTTCATTTTGGGGAGGATTTTGATGACTATTTCAATCTTTTTACTTGTGATTGATTTGTTGAGGTCTTCTATTTCTTCTGGGGTCAGTGTAGGTTTTTTGTGTGTTTATAGGAATTTGTCCATTTCGTCTATGTTGTCTAGTTTGATGGTGTATAGTTGTTCATAGTATCCTCTTATGAATGCTTTTATTTCTGTGGGGTTAGTAGTAATGTCTCCCCTCTCATTTCTGATTTTATTTATTTGCATCTTCTGTCTTTTTTTTCTTTGTCAAACTGGCTAAGAGTTTGTCAGTTTTGTTGATCTTCTCAAAGAACAAACTCTCTGGTTTTCTTGATTCTCTCTATTGCTTTTTTGTTCTCAATTTCATTTATGTCATTTATTTTTGCTCTAATCTTTGTTATTTCTTTCCTTCTGCTTGCTTTCAGTTTAGTTTGCTGTTCTTTTTCTATTTCCTCCAGGTGTGCACTTAGGTCTTTGATTTTAGCTCTTTCTTCTTTTTTAATGCCCTGACTTCACTGCATCCCATAAGTTTTTATATATTGTGCTCTCATTTTCATTTATCACAAGATATTTCCATTTTTCATAGCATCATGTTCCTGTTTTATGAAGGTAATAAATTCTCTTAACTCTCTGGGCATATTAATTAAAATTGGTCAGTGTTTTAGTTACTTTCTTCTCTTTCCTTATTGTCCTTTTTATTCTATCTACTTTTTCCCTGCTTTTTAGTTTGGACTTAACCCTTTCACCTTCAAATTTTCCTCAAATGTCTGGTTTCCTTGGTGCTTTATTGATTTTTTAGTGAAGCACAGAAAAGATAATTGGATCAGCTATATATATGGAGAAGTGAGCTCCACTGATTTTCATTGGGGGTTCTCAAATGCTCATCTAAATATCTTTTCTTTAGGGTCATTCAGTTTCTTTCTCCAAAGAAGAATTCTTCAAGGTCTTGACTGATTGCCAGAGATCTAAGTGCAATACAGGGTAAGAGGGCTGCAAGCCTCATTATTCTGTTTGCAGACTTCCACTATTGACATTCTCCATTTTCGTCCCCACTCATCAGCTCCACTCTCACTTGTGCCTGAAATCCCCAAACCAGAACCCTATCTGGTTCAATTTTCCCAAAATAAAGGAATGGGGATGGGGTAGTTGCCTAGCTGTAAAGGAGGATGGCAAAGTCCTGGGGACCTGACAGTTTCAAATTTAGAGTTTCTACCAATTTCTCTGTTTTCATCCCTATGCCACTATCCATCATCTGAGATGCCTGGTACTTGCATATCCTGAGCCTTTCTGGAATTCTATGGAATAAATTGACTTCTTTCTGGAAATATCCTTCCTCTGCAGGCATATAGCTTCCTCCTTTTGTTTCTACTCTTCCATGAACTTTTTTTCTTCCAGAATATGCTGAACTCTTCCATTCTTTTATATCTCCTTTCCCATTCTTTTTGCCCCCTTTTTTATATTGTTTTTATTTCTTTAATGTCAATTTAGTTGAGTTTCAGGGGGGAAACATTTTAAAGCAGAATTTAGCCCTGTCAATTCTACTCCCAAACATTTTTCACCGTTTCATATGAGGGACCCACTTTCTGAGGGAAGCAGTTGCACCTGTGTAGAAGGGTCATCTCTTGTCATTCTGCCCCACACCAGGAAATGGGCCTGTCCTGAGTAGTCAGGTTTGGGGATTCCAGAAGGCCAAGACTGATTGTATGCTTGATGAAAGCCAAGGTCCTAGGCAGTCTGTGATCCCTGATCTCCATCCCCATACACTCCTAGGACACATTCCAAGAAGGAGCAATGTGGGAATGTGGGAGAGGAGAGACATGCCCCCAAGTCCTCCCTCTCACCCTGATTTTGTTTTTGTTTTTTTTTAAAAGATTTTATTTATTTATTCATTTATCCCCCCCTTGCTGCTTGTGCTCGCTGAGTCAGCTAACCACGCCGTGCGGGCGGGCTTGCCTTCACCAGGAGGCCCCGGGAACCCAACCCGGGGCCTCCCATATGGTAAACGGGAGCCCTACTGATTGAGCCACAGCCGCTTCCCTCTCACCCTGTTTTGGTGGATAGTGTGGTAGCTTTCTTTATAAGACTTTTCCATTTCTACTTGGAAAGAGAAAATCTTTAGCACTGGAGAACCATGTATGCCTGCCTGGTGGAATTCCTCCCTAATCTAGAGGGTTCTATCTGTGCACCCCTTCCCAAGCACCCCCTTGCCTCCAGGTTATTGGCCTTAGCTTCAGAGCTCCCACCCTCCCTCAGCTATATTAGCCTGGGCTTGGGGAGTGTATTAGTTGGGTTGTCTAGGGAAACAGAATCAACAGGAGCTATCTGTAAATAGTATGAGATTTTATAAAATTTTCTCACATGACCATGGGGATGCACAAGTTCAGATTCCTCAAGCAGGCTGCAAACCATGGGCTCCGATGAGCTCCCAGGAGAAGTTGGCTGTCCAAAGAGGAGCTGGGAAATTCTCTCTGAATACTGAAATCACTTCCCCTTTTAAGGTATTCAGTTGATTGTATAAAACATCACTCATTGCTGACAGCAATCTCACTGGTTGATTATAGGTGTAATTAATCATCTATTCAGTAAACTCACGGATGACTAAAGTCAGTAAATGTCCATGTATTACAATTAGCACAGTGCTTCCTTGACCAAACAACTGGGTACAATTACCTGGCCAATTTGATACATTAGCCTAACCATCACAGGGAGTGAATAACGACTTAGTTAGTTTCTCCAGCTCTGCATGGGGGCAGTGGATAAAGTTTTAATTAGGGGGAGGGTGTTTATAAATTTGGGCTAGTGAGTGCTTGTTTAGTAATAAGCATAGGTTTTAATATGTTGATCTATAAAGAATATATGAAAATAAACATACATAGCAACATAGATGTACAAGCAGTTGTTTATGTAAGTTGTATATGATTTAAATTACTGTGTGTGTGCATATACAAAGAGGAGATAGCAGAGTCAGAAATTGATTAGGCTGTGATGTAATCATGAGTGTCCTCCTGGCAACCTCAGCAGGGACCATGACAAGACAGTTCATCCATCTATTGCTTCTCTGAGACCAGCATCATGTGTTCCCACAATCTTAGTCTTCAGAGTTAAAAGACACCTTTGGCTTGTCTGGTGCTTGGCTCTCTGATGAAGCTTTCCAAAATGAGTCTACCAGTCTCTGCTTGCACACCTCTCAAGACAAGGAGTTAACTCCTTCTTAGCATCTCCTTCCACAGCAGACAGCTCTGCCTGATAACTAAACCTGGCCAAGCCACCACCTCCACTTATATCATTCAGCTCTGAGATGCCACCCTGTGGCAGTTTGATAATATTTATGATTTCCAAAAAGAGATATAGACTATGTTTGTAAACTGGTCAGTTCCTCTGTGTGTGATAACCCTTTGATTGTATTAGATTCAGCTGAGATGTCTGATTAAATTATTTTAAGATTAGGGCTTTGATTCAACCACATCATTAGGGTACAACTCAGCGTTGAGTCCCAGGCCCCTTGGTGAGCTGATAAAACAGACTATCACATGGAAGTAGATACACAGGAGAAGAACACAGAGGAATAGAGACGGCTCATTAGACATGGCAGAGGCCCCAGGAAGAGGGATAAGCGTGATAGTCTACAGCTGACCTTGTGAAGAGAAGAGAGCAGCTGAGCCTGGAAAGAAACAAGCCCCAGGGAGAGAGATGAGCCTTATGCCAGCCTACAGCTGAAATCAGAAGAAGCTGGGACCATGGAGCCTTAAGAAGAAGAAGGAGGGCAGAACCCTCACAGACATTACCCGCCATCTTGCTTCAACACGTGGCAAATGACTTTGGGTGAGAAAGTACCTCTTGTGGTATCTTCAGTTGGATTCTTTAGGGCCTTGTGACTGTAAACTTTTACCCCAAATAAATACCCTTTATAAAAACCAACAGAGTTCTGGTACTTTGCATCAGCACCCCTTTGGCTGACTAATATACACCCTTCTTTGCCTCAATCACTGAGGCTGAAATTATTGAATATTATTGAGTACTTACTGTATGCCAGAGCCTGTGCTGGGAACTGGAGACATGTGGATGGATGATATAGATGGCCTTTAAATTTCATACACTGGTGGGGGGTCAGAAATGGAAAAAAAAAAACTATTAAAAAGAACAGAGAAGCTGCTCCTGGCTCCCACCCTGCTTTCGGCCCTCCTGGCTTCTGCGCCCTGCTCTTGCCATGTACCCCCTGCTCGGATCAATACGCAAGTAAAACCTGGGCATTTATAATCTATAATGGGAAATTGTAGTCTATAAATCAGCCTTCTCTATCACTCTTCAGCCCCTTACCTTCTACCTGGGACCCATGATCTGTTATTTTCTCCCATTTCTCTTCCCTCCCTACCTTAATAAATTATTGGCCTAACAAAAAAAAGAAAGAACAGAGGAGGGAGTGACTAACTTGGCCTATGGAGAAAGAGAGGTGACTTTCAAGAAAGAATTCCTGGAGGAAAGAAGACCTGAGCTGAGACAGAGGGCAAAGTCAGGCAGAGGGAGCTTGTAGTTGGTGCTATCTCTTCTCCTGACAGCTCTCCTGGCTGTTTTCCCAGTTTCTGGCTTCCTTCTCTATCACTAAGCCCAGAAATCCAGAGAGGAGAGCAGGGGCTTAGATACCCCTGAGGCTTGGGCAAGGTCAGCCAGAGCTGAGGGGATCTGGTGTCACCACGTGGACCATGGTGTCAGTCAACCAGCGAACTTTCAGGAGACACCATGTGCACCCAGTCCTGTGCTCAACTCCCCTGTGGGAGAGGTCCAGAGGAAGAAGATGGGCCCTGGTACTGGCAGCCCCTGTCCCAATTCACACAGGGAGCTTATGGGGCAGTGCTGGTCCAGGAGACAGTCTTGAGCTCTGGCCCCAGGGAGGAAACTGGACTCCTGGGTCAGAGTTTAGGAAAGGTCATGGGCCTGGCCTGATTAAGCAGCTCCTGCCCTCATGGATCTCTGCCGTGGACTTAGGCTCCTGACTGCTGCTCTCTGGTGTCCTGGCAGGCTCAGGTCAGGCAGCACCCTGGACTCTCTGACCGCATTACCACAGCCCAATGCTGGTCATAGATTCTCAGACTAAAGAAGGCTCTGGGAGCTAAGCTGGAAGAAAATAATGAAGCAAATGAGTTCCTACTGTACCAGGCACTATGCCAGGTGTTTCACACAGATTAACACTTTAATCTTCACTACAACTCTCAGCTTCAATTTATTCATAAGGAAGGATACACAGTAAACTGCTGAAAACACTCATTTGTGATGGGGTAGAATTATAAGGGGGCTATGTTTCAATGTTTTACACAATAATGCATTATCCAAAAGATTTAAAATATTTATAAATTTTCTGTAAGAGTTTTTAACAGGTCAGGACTAGCTGTTGCACATTCCTTTCTACATCTCATTTTCTAGAACTCAAGTCACATAGCTGCACTTATTTTCAAGGAAAATATAGTTGTGTGTGGCCAGGATAAATAAACAGGATTTGGGAAGACTCCCGCCGCGGTCCTCGCCCCTCCTCCCCTTTCCCTCCGCCACCCCAGGAACGTAATAGCTCTTCAAGTCTGCAATAAAGAATGGCCTCCAATAAAACTACATTGCAAAAAATGGGAAAGAAGCAGAATGGAAAGAGTAAAAAAGTTGAAGAGGCAGAACCTGAAGAATTTGTGGTGGAAAAAGTATTGGATCGTCGTGTAGAGAATGGGAAAGTGGAGTATTTCCTAAAGTGGAAGGGATTTACAGATGCTGACAATACTTGGGAGCCTGAAGAAAATTTAGATTGCCCAGAGTTAATTGAAGCATTTCTTAATTCTCAAAAAGCTGGTAAAGAAAAGGATGGTACAAAAAGAAAATCTTTATCTGACAGTGAATCTGATGACAGCAAATCAAAGAAGAAAAGAGATGCTACTGACAAACCAAGAGGCTTTGCTAGAGGTCTTGATCCTGAACGCATAATTGGTGCCACAGACAGCAGTGGAGAGCTAATGTTTCTTATGAAATGGAAAGATTCAGATGAGGCAGACTTGGTGCTGGCAAAAGAGGCAAACATGAAGTGTCCTCAGATTATAATTGCTTTTTATGAAGAGAGACTAACTTGGCATTCTTGCCCAGAAGATGAAGCTCAATAATTGTTTGCATTGTTACTTTTTATATATATTTATATATATATAAAATCTTGATTTATTAGTGTGAAAAATAACTACATTCTAATGGAAATCAAGTTTGATATGTTTGTTTTGAAGTAGAAGTATTGGGGGAGTTAGGGTTTGGGGGGGCTTTGGTTTTTGTTCTGTGGTTTTTTTTTGCATCAATATCACTGGTTACTTTGCACAAATGAAAGCTTTCTGTAGTTGCTTCATTTATCAGAAAAGAATGTTTGATACCATGGTATATTATTTCCTCTGCATTAGAGAACAGCTTTTATAAATGTGGGAAAAATTTTCCAGTCATTACTGAATTAGAATTTGTGTTTAACCCATATATGCCCAAGGACCATTCTGGAGATTTTTTGTTTTTGTGTGTGTGTGTGTATATATAAATACATATGTATTTTTTATTTTTTTTTTTTAATTTTTTTTTTTTTTAACTTCACCAAAAAACCATTCAAAATAAAAATGGCATTTCACAACCATAGGTAAGTCCATGTTGCTTCTGGGATGCCATCATTCTTAGCAAACCAAAAAATCCCTTCAAGTTAAACTGAAAATTTTCCTGAATTCATAAACTTTCAAATCAAATAGTTGATTCATTAATTAATTGGACAATTTAAATAATACAGATCATTTAGGGAGCAGGTGTAGCTCAGTAGTTTGAGCTGTTTCCCATGTATAAGGTCCTAGGTTCAATCCCTGGTACAGCCTTAAAAAACAAACAAACAACAAAAAAAAAAACGTAGTTTAAAGCAGCCAGATCAAAACCCATTGTCTGTATCTATAGTCGTATAATACAAAATATTTTCAGAATTCTGAGAGGAAAATCTGCCACCACCAACAATCTCCCAACCCAGATGAGAAAACAAGGTAAATACTGTTGTGTTTTCATTAGCCAAGCAAGGCTTAGTTAAATGAGCGTTTAAAGGTTGCTTCTAGAGAGCCATTTCTTTATGGAAAGTTGAAATCCCTGTGCTGTATTTGCACATGGAAATTAGTCAGATTTAAATGCTACGGTTTAGGACCTGTTGGCATAAATGGGTAAACAGACTTTTGTGATCTACACTATTGACCTGCATGTTTTTTCTTTACCCCCAACGCATTCCTTACATGTAGGCTCAATCTTCAGTATTTGGATAGCTGGTTCAGCAGAAGCCAGGAAAAACAATAACTTCAAGTAATCAGAAAGTTATCCAACTGTATATTGTTTACTTTACTGTAAATACTGGTGAACAGTGGTCAATAAATAGTTTTATATTCAAAAAAATAAAATAAAATAAAATAAAATAAACAGGATTTGGTGAACATTTGGCAGTCTCTGTCAGAACATCAGTTGAACAAAATTCAAAGTTCTAAGAATGACCATCCGATTGGCCAAGCTTAGGTCACATTCTAACCTACTGGCTGTACCAGGAAGGAAACACAGGAAAAATCTGTCCCTCTTTATTTCCCTTGTGAGAAGAGGCTGTACAGGGCAGCCTTCACTCACAATGGAGAAATTTCCCTATAAGGAAGAGCAGGGCACTTAAAGGCAGGGAGAGAGTTAGATGCTAGACTGTCAAAAACAATAAATGCCCAGTACATCTGAAATCTGCATGGATTAAACAAGAAAGTCTCAAAGGTCTTTTCCAACTTTAATAGTTTATGATTCAGATGCAAAAATAAATATATATATATAGATGTCCAGAGACTTCTGTCGAGGGACAACAGCCCTCCCTGAATCCTGAGGGCTTCTCTGATTCTCAGAACAATAAATAATAGAACAAGATAATATTTGTCAATGTATTGGAAAGTGTTAGTGGTCAATGAAACTGTATAGTATAAAAAAGTCTAATTCAGTAACATATGTTAAAATGAAAAAATAACACTGCCAGTTCATGACCTCAAAAATATTTTTAATGCAGTTGCTTGTTGTCTTGTCATTGTGTGATCTCTTTATATAAAATGGAAATCAAACCTTTGTCAGATACATGGTTTCTGAAGATTTTTTCCCACTGAGTCAACTGCCTTTTCACTTTCTTAACAAAATCATTTGAAATGAAAAAATTTTTAATTTTGAGACAGTCTTATTTATTGTTTCTTTTGTTGTTCGTGCTTTGGGTATAAGGTCCAAGAAACCATCACCTATCAAAGGATCTTAAAGATGTTTTCCTACATTTTCTTCTAAGAGTTTTATGGTTCTAGTTTTTATATTTAGGTCTTTGATCCATTTTGAATTACTTTTTTGTATAGGGTGTGAGGTAGGGGTCTTCTTTCTTACTTTTAGATATGGATATCCAGTTTTCCCAGCACCATTTGTTGAATAGGCGAGTGGGTTTGACAGCTTTGTCAAAAATTACTTGACCATAGATGTGAGGGTTTATTTCTGAACTCTCTATTTGATTCCATTGGTCAATCTGTCTGTCTTTATGCTAGTACCATGCTGACCACTGTAGCTAGATAATATGCTTTAAATTAAATGGAAGTAACAGTCCTCCAACTTCATTCTACTTTTTAAAGATATTTTTGCCTATTCAGGGGCCTCTACACTTCCAGATAAATTCGATAATTGGCTTTTCCAATTCTACAAAGAAAGCGGTTGGAATTTTTATCCAGATTGCATTAAATCAGATCAGTGTGGGTAGAACTGACTTCTTAATGATATTTAGTCTTCCAACCCATGAACATGGAATATCCTTTGTGATGGTGAGGCTAATGTGTCAACTCAGCCAGGTAATGGTGCCCAGTATTTTGGTCAAGCAAGCAACGGGCTAATTGCAATACAAGGGCATTTCATGGAGTTTAATCATCAGTGAGTTGATTGCATAGATGGCTGATTACATCTACAATCAACCAAGGAGATTGCTGTCAGCAGTTAGTGATGTCTCATCCAATCAGTTGAAGGCCTTAAAATGATTTCAGCATTCAGAAAGAGAATTCCCAGCTCTTTGTCAGACAGCCAGCATTTCCTGGGAACTCATCAAAGGACATTCATCGGAGCCCCTGGTTTCCAGCCTGCCCTGCAGAATTTGGACTTGTGTATTGCCACAGTCATGTGAGACAATTTTATAAAAATCTCATACTATTTACAGATATCTCCTGTTGGTTCTGTTTCCTTAAAGAACCCTGACTAATACAGCTTTCCATTTATTTAGGTCATCTTTGGTTTCTTTTAGCAATGTTTTATAGTTTTCTGAATACAAGTCTTTTATATCCTTAGTTATATTTATTCCAGTATTTGATTATTTTAGTCACTATTGTAAATGGAATTTTTTATGACTTCCTCCTCAGATTGTTCATTAGTAGTGTATAAAAAGGCTATTGGTTTTTGCATATTAATCTTGTATGCTTCCACTTTGCTGAAACTGTCTATTCTAGTAGTTTTGTTGTAGATTTTTTGGGATTTTCTAAGTATTGGATCATATCAGTGAATAGTGAAAGTTTTCCTTTTTCCTTTCCTGGTTTTTTTTTTTTTTTTTTTTTTTTACTATTACTTTTTATTTGTTTTACCAGCCTAATTGTTCTAGCTAGAATTTCTAGCACCATATGGAATAACAGTGGAGAGAGTAGGCATCCCTGTCTTGTTCCTGATCTCAATGGGAAAGCTTTCAGTCTTTCACCGTTGAGTACAACGTTAGCTCTGGGTTTTTTAAATATGCACCTTATCATAGTGAGAAAGTTTCCTGCTATGCCTATCTTTTGGAGTGTTTTGATCAAGAAAAGATGTTGTATATTGTCAAATGCCTTTTCTGCATCTATTGAGATCATGTGCTATTTCTTCTTCAATTTATTAATGTAGTGTATTACACTGATTGACTTTCTTATGTTGAACAACCCTAAATGATATCCGAGGGGGTGGACTAGACACCGAACACACCACTGGGCGACCAAGCTCCAGGTGTGTGTGTTGGGGTGATGGGTCCCTTTAGCTCCCTGGGTTCCTGTGGAGTTCCTGGCAGAACCATGGTCAACACTGTTGGCCCTATCAGCCTATGTCTTTTAATTGGGGAGTTTAATTCATTAACATTCAGTGTTATTACTGTAAAGGCATAACTTACTTCTTCCATTTTATTCCTAAGTTTTCTGTTGTCATATCTTACTATTGTCTGTCTTTGACCCTTTGAGTTTCTCTTACTTATATTCTTCATTCTACACTCTTCTCCAGGGCTCTTTGCCCTTGTCTTTTCCTTTCAGGCTATAACACAACCTTTATCGCTTGTAGATCTGGTCTCTTGATAACAGTCTCTCTATTTTTGTTTGTCTGTGAAGACTTTAAACTCGCCTTCATTTCAGAAGGATAGTTTTACCAGATAAAGAATTCTTGGCTGGCAGTTTTTCTCTTTCAGTATCTTAAATATATTGCGCCATTACCTTCTCACCTCCATGATTTCTGATGAGATATCAGCACTTAGCCTTATTGAAGCTCCCTTGTATGTAATACACTGCTTTTCTTTTCTGCTTTCAGAATCCTATTTATCTTTGGCATTTGACATTCTGAATAACAGATGTCTCAGAGTAGGTCTATTCAGATTTATTCTATTTGGGGTATGTTGTCCTTCAGCCCAATTTAAAAATGGGCAAGGACTTGAACAGACATTTTTCCAAAGTGGAAATACAAACGGCCAAAAGACACATGAAAAGATGCTCAACACTACTAGTTGTTAGGGAAATGCAGATCAAAATTATAATAAGATGTTATTTCACATCATACAGAATGGCCATTATTAAAAAACAAACAAAAAAAACTACAAATGCTGGAGAAGGGAAACGGATGTAGCTCAAGTGATTAGGCTCCTGCCTACCACATGGGAGGTCCCTGGTTTGGTTCCTGGTGCCTCCTAAAGAAGACAGTGAGCTGGCACAATGGGCAAGTGCAGCAAGCTGATGCAACAAGATACACAGGAAGAAAAACATAATGAGAGACACAATAAAGCAGGGAACAGAGGTGGCTCAAGCGATTAGGTGCCTCCCTCCCACATCAGAGGTCCTGGGTTCAGTTCCCGGTGCCTCCTAAAGAAACAAGGAAGATGAACAGACACAGCAAGTGCAAACAACAAGGGGGTGGGGAGAAATAAATAAATAAAATCTATTTTTAAAATGCTGGAGAAGATGTGGAAGAATAGGAACACTCACTATTGGTGGGAGTGTAAAATGGTGCAGCCTTTATGGAAGATGATTTGGTGGTTCTTCAGGAAACCATAGAACTGCCATATGAACCAGCAATCCTGCTACTAGGAATATATTCAGAAGAACTGAAAGCAAGGACACAAACAGATATTTGCACATTGAGGTTCATAGCAGCACTATTGACAATTGCTAAAAGATGGAAACAATCTTCAAGTGATGAATATATAAACAAGATGTGGAATATACATGCAATAGAATAATATTCAGCTGTAAGAAGAAATCAATTGGGGAAGCACATGACAACATGGAGAACCTTGAGGACATTAAGACCGTGAGTAGAAGCTGCAGCTGCAGCCACTGGAACTCTTCCCCCACCCTATAAGCAGACAGTTTTTAATTCTCTGGCCACAGGCCAGCAGCTACAGACAGAGGGGGCTGCAGGGATCTACCTCCCCAGGAAACAGGAGAAAGAGGGATGCAGCCTAAGGCTGATTCAGCTTTTGGCCAACATCTTTGGTCTGCTGTGTCCCATGAGCACTTCCAGGCCAGATGGGGCTGCACCATTGTTTGCCTTGGGAGCTAGCTTGGGACTAAAGAAATCCGACCCTCTCAATCACGCTCCCTACTGACCAGAACAGGTTGTTGAGGACAAAGAGGGGAGTGGAATTATTTCCAACCTGTGAAAAAGGATGGGGCTGCCAGCAAAGTTGAAAAACAGCCTCTGAGAAAGCTTGAATTGCAATGCTCTGAATAGCCTCCAGACAGGATCCTCTGCCACATTGTTGCTGTCCATGTGGCAGCAAACACACTTTGACCAGGCTTTGAACTGAGAGGCCTGCCAAAGAGCGCCATCTTCTGGCGGATCAAGGAAGGGCATGTGAGGAAACTTAAATAAGTAAGAGAAGCTTTTTCTGGCCTTTACAGAAGGCCCTTGGAAGCAGGTCTGCAACCGATTACTGGGACTAGCATTTATACTAATACTAAAAAGAGGAAAAGTAAACAAAAAGTAGCTTTAATAGAATAGAAGAGTGAAGAGTAAATACAATGATTAATAAGTTATATGTGTGTGTGCACATGGGTGCATATATATTTCCACAAGTGTGCACATGTGAATGCAAGTGTATTTTATTGTTCTTTAAAGGGTATGTTCATTTAAATATATAGGGTATGTTGAATTAAATATATATAATTTACTTATATTTATGTATACATTTCATTGTCCAGAAAAGGCTATACAGACAGAAAGTATATTAGTGGTTGCCTAGGGCTGGGGGTAGAACTGAGATTGACTGAAAAGGGACACTGGGGATCTCTTTGGTTTGATGGAAATATTCTAAAACTGGATTGTAGTGATAGTTGCACAACTCTGTAAATTTACTAAAACTTATTGAATTGTACACTTGAAACAGGTGAATTTTTTTTTAAAAAAAGAAAAACAGATGAATTTTATGGTATGTAAATGCTACCTCAATAATGCTGATTTTTTAAAAAAAAGGGATCCTTTACTTATACTTGGCTATGAATCCCAGCTCTGCTACTGACTGTCTGTGGAATCTTGGGCATGTTATCTAATCTTTCTGGTATTCAGTTTCCTTACCTGTTCAATGGGAATAATAGAATCTACCTTATTGGATTGTTGTGAGGATTAAATAAAGCTAGTATTTGTTAAGTAGATATCAATAAATGTTAACTATCATTTTTATTAATAAATGTATTAATGTTCCCTGTGATGTTTCTACTGCCAATAAGTTTCTGATAATGAAGCATAAATATATATATATTTCATATGTATATTTGGCTGAGCAAGCATGTAAAAATGAACAAAGAAATTATGAATAAGCCAAAGTATCCTTTAAAAAGTATCAAGAATAGAAAGGACCTATCAACACTTGTGATTTCATAAAATCATCATGACCAGGTAGAAGGGGAGTCCAGCAGTTAAGTAGCACCAAATCAGCAAAGAGCAAGAAGAAATAAGTTTCAACAGAATATTCCAAGATGAGGAGGGTGAATCAATCTTTCATCTCTTGGGAAATGAAACAACTAAATAGCCCTAGTAATAAAATATTGATAAGGAATCTCTTTTTTTGCAGATCAATTTTATATAATGGTGAGATAAATGAATTAGGGATACTTAGTTATGCAAAACTTATAGTTAACATCATTTCTGGGATAGACACTAAAATTAAAAACCATATGGAAGTTAGGGACTTATAAGTCCCATGACATATGAAGTAAAATTTTAATACTAAAAGAGGGTTTAGATTAATGGTCTAAATTAAACTGAACAGCAAAACTAGGTCTGTTTCCCAGCCTTCCAGCCAAGAAAGAATTAGTTGGTATCACGATACTATGACCTCAACTGATTAATATTGTATTTCTTTTCCTTGGATTTGGGAAGATTTCTGAAACCCCAGAAAAGAATCAAAACAATAGTACTGAAACCCTAAACAGATATCAAAGTTAATATAGGTGTAATATTAAAAGGTATAAAAACTGGAAGTGGCTGTGGCTCAATTGGTTGGGCTCCTGTTTACCATATGGCGGGCCCCGGGTTCGATTCCCCGGGCCTCCTGATGAAGGCAAGCTAGCCCGAGTGACGCAGTGGGCTGACAGCCTGTGTGGTGCAGCAAGATGACGCTGCAAAGGGAGACAAGCAGATACAGAGAAACGCACGGCAAATGGATACAACGAGCACAAGCAGGAAGGGAGGGATAAATAAATAAATAAAAATAAAATCTTTAAAAAAAAAACTGTGCAAAAATAATGCAGAAATATTTAACCCAGAGTATTGAATAAGTTTAGATATAAATGTAGTTGATTTAACTTTGTAATTGCTGTTTAAATTGTTTAAGGGAATTAAATTAATCAAATGTGTAGTCTATGTTTCAATGCCCAAAGAAAAAATGGTTTCAAAGTTTTATTTATTAGACACACGGCATTAGTAAATTGGGCAATAAACAGCAAAAAATAGCTGTGAGTATTCCTCTGTAGGCACAAAAGCCCTTCCTTCAGACGTGAAAGAATCTATCAAAACAATGGAGTCCTAAGGCACAGTATACAGAATGTGTTCTTACTGCTCTTTAGGTAGGAGGGAAAGTAATAAATGGGACTAGAATGAGGAGTGGGTTGTTCAAAGAATTTAGAGACTGTGGCCCATACACTTTTTGAGAAGAAAAACAGCCAAATAGGTAAGTAGTCTATAGTGTGGGAAATATTACAGAGGGATGCTCTGGGAGCACTGAAGAGGGAATAGTTAACCCAGCCTGAGGCAGTCAGGAAAGAAAGATAGTGGGAAGGGAAATAAGCTTTCCTGTGTACCTATTACACACCAGACATAGTATACTTTAGGATATACTATGTACTTTACTAGGTGTTTGTAACCAAACATCCTTGAAGCCTCACATCAATCCTAATTACAAAGATTTTACATAATGTGAGGAAGCCAGATTAAGTCTAAAATGTCCCCATGGCTAGTATTTAGACATATCCCCCAGGCCTACCTAACTGGTATGACAGCCAAAGAGTCTGTTTGCCAAGGAACTTGTGGGAGAGAACTCATTTGAAGGGGAAAAAATTAACCAGCAGGACAAGCTGCTGTGGTAATAAAGCTTCAGGGACAAGAGGAGGCTGAACAGAGTACAGTGTCTGTCAGTTGAATTTGATTCAACCCCAGCCCAAATGCAGTCATGTCTAGGTGTAGGGAAAGGAAGAGGAGAGACAGAGGGTGAATTAGGAAGAGGAAGGAAGGAAGAGCAATAATCAAAACTTGGAAGATCAGTTTTACTAATATTCTGACAGATATTAACATTACCTTGGGTCCCTTCTGTTAGAATGTAATACAAAACAGGGAAGAGAAGTCTCCCCACTTTATTTATTTATTTATCTATCTATCTATTTTTTATTTATTTAAGATTTTATTTATTTATTTATTTATTTATTTATTTATTTATTTATTTATCCCCCCTTGCTGCTTCTGCTCGCTGTGTCCATTTGCTGTGCGTTTTTCTGTGTATGCTTCTCTCCCTTTGTTGGGTCGTCCTGCTGCGTCAGCTCACCGTGCCATGTGGGCTGGCTTGCCTTCACCAGGAGGCCCCTCGATACCCGGGGCCTCCCATATGGTAAACGGGACCCCTATCGATTGAGCCACATCCACTTCCCAGTCTCCCCACTTTAATATAGATATCAAGAGGTCTGCAGTACCAAGGCAAGAACCAGAGAAATGCAAATCAAAAACAAGTTAGGAAATGGGCTCAAAAATGAAAAGCCGCTTCCTCAGGTTCTCCCAGATTGTGATAGAGTTAGAATTGGAACCCAAATATTGTGGGATCCAATTCCTATCTTTTTTTCCTTTCTACATGCTTCTCCATGGATGATCTGTCTCCTATACCACCTGCCTAGGATATGAAATTGGGTCTGCACCCCTTATGATTCCCATTGCTGTTTTTATGTAAAAATCCATATTTGCTTAAGGCCTATACCACCAGGCTTTGTTAGACCCTACCCCTTCCTATGTCTGGCATCTACTCATCTCCTAGTGGCTCTCCAACACTCACTGAAGAATTTAGCTGCTGGCTCACTGTTTCTCTCGCCATCCCCAATCCTGCCATGTCCACCATTTTCATGGACAACATTTTTAACACCTGCTCTCTCAATTTATTTAGCTTCTCATTTTCCATGAACTTTTCCCCATTCTACTTGAGCTGCCCCATTCCAAAGGCCACATCTTGAACCCTTTGATCATCTAAAATTGCTCCATAATAAATTTAGATATCTCACTTTCTGACTACAACATTCTATCTCTTCTATTTTCTCACTAAAGTTGCTCCCTCTAAAGCTATCTTTCTATTTCATAAAGACCTCTGGTTCCTTGATCAGTCTACTTTCATCCTATTTATTAACCTTCCACTGTCTTCTCTCCCTTTTTAAATTCAGGCATCATTGGTGCATCATGATGGTGCATCATTTCTACTAATCACTCAATTATGTCCTATTAACCTTCTGTTGCAACAATGTGGAAAAACAATCCTGAATCAACTTCTCAGTGTCCACACTTAAGCTGCTCACCATGAAAACCATACAGCCTAGCGAACTGGTTCAAATATAAATTCAGGGTCCTTAATCTCAACTGGGCTCACAGTATAGTCCAGAGGTCCTTCCATGACTCTATTAATCAGTTCTCTTCCATTCTCCACAATAACTATTCAGAGCTTCATTCTCTTCAAATCTCTGACCCTATCACCTTCCCTTCATTCAGAGCAGATGAGCTGACTTCTTATGTCATAAAGAAAATACTATAGCATGAGAATATAGATTAAAAACTCCCTCAGTTCCTGGAACCAAATGCCCAATATTTTCTGCAGTTATACCTACCACTCTTTCTTTCCAACTATTACAAAGGAGAAAGTGCTTCTCCAGCTACCTTATCTTCTTTTTCACAGTCACATCTCTTAGAAGAGCTGAATACACTCTGTTTTCACATCTTCAAAACACACTCACTTCCCAATCACTGCTATCTGGCTTTTACTCTTGGAAAGTTCACTAATTATCTTGTTGCTGAATCCTATGGATATTTCTCAGTCCTTATTTCATCAATCAACAGTATTGCTATTGCATTGTTTCACTTGGCTTTGTGATACCATATTCTCAGAGTTTTCCTCCTACCACCTTGGCCATTTCTTCTCAGTCTCGTTCTTGTGTTCCCATATCTATACTAGTTTTTTCTTTGTCAGTGTTCCTCAAGTTTCTCTCTGGCCCTCTTTTCATCTCACTCTAAACACAATGGGGGCCTTTCATCCACTCCTATGGCTGTAAGCACCAACTCTATGTGATGACTCACAGAGCTATAACTCTTCCCAGATATATCTTCTGAACAATTTATCCAACTGCCTGTTGAGTATCTCCCTTAGGATATCCCAGAGCACCTCAAACTCAGCATACCTCAAATTAAAACCACTATTTGCCCCTGTGTCCCACTCCTTCACTTGCTACTCTTCTTGTGATCCCTACCTCATACAATAATACCACAATCCATCAGATTTTCTAATCATCATGCCTAACTCTCTTCTCTCCCATATCCATCCATAGTGATTCTTTCTTTTAATTGTCCTTTTAATCCGTCCATTTTTCTCCATCTCCACCTCTACTCTCCAGGTTAGGCCATCGTCATCTCTGGCTTGGATAATACAATAGCATCTGAATTAGTCAGAAATTGTTTCTTTTTTTTCTTTTTTTTTTTTTTTTTTTACCGGGAGGTACCGGGGATCGAACCCTGGTCTCTCCATATGGTAGACAGACGCCGAACCTTTGAGCCACGTCCGTTTCCCTATGAGAAATTGTTTCTGTACCTATAGTTTATTCCACCCTCTCAACCCTTACCCCTAGTAGCAGCAGCCAGAAGCAATATTTCTAAAATGCAAATCTGATCAAGTGATTTCCTTGATTAAAGCTCTTTTATGTCTTCCCACTAATCTTCCCACTTCCTAATCTGTTTTATAAGGTCCAGTATGATATGGCCCCTCTACCTCCAGCCTCAATTCTTGCTATTCCATGTTGCATTTCAATTTCTCAAATGCTCCAAGTTCCTTCTTGTCACTGAACCTTTGTTCATGCTATTCCTAGAATATTTGTCTTCCCTCTCTTCACCTGGCTAAGTCCTACCATCCTTCCTGTATCAACTTTTATGTAACTTTTTTTCTTTGAAGCCTTCCTTGACTTTCAAATCTGGGATGCATGGCCCTTTTAAAGGTTACCAGTACCCTGTACTGCCTCTCTCATAGCCTCATATTGGCAATGCCTGTTTACATGTCCAAATCCCTCATTAAACTAGCTCCATGAAGAAATGAACTGTATCCATCTTGGTGCTTTTTAAATTTTATTTTATCCCCACCATCTAGGAGCAATGTCTAGCACACAGATGGGATGCAAAGGATGTTTGTTAAATGATAATAATTACTAACATTTATTCCACACATACTGTAGGGCAGACATTATACTGTACATACATGATCTCATCTGATCTCCTTAGCAACCCCATAAGAAAGTACTATTGCCACTGCCATTTTACACATGAGGAAAAACAGGCTCAAACATTTTAATGCCCAAGGTTGTTCAGCTAGTAAATGACAGTCAGAATTAATACATAGACTGTCTGACTTCAAAAATGGTATGTGCTACATGTTGATCTTTAAAATGGGAAAATGAGCTAGCAGGAAAAGAATACTCTAGGCTGATTATCAATCCTAAAAAGTGGGAGAGTTCATATTTCAGGTGTTACCAACTGGTTTAGCTCAGATTAAGTAACCCCAAGCCTTCCTTAGAGGTCATCATGGAAACAATGTGAAACAGTGCCAAATGCTGTACTCCTGAAAGGTTTGATTACAGTTGAAAAAACACACCAATTTCAAGATGAGTTTATTCAGCACTTGATCATTTGGATTCATAGCTCAGAGATAGTAACAATGAGAGATAAAAACAAAAATTCCTTAGGCAGAAAGGATTCATTTATGCATCCATTCATTAAAGAAACATTTATCAAGTGACTACTCTATGCTCAGTACTTTGTTAGGTACTAGGAGACAGAGGCTTTAAGAGACAAAAGACATATAGTTTCAAAACAGAAAGTGCATGTCAGGCAGATGTAGGACCAACTCAGAAAGTTTCATTTGAATTTGTTTGTTTGATAACCAGCAAATAAAACCCAAAATATATCTCAAATAGCTGTCGTGAGACAAGATGTTATACATTATTAGGGTGCTTTTAAATTTTTTTCTTTAGCGTAAGGAACCTCAGAGGAGGAGAAGGGCTCTTCAAGGAGACAAAGAGAATTATGACTCATTCTTACTCTCCTCTATTACAGATTGTTCTACTTATTGGCAATTAGCTGTGTACTATCTGATGAAATCGCACATTGCTATTTTGCATCATTCTCTGACTCTTGAATTTTTTTTAATAAACTTGTGGGGCCTTTTTTCTCCCCATTATATAAGTGATACATGATTATGGTAGGGAGAAAAAAAAAAAAACAAAACAGAAAATATTAAAAAGTAAAAAGGTAAGGGAAAAAGAAATCCACCCTTAGTTTTCCTCAAAGACTTTTTCTCTTTACATTTAATTTATTTTCTCCCTATCTTCTTTCAATGAATTGGTTTTTTAATTTATTGAAATTGTGATACATACATAATCCTCCATTCTAACCCTCCCCACTGTGTGGCAGTCATATGCTTTGGATGGGACTAATCCTACCCCCAAGTTCAGGTGTGGGCCCTGAATGGTATAATTCAATAACAATAGCCCAGCCTCCTTACCATATTGATTGGTTCAGAAGCAGCACAAGACTCCAAATAGGTCAGTTGGTCCAATAGTTGTGGAAAGAGATGCCCTCCTTCTCATTGTCTATGAGGAAGAATAGCCATTTGCTACCATGAAGGAAGCCAGTTTGAGAATAAAGCCAACCAAAGAGGGCAGAGCTGAGAATTATAGAAAAACACAACCCAACCCTGATTGAATCAAATATGGTGCTTGCCCTGCTTCTTTACTCTTCAATTTTATGATTAATGCATTTCCTTTATTGTTTAAACCTGTTAAAGTTGGATTATATTTCATCTGCAACCACCATGCTAAAAAGTATGGGATAATCATATGAAACAATTTTAGCACAGGGCTCTTAAAAAATGAATGAAGCTTATTTATTTGGGTACAAAATACAAAGAATACAAGAGTAAAGTAGTATAAAGAATAACTCCCATTCTTGCTGAATTCCCACCCTTGGACTCAAAGTAGGATACTCTTAATGTTTGGGTGTTCACCTAAGGGAAATGAATACACAGGTTATGTTACTGGGGCCTCTCTCTTCAGATTCTTCAAATGAGGTAAGTCATGGAGCCAAGTTGGGTTCCAAAGCTTCATCCAATTTTAGGGCATATTCAGGGGTGGCAATTTGGGATTATTTTATGAATCCCCAAAACAGAAAGATTATGTTTGTAAACTAATCTATTCCTCTGGGAATGATATGCTTTGATTGCATTAAATTCAGCTGAGTTGGCTTTGATTAGATTACCTGTTAAGATTAGTCAGTGGGGAGTGGATGTGGCTCAAGCAGTTGAGTGCCTGCCTCCCACATGGGAGGTCCTGGATTCAGTTCCCCATGCCTCCTAAAGAAGACCAACAGGGAAGCGGATGTGGTTCAAGCAATTGGGCTCCTGCCTACCACATGGGAGGTTCCAGGTTCCATTCCTGGTGTGTCCTAAAAAAAAAAAGATGAACAAGACGGTGAGCTGACACAACAAGAGACATGAGGAAAACAGAAAAGAGACACAACAAAACAGGGAGTGGAGGTAGCTCAAGCAATTAGGTGCCTCCCTCCCACATGGGAGGTCCAAGGTTCAGTTCCAGGTGCCTCCTAAAAAAGAAGACCAGCACACAACAAAGATACAGCAAATGCAACCAACGAGGGGGTAGGGAGAAATAAATCTTAAAAAAAGAAGAAGACAAACAAGGAACAGATATCAAGCAAAAACAACAAGCAGACATCGAGCAAATGAGCAGATGAGAAAAAAAAATAATAATAATAAGCAGGGAGCAGATGAGTGCCTGCCTCCCACATGGGAAGTCCTGGGTTTGGTTTCAAGTGCTTTCTAAAGAAAAAACAGACAACGAGAAAAAAAAAAAAAAACACCAAAAAACAAAACAAAACAAAATGAGCAGACAACAGCGAGCAAAACCAATGAGCAAACAGATAAGGGAGCCATCTTAGGGGAAATAAAATAAAATGAACTAAAAACTAAAACAAAAAAAAGATTAGTCAGTGGGCATGACTCAGGTTGAGTCCCTGCCCCCTTGCTGGGTCTGATATAAATAGACACTCACTCAGACCAGGAGGAGAGAGCACTCTATTTTTTAGGAGGAACCGAGGATTGAACCTAGGACCTCGTACATGGGAAGCAGGCACTCAACCACTTGAGCTACATCTGCATTCCAGCTCTGTCATTTTTTATCCTGCCATGTGACAAAAAGGAGAAGGCTCAAACAGCTGAAGCCCCAGGAAGAGATGAGCCATTTTGCCTGATAGCTTACAGCTGAAATCAGGAAGAGAGCCGAACCGCCGAGACTGATACAAAAAGCCTAGAAAGAAACAAGCCCTATGCCAGGATAGAGAGGAAGCCCTAAGAGACAAGCCCTATGCCAGCTTGCAGCTGAAATTGGGAAGAAAGCAGAGCAGCTGAGCCTGAGAGAGGAGGCCCAGAGGAGAAGGCTGAAACCTCGCAGAGATCGGTGGCCATCTTGCTTCACCATGTGGCAACACATTGGGATCAACAGTAGCTGACTTTGATAAGAAATCATCTCTGCTGGTGCCTTGATTTGGCCTAGGAACTGTAAGCTTTCACCACCAAATAAATCCCCATTATAAAAGCCAAAGCTTTCTGGTACTTTGCATCAGCACCCCTTTGGCAGACTAATATCAGGTATGTAGGAAATAGCATATTTCTTTATTTTCTTATAATCAACTTGTAGCAGTTTGGCAGTTTGATATGATTATGAATTCCAAAAATAGATATTGGATTATGCTTGTAAACTGGTCTGTTAATCTGGGCATGATTACGTTATGATTAGGGAGCTGACTGGGCCACGTTAGTAGGGCATTGAGCCCCAACTATAAAAGGCATGGCAAAGGACAGAGAGAGTAGTTTTGATATTGGAGTTCTTGTGAGGAAGGAGAGAAGGCACCGGAACAGAGACAAGCCATTCGCCTGAGAGTTCACAGCTGGCCTTGTGAAGAGAGGCAGAGCCTAGGGAGCCTCATAGTCTACAGCTGACCTTGTGGAGGAACCAGAGGAGCTAAGCCCAGAGAGAAATGCAGCCCCGGTAAGAGAGGAACCCAAGAAGCCTGAACCCTGGCAAATGTCGGCAGCTGCCTTGCTCCAACACATAGCAGCAGACTTTGATGAGGGAAGAAACTTATGCTTTATGGCCTGATAACAGTAAGCTTCTACCCCAAATAAATACCCTTTATAAAGACCAACAGATTTCTGATATTTTGCATCAGTTCCCCTTTGGCTGACTAATACACAACTTAAATCAAAATATGAGTCCTTATCCTGCTACACTGGCAGAAAGTTTAACCTCAGTCTTTATTCCCAGGAAGAATGGTACTAGGACTATGCATAGGTCCCACAGTGGGTCTTAAGCAGCACCAAAGCATCATGATGTACTAAAATCTAGATATATAAATAGTTACATTAAATATAGATGGTCTACAAACACCAATTAAGAGAAAGAGATTGTCATAATGGATATTTTTAATGACCCAACTATATGCCGTCTAAGAGAAACACCCTTCAAATATAAAGTTTTAAGTAGGTTAAAGGTAAAATGGTGGAAGATATACCATGAAAAAAAAAAAAAAACAATAGGAGTGGTTATAAATATCAAAGTAGATTTCATAGTAAAAAAACATTACCAGATAAACAGAGAGACATTACATAATAATGAAATGGTCAATTCACCAGGCAGACATAACAGTCTTTAAACGTGCATGCACCTAACAACTAACTGAGCTTCAAAATACATGAAGCAAAAACTTATAGAACTGAAAGGAGAAATACACAAATTATAGCTGGAAATTTCAACCCTCCTCAACAGCAGAACATAAGTCCTTTTCAAACATGCATGAGATAGATAATGTCCTGGGTCATAAAACAAACCTTAACAAATTTAAAAGAGTTGAAATCATAAATCTGTTCTCTGACTATAATGGAATTAAACTAAAAATCAAAGTGGGAAACTTCCAAACACTTGGAAATTAAACAACACATTTCTAAATAATCCTTGGGTCAAAGAAAAATTCTCATGGGAATTAGAAAATAGATGAACCGAACAAAAATGAAAATATAACATATCAAAATTTGTGTGATGCAACTAAAGCAGTGCTGAAAGGGAAATTTAAAGCATTAAATGTTTATCTTAGACAAAAAAAGAATGGTCTCAAATCAATAAGCTACTACCATAAGAAATTAGAAAAAGAAAAACAAGCCCAAAATAAACAGAAGGAAAGAAATTTTAAAAAGCTAAGTGCAGAAATCAATGAAATTGAAAATAGAAAAAACAATAGAAAAAAATTTGGTGAAACCAAAAGCTCTTTTCTTGGAAACAAAAAATGTCCAAATCTAGGCATCATCAAGGCCATGCTTCCTTCCCAAAGACTGCGTCCTGGTGATCCTTGGCTCCTCTGCCTCATGTCAAGGTACATGGAGGTGTCTGCTGGTCTCTCCCTTCTCTTCCAGGTTTCATTGCCTTCAGCTTCTTGCTTCCCTGGCTTTCTCTCTGTGTGTCTGTATTCACCCATTTATAAAGGACTCCAGTAAAAGGATTAAATCGCATCCTGAATAAGGTGGATCACACCTTAACTGAGGTAGCCTCATCAAAAGATCTTACTTACAGTAAGTTTACATCCACACAATAGATTAAAGAACATGTTTTTTTCTGGGATACATACAGCTTCAAAGCACCACACTTACCTAAGATGAAATAGATAACCCAAATTAATCCTATAAAATTTTTAAAAATTGAACTCATAATTAAAAGTCTTCCAAATAGAAATTTCAAGGCCCATATGGTTTAACTGGTAAATCCTACTAAACATTTTTAAAAGAACAATCCCCACAATATCTTCCAGAAAATAGAAGAAGAAGGAACACTTCCCCACTCATTTTATGAGGCCAGAATTACACTGATATCAAAACCAGGCAAAGACAGATAAGAAAACTACAGATCAAAATCCCTCATGAACATAGACAGAAATTCTCAACAAAATATTAGAAAATCTAAGCCAGCAATAAAAAATGAATAATACACAATGGCTAAGCAGGATTTATCCCAGGAACAAAGTCTGATTCAATATTTGAAAATCAATCAGTGTAAAATCACATATTAGTAATCTAAAGAAGAACCACATGATCATATCAATCGATGCAAAAAAAAGTTATTTGACATAATTTAATGTCCATTCATGATTTTTTTAAAACTCTCAGCAAGCTAGGAATAGAAGGGAAATTTCTCAAGTTGAAAAAGGGCATCTACAAAAACCTATAGCTAATATCATATCCCTACTGTAACTAGCCAAGGCTGTCCACTCTCACTACCTCAATTCAACATCATACTGCAAATCCTAGCTAGGGCAATAAAGTAAGAAAAAGAAATAAAAGGCATACGGATTGGAAAAGAAGAAATAAAACTCTCCCTATTCACAAATGATTACAGTAGAAAATGCCATGGAATCTATAAAAATAATTAATAAATGTATTTACTAAGGTTGCAGTTTACAAGGTCAACATACAAAATCAATTTTTATTTCTCTATACTAACAACGAATGATTGGAAACCAAAATTTTAAAAACAATACCATTTATAAATGCTCAAAATATGAAATACAGGTTGCAAATGTGGCTCAAGCGGTTTGAGTGCCTGCTTCCCACTGGGAGGTCTGGGGTTTGGTCCCTGGTGCCTCCTAATAACAAAACAAAACAAAAACAACAAGCAAACAAATGCAAGGGCTGCCTTAGGGCAGCCGATGTGTCTCAGTGGTTGAGTGCCAGCTTCCCACGTACAAGATCAGGGGTTCAGGCATGTGAAAGGGCAATAGATACTTGACAGTTACATTTTACTGAAATTAACAAGTCTTAAAGGTCAATGACTCAGCTCTTTCACATTTCTGTAATTCACAGGCAAGCTCAGGATGTTTCCCCACCCAGCTCCTGTTAGCATGAGACTCCAGAACTTGTTTATTACATTCCAAGGTGACCTTCTTTTCTATCAGTAGTCATGGCCTTTAATTGAAACTCCATCACATTGGTTCTCACAAAGTGTGTTTCTCTGGGTGGAGCAGGCTGGTGCTTCAGTTGAACCAGCTGAACCTTTCTCTTTGGCTTCCTTCTTTTTCTGATCCTTTTCCTTCATACGTTTCAGGAAGTTATCTCGGCTCTTAGCTTAATATGCTAAACATGAACATTAATTCCCTTGGCAAGATCTTGCCGTTAGCATGTTTATTTACCATGATACCAACAACATGCTGGGTAATATTGTACTCTTCCGGTTTTGCCACGGTAACATTTGTGGGGCGTCCATTTTTGAACAGGGCCAATTCCTTGATGTCTACGATATCGCGTTTCTTGTAGATTCTCATGTGTGTGACCAAAGAAACTGCACCACGTTTTCTAAAAGGCCTAGAGCAAATGCTTCTCCCCTTTCCCTTTGTGTTCCTCATTTTGGCGAAATACAGCAAGATGGCGGTTTCGGCTGAAAAGAAGCCCAATTAGTTTTTGACAAAGGTGACAAGAAAATTCAATGAAAAAACAATAGTCTTTCAACCAGTGGTGCTGGAACAAATGACATTCATATGCTAGGGGGTGAGCTAGAGAATCCAGAACTCACAAATGCACAAAATTTAACTCAAAATGGGTCACAGACAAACCTACCAAGTCCATGTTAGCAGGACAAAACAGTCTCTTCAACAAATGGTGCTGGGAGAACTGGATATCTATAACCAGAAGAATGAAAGAGGACCCCTATCTCACCCCCTATACAAGAAATCAACTCAGAATGGATCAAAGATCTAAATATAAAAGCCAGGACCATAAAACTACTAGAAGAAAATGTAGGGAAACATCTACAAGACATTGTAGTAGGTGATGGTTTCTTGGACCTTATACCCAAAGCACGTGCAACAGAAGAAAAAATAGATAAATGGGACCTCCTTAAAATTTAACACTTTTTCACCTCACAGGACTTTGTCAAATGGGTGAAAAGGCAGCCAACTCAATGGGAAAAAATATTTGGAAATCACATATACGATAAGCATTTAATATCCAGAATATATAAAGAGATGTTACAACTCAACAATAGAAAGACAAATGACCCAAATAAAAAATGGGCAAAAGACTTGAACAGACATTTGTCCAAAGAAAAAATACAAATGACAAAAAAAAACACACGAAGAAGTGCTCAACATCACTCATGATTAGGGAAATGCAAATCAAAACTACAATGAGATATCATTTCACACCAATCAGAATGGCCACTATTAAAAAGACAGGGAACTACAAGTGTTGGAGAGGATGTGGAGAGATAGGAACACTTCTTCATTGTTGGTGGGAATGCAGAATGGCACAGCCACTGTGGAGGACTGTTTGGTAGTTCCTAAAGAAGTTGAATATAGACTTGCCACATGACCCAGCAATACTACTACTGGGTATATACCCAGAAGAACTGAGAGCAGTGACACGAACAGACATCTGCACACCGATGTTCATAGCAGTATTATTCATGATTGCCAAAAGTTGGAAACAACCCAGGTGTCCATCAACAGACGAATGGATAAACAAACTGTGGTCTATTCATATGATGGAATATTACGCAGCTGTAAGAAGAAATGAAGTTGTAAAGCATATGACAACATAGCTGACCCTGAAGGACATTATGTTGAGCGAAGCCAGCCAGACACAAAAGGACAAATACTGTATGAATGCATTACTATGAACCAAATATATTGTGTAACATATTGTTTGATTAAAAAAAAAATTTATATGTATACAGTACGTTTAATTGAGAAATATATGTATTTATTCATCTGTGTTTCCTTTTTAGTTTTTAATTGTTTATATTTTCAATTATTAAATGTACAAAATAAAGGTAAAAAATGGGTCATAGCTGAAAATGTAAAATGTAGAACTATACATTTTTTAGAAGAAAGTATAAGAGACAAATCTTCATAACTTGGGGTTAAGCAAAGAGTTCTTAACATGACATCAAAAACACAGTCTATAAAAGAAAAGCTTGATAAATTAAAATAGTTTGCTCAATTGAAGACACTGTTCAGAGAATTAAAAGACAAGCTCCAATCTGGGAGAAAGTGGAAAATGTTTTCAAACCATATATCTGACAAAGGACTTGTATCCAGAATATATATATATACATAAACTCTCAAAACTCAACATCAAGAAAACAAACAACCCAGTTAAAAAATGGCCCAAAGACTTCAACAGATCCTTTGTTAAAGAGAATATACAGACATCAAATAAACACATGAAAAGATGCTCAACATATTAGCCATTAGGGAAATGCAAATTAAAACCACAGTGAGATACCATTACACATCTATTAGAATGGTTAAAATAAAAAAATAAAAACAAAACAAAAAAACCACAACTGGCAATACCAAGTGCTAGCAACAATGTGGAGGAACTGGAGCTCTCATACATTGCTAGCGGGAATACAAAATAATACAGACATTCTGGAAAACAGTTTGCCAGTTTCTTACAAAATTAAACATACAGCAATCCCACTCTTACATATTTGCCCTAGAGAAATAATATTTATGTTCACACAAAAACATGTACAATATTGATTATAGCAGCTTTATTCATAATCACCCCAAACTGGTAACAACACAAATGTCCTTCAATGAATGAATAGATGAACAAACTGTGGTACCTCCACACAATGGAATATTATTCAGAAATAAAAAGAAATAAACTATTGATACGTGTAACAGTTTGAAAGAATCTCAGAGGCATTATGCAGAGTTAAAGTAGTCAGTTTTAAGAAGTCACATACTGTATGATTCAAAATTTTTGTCAAAGACGAAGTAATAGTGACAGGAGCTGAATAGTGGTTGCTAGAGGTTAGGATGGAGGGGGATAATAACATTGAAGGAGTTTATTTGGGGGTACTAGTACTGTTTTGTATTGTGATTGTGGTAATGGTTATACACATTTACAAATGTGTTAAACTTCCTGAAACTGTATACACAAAAAAGTCTATTTGATTCCATGTTAATTGAAATAATAAAATTTAAAAAACCAAACCAAATGTACCTTCTCAGTGAAGGCTTCTTTCATTTAGTTCTTGGATTCTTCTTTCTTTCTAGCCACACTAAATATTGGGGTAAAACCTCTGTAATATTTAGCTCAGCCAGGTTTTGTCTTTTGTTTAATGAAACCTGTTTCTCTCTCCTTGGCAGTTCTCCAGGGGCTAAAATGAATGACGAACAGTCTTTAACAGGAACCGGCATTCAAAATTAGTCAGAAATTGCTCACTTCTGGGCTTTGGACTAGCAGCCATGTAAAGCAAAGGTAGCTATAGACCAGATTTACTCCAAAGAATTTGGGCCTACCTGACGCTTCTAAAATTTTCAATTGGTCTCCAACTTTTTTTTTTTTTTTTTTTTAAATCAGGCACCGTCACATGAAACTATTTCTAGCTTCTCCTGGAAACTGGAAGCTTGGGAAACACTGGGGCTGCATTCCTGAATAGCAAGAATTACAATGAGTGAGAACTACCCCTTTAGACCTAGCATGTGATATACATAGCACAGTCAGCAACATTCCCTACGCTTATACCTACTCCACTGCTTTCATTTAGTATTCCATTCCTAGCTTCTGCAGGTTCCTGGTGTTAAAAAAGTTACTATTCATTTCCAGGTGCCACGCATTCTCAAGTGCATTTTCCTGAGATGGGGAAATGCTTTCAGGTTACAAATTCTTACTGGTTTTAAGTTTCTTCCCACTACACCTAGGCCATCATTATCATACCATGAAGGCCGTTTTTCTCTAGTTAAGATATGAAGAATGGGACTGAAAAGAAGTGAATCAAGCCCCCTATCTCCCAGAGCTCTCCCTTGACCCTTTCTTAGTTTAGATTAGAACATAATCTCTTAGTTACTGTAAACTGTTGAGGCTTCAGAGCAAGAAAGATCCAGGCAACCTGTGGCCTACAACCTAGTCTATTGCCTGAAAATTTAGGTCAAATTTTCAGCTCCATTAGTGGGGGTGATAGAAATATGACAATATATCAAAATTATCATACATCCTAACAGTTCTTGTGATATCATAAATCTTCCATTTTCCAAATTCCAAGGATGTTTGGGATAATGACATCACTTGTCTTTGGAGGCCCGCTGGATGACCACTCATTTCTGGCTTCTAGTTTAATCTCAGTCACTGAATCACCATGTCACTTGAGGTAAATGACCTTTGTCCCCTGTGGCAAAATGGGTGCATGAGAGGAGAGATAATTTATAGGGGTCCTTTCCACTTCTAACAGTCTAAATGAATAGATTATTATTACTATTTGGAAGGTAAAAATAACTGTTGGAGAAATTAACTTCAATGACTAATCTAGTATTTAAAATCAACATAGGGTCTGCATTTGAGATTAACTGCAGAAGATATTTAAGGGTTACAACAGCAGGGGTCAGAAGGCCATTTTGGCCTAGACCTTGCATTCACAAAGGGCCTCAAATTTAGACTTTTGGTAATACCTCCTTAACAAATTATGGTATAAATTGGAAAAAAAAAAGTTATGTTCCAAGACAGGATCACAATAAATATATCATTCAACTTTATATTTTTTAAATAGTCCTATTATGATTTTAGGAATGGCACAATTACTTGATCCTATACTTTTTAGGTACTGAAAGTGTTAATTTGTTAAAAATAAGCATTTAAAATATACCTTGATTGTTGCAACATTGTTCTGGGATTATTTTAATTTTAATATACTAAGAGTTTCCCAAAATGGAAGCAGACTGGATATTTGCTTTAACTCTGCTGGTAAATTCCTTTACTGGGAGTTTACTGTATGGGCACTTTACTAAAATTACTTCTTTAATCCTCACCGGCCTATGCCGTAGGCACTATAATTATTCCCATTTCAAGGATGAAAAGCTTGGGATGTGCATAAATTGCCAAATCGCTCCGGGTCACAGTTAGTAAATAGTAAAGTCTTCTCATGAATCCAGGAAATCTAATTGCCCCGCCAGAGCTCTGAGTCAATGCCAAAACTCTTCTTGCCTTTAAGGGTCCAAATTTGACTGCGATCTACAGCTGGTTTCAATCGTAAAATCCTGGGCGAATCTAAGGTGTGGGTGAACCCGACACCACAGTCCCTCCCTCTCCCCCCGTCTCACATCCTTTCCTAATCCAAGATCGCCCTTTCCAAACTAGAGTGAAAGGGCCTCGCAGGTTCGGTGGTGCTGCGCATGTTCAGCCGCAGAGCACTGCGGGAAAGGGGCGGGGCCGCCGTGACCGTTTTGCGTCGAAGTTTCTTTGAGAATCCTCTCGCGGCGAGCGTCCCTGAGAGAAATTAGTAAGCCTCTTTATGCGGCTCTGTTCTCGGTCTTTATTCCTGTCCAACCCCCGTGCCTTTCCGGAGAAGGGCGGAGAATTTCGCCTGTCGGAGGGAGGATGAAGCGCGGGGCTCCGGCCGGGGGTTCTAGGGACGGACTCTTGAGTGCGGACTCCGCCATATGGGGGTCGGGAACTCTGGGCCAGGCCCCGACCTGGATTTTGTTTGTCAAAGTCTCTTTAAGCTTGCGAGTAAAGAATCAGGGGATCATTGCTTCCGACTTCAGCGTTTCTTGCCTCTTACAGCATCTGTATCGTAACTGGGCTTTGAACATTTGGCTTCTCTTTCTGGCCCCCGTTAGTTTCTTAAAAGTTTTTATCACATCTGTGGCTCTCCTTCATTAAGAAGTGGTATTTTCAAGCTTTGAAAAATCGCGGGGGAGCGGGTGTAGCTCAGTTGGCTTGAGGGCCTGCTTCCCAGATAAAAGGTCACTGGTTCAATCCCCGGTACCTCCTCAAGATTAAAAAAAAAAAAAAAAATCACGGAACTCTTTTTGCAAATGGGATCGTACACGGGAGCTCAGCTAAACGAAATGAAAGAATTATTGCAAATGAGTATTACCCATTTTATAAGTTTGACTCTTGATGAATTCGGATTTGAAATTGGGATTAGATGATGGTGCAATCTCTATTAGCCTTCATTTCAACACACTTTATTTCGGTATTTTGCTTTTTGGTACAGTATTGAGAATATCTTGGTTTGCATGGATTAGTGTTTGTAAACGATAACTTTTTATCTGCTTTCTCGGGATGCAATCTCAGGTTACTTCTGAATTTTACTGTGGAATTTTTTCTTCGAGTTGAATTACTAATAACATCTGACGACAGCTTGTATGTCTCATAACGAATATATAAGACATGGAGCCCCGAAAACTTAAAACAAGAATTACATATAGTCTTAATAGTATTTAGGACCCAACACCGTTAGACATTCACTTCAACCATTTAGCTCTTAGGTTAAGGTGAGAGCATTAGAGGAGTAGTTGCTCTTGCTAAAATAGTGAACATACACACGCCAGAGTCGGTGCAAAGCTGTAACCTCCGTAATCAGTGCCTTACCCACAGAGAATTGAAATATATTCACCCAGATGTCAGAAGAAGCTATTTTCTACAGGTCTGTATTAATATAGTTAATACATCAGAGGTCTCCAAAATACTTTGGTATATAACACAGTTGAATATATCTCATATTTTATTTTTAAGTAAATTTTTATTTTGAAAATGAAATATGAGTGAAAAGTTTGTTGAGCCCCAAAAGCACAAATTAAAAGCTACTGCCTTTAAGATTAAGTTCAGTTTCTTTGGTTTTTGTCCAAGGACCTTACTGATCTGACCCATGTCTGCTTTTCCAAGTTCATCTTCTTCCACTAGCACTCTTGCATTTTACCTTCAACAATACTCCACTCCTTGTGCATATATTTGTGGTTTTGCTTATGTTGCCCCTATGCCTTGAATATCCCCCATCAATGCTTGGTATAAACTTACTTTTAAACCTAACTCAAATTTCCTTCCTGAAGACTTTGTTGATCATCTTATCCCTCATTTCTGCTTTTTACTTTGTATATATTTACCTTGTTGCTCTAGTACTGTGCTAGGGAGAGCATTACAAGGGTCAACACTACCATCTGGAACCCCTGTATCTAGGCACCTCATAAATGGTGATTACCTACAGAACTGATCATGGATCTTTAAATTTGGTTTGAAAAGCATTTAGCCACCTGCCTCTACCCTTGCCATCAAGACTGCAGAACTAAACTAAATAAAACAAATCTTTGCAAAGTGTAATATATATATATATGTGTGTATATATGTAGGTATACGGCAAAGAAATAAAAGCACTAATAAAGATCTGGGAAGCAGTGGAAACCCAAACAATTAAAGCGATTAATTTCTAGTCTGAAGGTGGGAATGAAAGGAAGAGAAGTCAGAATGCTCTTGGGAAGTTATGACATTTGAACCTTAAAGGATGCTCAGGATTTTAGCCCACAACCTCCCAGCTGGAGATGTGATCTTACTTTGTGGCTTGTTTGCACTTGCTCTAATTCTCCTTCATACCTAACTCTTGTGGACAACTTTGCCTTAATTCTCTCCCCTTGTTGAATGTTGAACATTCATGACTGGTAATTGGTTAGTGAAATGGAAATACATTCATTTGCTAATCTTATGTGTAGGCTCATGGCCTTTCCTTTGAGTATGAAGCTGCAATTATAGTTACTTGTTTTTTTGTCTTTAACCAGATTCATAACAGATTGTTTAAGATGCTCCATTTCAGTTTTTTAAAAAGTGAAATAAGCAATTAGACACTTCAAAAACATTTAGGGTACAAAGTCTGTTTGGATTTTTATGATTTTTTTTTTTCTAGTCTTCTATAATTATCTTACCTCTATAATTGTCTTACCCCTAATTCTCAGTATTTTTTTTAAAATGGCTCTTGTTGAGTCTTTTCCAAGCATTCAACTTAGTTTTCAGTGAAACAATGATTTCTTTTTGGTTAATATGACAAGTTTGTTAAGTGAAGGTCAGTTAAGAGAACATCTGACAGAATTTATCACATATATAGTTTTCCCCCATATAAATAGGATCATAGTATTGTTCTACAAGTTGCTTTTCCCACTTAACAATATATCAAGATGCCTATCCAAGAAAATATATTGTAAACCAAACCACAGCACAGTTTTCTATACTCTATATCTACCCAAATTTATTTAACTCCTCTTGTAACATTTCAGGTTTTTACAGCTAACAAACAATGCTGAAAGAAACATTGTTCATGTATATCATTACATACATTTGCAAATATTTCTGTAGGATTGCTTTCTAGGAGTGCCTAGTCAAAGCACTGACATTTAAATTTTTATAGAGGTGCCAAATTGTCCCCCAGAAAGACTGAACCAATTTATATTCCAGTTAACAGGGAGTGCTTATGTTGCCATATCTTGCCAATGTTGTGTATTAGCAGTCTTTTAAAAAGATTTTTCTCTTTTTATTGAGGTGTGGGTATATATGGAAAGTGCACAGATCTCAAGTGTATAACTAGACGAATTTTTATATATGTATATGCCCATGTAACCACCATCCAGACCAAGATATAGAACACTTCCAGCACCCCAGAAGGCTTCCTCATGGCCCTTCCCAGTAAATATCCCCTTCTTTGACCTCTATCATCTTACATTAGTTTTGCCTGTTTTTAATCATCTTAAAATTGGAATCATGCAATGAATGGCTTCTTTTGTTCAGCATTATCTTTGTGAAACTCATCCATGTTGTGTAGCATCAATTCATTCTTTTTTATTTTTATTCATTCTTTTTTATGGTATTCCATTGTATGACTATATCACAATTTATATATACATTATATCCATTCTGTTATTAATAGATAGTTGAATTGTTTCAAGTTTTGACTCTTAGAAATGAAGTTGCTATGAACATTCTTCTACATGTCTTTTGGATATATATATACACACTCATTGGTATATATCCAGGAGTGAAGTTTCTGAGTCATATATATGTTTAGTTTTAGAAGATACTACCGTACAGTCTCTTAAAATGAGAGATTTTTCCATCATCAGTGTATGCTCTACAACCTCACAAACATTTGGTATTGTCAGTCCTTTTAATTTTAGCCATTCTGGTAGGGATATAGTAGTATCATGTGGTTTTTATTTGTATTTCCTCTGAAGGTGAATGACATGGAGCACTTTTTCATGTTTGTTGGCCATTCTGATATTCTTTTATGAAGTGCCTATTCAAGTCTTTTGCCTATTTTGTTTAAGTGGATTGTGTATCTTATTGATTTGTAGGAGTTATATATTCTGGATATAAATCCTTTGTTGGAGGTAAAGATATTTTTTTTGCCTTCTCATTCTTTTAATGGGTTTTATATATGAATAAAAGTTTTTAATTCTAATGAAGTTCAGCTTGTTAGTATTTTCTTTTATGGTTATTAGTTTTTGTGTCCTGTTTAGGAAGTCTTTGTCCTATCCCAAGATCATAAAGATAATGTTCTGTGTTTTTTATTGTTTAACCTTTCTCATTTAGGTCTGTGATCTAATTTAAATCAATATTTATGTGGTTCTTCAGGGGCCAAGGTTCTTC